>PVJL010000850.1:212392-331154 GCA_004026885.1 Lyroderma lyra
GGGGGAGGGGGTTGGAGAGGAGGGAGGGGGAGCTAAATATATGGTGATGGAAAAAGAAGTTACATTAGGTGGTGAACTTATTATACAAGTTGACAATGCACTGTAGAATTGTATGCCTGAAACCTATGTAATTATTGCTAACAGATGTCACCCCAATAAGTCTAACAATAAAAATAAATTTAAAAAATGAATAAATTATTAAAAACATGCAACCTATCAGACAGAATTAAGAAGAAATAGAAAATGTGAACACTAATAGTGAAGGAGATTGAGTCAGTAATGAAAAACATTTCGACAAGAAAAATGTTCAGAATCATATGACTTTTTTTCCAATCACAGTTGATATTCAAGGACCAGATGAATTTGCTGGTTAATTTTACCAAACATTAAAGAAGACAACACTAATCCTTCTGAAATTCTTTTAAAATATTGAGAAGTAGAGAATGTGTCCAAATTCATTTTACAAGGTCAGCATTACCCTGTACCCAAAGCCAGATAGAAACAATACAATAAAACTTCAGACCAATATTTCTGATGAATATGGATGCAAAAAGTTCTCAATAAAATACCAGAAAACAAAATTCAACAGCATTTTGAAAAGATCATTCATTATGATAAAGTGAAATTTGTTTTTGGGATGCAAGATTAGTTCAATATATGCAATTCAATAACTGTAATACATCATGTTAATAGAATGAAGGATAAAAATCATATGATCCTCTTACTATACACTGAAAAAGCATTTGACAAAATATCATATTCTTTCATGATAAAAGGTCTTAACAAATTGGATATAAAAAGAAAATACCTCAAGACAATAAAGCCATATATGACAAGCCCACAGCTAACATCAGATTCAATGATAAAAGCTTGAAAGTTTTTCCTCTGAGATTGTGAATAAGGCAAGGGTGAGTATGCTCACCACATTTATTTATCATAGTACTAGAAGTCCTAGTGAGAGCAATCAGGCACGATAAAGAAATGCAAGACATCCAAATCAGATGTGAGGAAGTACATTTGTCTTTGAAGATAGTTTAATCTTATAAATAGAATATTCTAAAGACCCTACCAACAATGTGTTAGAACTAATTAATGAATTCAGTGGTTACAGGATACAAAATTGTCTTAAGCTGTATTCTTATACACTAACAATAAGCTATCTGAAAACAAAATACAGAAAATAATCTCATTTTCAATAGCATCGCCAAAAAATAATAAAATACTTAGGATGAATTTCACCAAGAAGGTAAAATGTCAGTACAAGGAAAACTAAAAGACTTTAATGAGAAAAAAAAGAAAAGAAAAGAAAGAAGCTGATACAAACAAATGGAAAGATGTCTCATGTTCATGGGCTGAAAAAAATTAATATTGTTTAAGTAATGATAATACCCACAGTCATCTATAAATTTAATGTAATATGTATTAAATTTTAATGGCATTTTTCACAGAAATAAAAAAAAGCAATCATAAAATTTCTGTGGAGTTTAAAAAAGTCTCAAGTAGCCAAATGCTGAGAAAGATAACCTTTGAGAAAGAACTTTCCTGATTTCAAACTATATTTCAAAGCTATAGTAACCCAAACAGTACAATCTGGTATAAAAATAGACACATAGACTATTGGGACAGAATCCAGAGCCAGGAAATAAATCTCCCCAATATACAGTCAGCTAATATTTGCAAGGCAGCCAACAATATGATAGGGATACATAACCTCTTCAAAAAATGGTGGTGTGAAAATTGGGTAACTACATATGTGGGAGAACCCCCCAAATTGGATTTTATTTATAAAAAATATGTATTTATTCTTAATAAATCTTTCAACTTCAGTCACCTTCAAAGTATTCTTTGTTTGATGAAATACATCTATGCTTTTTCTAGTGCTCCAAAGAGTTTTTAGACGTGTCGATTTTGATGGCTTTTAGCATTTCTGTTGTTTTTTATTTCAGCCACATTGGCAAAATATTTACCTTTGAAGACTTTTCATCCAAGGAAGTAAAAAAAGTGGTTCTGGGTGAGATAAGGTGAATAGGGAAGATTGGGCTATGAAGGTCATGTTGTTTTGGGTCAAAAACTGTTAAACACTCAGTGTGGTGTAGGCAAGTGCTTTGTCATGCAACATGTTGTTTGTGTAAATCACCCATCATGAAATGAGCAAACGCATTGAAAGAGTCTCCAAAAAAGTTCACTGAAGCCTATCACAGCGTCTCACAACATCGCCAGCTTGTACACTGATACAAATGGGTTCCTAGAACACTAGCCTAGTGGAAGAAGCCTGTACTACAAGGGGCCCACCCTCCAGAATATTATTCCAGTTTTCTTTTGGGCCCCTCCTGATACAAAATGCTGACATTAGATCTGTGTCTTACATCACTCACAAAAATTAACTCCAAATGAATTAAAGATTTAACTATTTGTATGAGGTCTGACAATTAAGTTTGTGACCTTGACACCATGCCTTTAGGTTGGCAGCACTGTACACATGACTCAGTAATGTTTCATACATCTGCGTCTCACAGCTATGTTCGTGTCAAGGTGTGGCAGTGCCTTGTTGAATGGTGTCCATTACTGTTGCTGCGTGTTTCGTGTGCCATTGCAATAATGTCAGAGCTTGAATTAGAGCAAAAAACAAACATTAAATTTCTTGTTAAATTTGGCAAGAGTGAAAGTAACATCAGGGACATGTTAGTTCAAGTTTATGGGGATAATGCCTTGAAGAAAATGGCAGTGTACAAATAGATTAAATGTTTTTCTGAGGGGAGAGAAAGCATCACTGATTAAGAGGGGTCAGGGCACCCTATAATAACCAGAATTGACAAAAACATTGCAAAAATTTGTTGAGTTGTGCATCAGAATTGTTGGGGGTAAGAAGCATAGCAAATCAAGTAAACGTTGATAGAGAAACAAGAAAATCTTAACTGAAAATCTTGGCATGAGAAAGGTGTGTGCAAAATGGTCCCATAGGAGCTCACCGATGAACAAAAGCAAAGAAAAGTCAAAGTTTTCCAAGATATTTTGGAGAGGCAAGATGATGTTTTGGGTTGTGTTATCACTGGTGATGAAACATGGGTGCACCAATAAGACCCTGAAGCAAAGCGTCAAAGTGCACAATGGAAGTCAGCCAATTCTCCTTGACCAAAAAAGTTCCATCAGGCCAAATCAAGAGTTAAAACTGTGTAGCTAACCTTTTCTGATATTAGAGGGATTGTTCATTATGAATTTGCACCAAATGGACAGTCAACCAAGCTTACTATTTGGAATTGTAGAAAAGGCTGCATGAAAAAGTTAGATGAAAATGACCTGAACTTTGTGCCAACAATGCATGGTTCTGGCATCACAACAATGCACCAGTTCACACAGCACTCTCTGTGAGGGAATTTTTTAGCTAGTACACAAATAACTGTATTGGGACCCTCCTTATTCTTCTGATCTGGCCCTCAATGACTTTTTTCTTTACCCGAAGATAGAGGAAATATTGAAAGGAATTTTGATGACATTCAGGACATCAAGGGCAATACAATGACAGCTCTGATGACCATTCCAGAGAGTTGCAAAATTGCTTTGAAGAGTGGACTAAATGCTGGCTTCAGTGCATAGTTAGTTATCCAAGGGGAGAAGTTCAAAGATGACCATAGTGATATTCAGCAGTGAGGTATGGAACACTTTTTCTAGGATGAGTTTGTGAAATTATTTGTCAGATCTCATACTGAAACTACAAAGCTCCTAGAAGAAAACATAGTGGAAAAGCTCCTTGATATTGGTCTAGGCAATAATTTTTTGATATGATACCAAAAGCATAAGCAACAGAAGTTAAACTCAATTAAGTGGAACTACATTAAATTAAAAAGCTCTGCACAGTAAAACAGTTAACTAAAAGAAAAGGCAAACTTTTGAATGGGAAAAATATTTGCAAATTATCTATATGGTAAGGAGTTAATATAAAAATATATAAAGAACCCATATAATTCAGCAATCCCACATCTAAGCATAAATCCAAAGAAATAAAATTAGGATTTCTAAAAGATTTTATGTACTCCTAAGTTCACTACAGCATTATTCACAATAGTCAAGATATGGAAACAATCTAGGTATCCATCAATAGATGAATCATAAGGAAGAGTGAGATAATATATCATCATATATATGATTGTATGCACATACATTATATATACATTTTAGCCATGACAAGAAGGAAATTCTACCATTTAGAAACAGCATGGATGGACCTGAAGGACATTTTGAAATAAGTCAGGCAAAGAATGACAAATACTCTATGATCTCACTAGAAGCTGAATTTACAAATTAGAGAGTAGAATGGTGGTTACCAGGTATTGGAAGTTGGGGAAATGGGAAAATGTCAAAAGGTATAAATTTCCAGTTATAAATATAAATACATTCTAGAGATCGAGTGTACAGTGTGGTGATTATAGAAAACTAAATTTTATTATACACTTAAAAGTTGCTAAGAGAGTAAATTTTAAATGTTCTCACTATCAAAAGAAATAGTATTAAGTTAGCTGAAGGAGGTGTTAGCTAACTGTATAGTGGTAATTATAATATGTAAGAGTATCAAATCAACCTATTGTATACCTTAAATTTATTTATACATTATTATTTCAATTATATGTCAATAAAACTGGGAAAATAAGTAAAAAGTATCATTAAAAAATTTATGGTAGCAAATTAAAAATTTTAGACAAAAAATAAAATATAATACTTTTAAAGTAGACAAAGGTATTAAGACATTTTATTATAAGACAAACACAAAAATTTATGCTTGAACTCAAGTTATTTCAGCACTTATCAACAAAAAAGGAAGAATATTATTTTATGATAATATATAATGTTCTTATTAGCAGTGCTTTATAGTAACATTAAAATAGTAACTTTTATAGACAATATAGCAATGTTGAATTTCTTAATTAAATGTGGTGTAAAATCATATATTTAGTTTGAATGAAACAATGAGATAATCTTTTCTGTTATTCTCTCATCAAAACTCTTATATATAATATGAAAGAATGAGGTAATATTATAGTAAAGTGATTTTATTTCCCATCACTATAATTTGCAAATAAAACAGAATATTGCTATTAAGGGAAAATATAAATGGACAGGTGTTGCTTTTTCTTTTCCAGATAGCATAAGATAAATTTCAAAATATCTATTTCTGCTGCTAAAAGTGGCATTTAATCCATATTTTTTCCAGCCAATAATCAATTTCAATGCATCATTCAAATAATCTGTGACTACTCTACATCTTCAAGGTCCTGTCTAGATCTATAAGCTGCCAAAATAAGTTTTCTCCAGTGTTAGAAAACTGGGAGAGTCATTGGAGAGATTTTGAAACAGGGCCAAGATCTCAAGTGTCATTTTTCTTAACTGGAATCTAAGAGTACTGAGAGTTTCCCCCAAAGGTAGGCATTCATAAGACCAATATCCTGTAAATAAAACCAAAGTGATCATGTATTGGGTGACAAATATTCAAGTAGTTAATAAGGGATGAATAATGTTAATTAGGAATGTGACCTTTATTTGAATTTGCTGAAATTTCACTGCAGAATCAATGTCAGACAATAATAATCAAAAGATATCTAACACAAAATATTAAACCTATCTGGAAGTAAATCCTGAATAACATAGATATGAATACTTACCACAAAGAAAGATACCTTAAATGAAGATACTTAAAAGTGGGAAGACATGGGGAAAAAACAAATAATGGTACTTGCATTAATCTAATGACTAACATAAGAATCAATATTCATGTTAATATTTTTATTTTTTAAAAGGTTTTATATTTTGAAAATCACATTTGTACATCACAATGCTCAGTCTATAAAAACATTCTATCCTGGCTGCTAGAGATTGCATTCTTTCAGGGAAAAAATAATAATTACAATTTTGCTGCTCAAAACAGTATTTGGATTCCTTTTACTCATTTAAATATCTAAGATAAGAGAAAATGTAAAACATTCACTTTTCTTTCAAGAAGCTCCTCACAAATCTTAGTTAAACTACAGCAGTTAATGTTAAGAAAAATTTGGTTAAAGGAAATAATAAATTTATGAATTAAAACTCCAATAATAATTTCTTAAAAGAGAAATCCATAATCTTTCCAAGATTATTTGTCGTGCACAAATTGATTTGTTTTTAAAAAACAAAAAAAAACCTTTTTCTGTTATTTGTATGTAATATTTAAAACGTTGTTATTTTTTCAACCAAAATTTGATAAATAACTTCTATACAACACACATTTTGATAAAAAAATTCTTAAATATCTATGAGCACCAGCTATTGATAGCACACCCAGAAGCTAAATTGTCAATCTGAATAGATACATCTGACTTATCACTTAAAAGCAAGGTAGTTCCTTTGGATCAAGCATATACAGATGTTTAAAACTTATGGTACAAATTAGAAGGGGGGAAATTGCCTTAAAAGAGCCAACCTGTTTAAAATGCAAAATTGTCTTTTAAAAATTCTCCTTATGGAAACACAGCTTTCACTGAAGTTTTGTCTACACTGGTAATCATTCTCTATGAGCTTTGCCAACGTTCACTGTCTATCCCCACTGGAAAGAAAGAAAATGGATATTTTCCATCTGCAGCAAAGGAGAGTCAAAACAAACGTAGTTAAATTGGAAACATTTGTGGCTAAAAGAGCTGTTCTCCATGAAAACATCTGGTTGTACTTTTAAGTCATTGCCAAATAAACGCATGCTGGAAAATCTATTTTGTGCCACACATGGTCACCCATGTAGATGGAGCCTAAAACTGTTTTTGTTTGAGGTCAAAACCCTATTTTAGGAAGGAAAGTACAGATTTGTGAGTACGCAGTAATTTTTTGTAACACTGTTAAAATGGCCATGGAAGTTTGAACGTTTCCACTTTCTTCCAGACAAGGAACAGAATATGACAGACAGCGATTTTGATAGGTCTCAGGTAGACAATGCAAAGATTGAAATAATGATGGTCATGGAACACATCAAATAGCTACTTACCTGTGAATAAAGACTGCTTGTGGTTTCTGGTTTCTGCTAATTTTGCTTTTATTTTTTCCTTATTTACATTGACTGAGAATGATAATCAACGATGTGAAGAGATAAAATTTGAGATTGCAGTATTTGAATAACTAGGTTCATTTCTTAGGGAAAATAACCTCCAAATATCAGTGGCTCAACACAATAGAAGTTTCTTTTTCACTCAAGCCTAATGCAGATGTTTCTGTTGGGTCAGCAGCCTTCCATATTGTCTTTCAGGGATCCAGGTTCTTTCAATCAGTGACTCTCTTAATCAGTAAGGCTCTAAGACTACTGAAGCTTGTTCTGTATGTGTTGATCAGACAAAGTTTACAGGATCATACTGGAGATTTTTATGTGCCAGGTCTGGAATCGTATACTGTCTTTTCTTTCACATCTCATTGGCCACACCTAATGAAAGGGAGGCTCAAACATGTATTCTAGCTGTTTATCAGGAAAAATAGGATGTGGGTTCTGGAGAGAATACACAGTTATCTCTGCTATACTCAGGAGTGGAGTTAAGTAGAATGTTCTTCCTATATTAAAATACAATATTTTATATTTTATTAGACATACAATGCAAATGTTGCAACAGGGTCATATTAATTATATCATAATTAATGTCGCTGGACTTTCATTTCCTTTTCACGTAGGATATTGGCTGCTTATAAATTAACCCTCAAGTATGCTTCTGAAAATGTCTCACAGGCACTGATGACTACACTCACTACTGCCATACCACCTTTTTTCTGCTAGGTGGTTGCTGAGTACCATTATCTCCATTCATTATGTACCATTTCCTATGAATCTACCACCATCTCCTGAGGGATCATCCACTGGTTTCTGCCTGTCTAAACACACTCTGCACGTTTGAAGACAAGATAGCACAGACTTTAGGAATGTCAAATTTATACAATGTTCTATTGAAAAATGGAGAAAAGGCTGTTAGAGGTGAATCCAGGTATAGGAGAGGCAAATCTTGACCTCTATAATCTTAGAATCTTTGCTTGGGCCTGAGATTAAAGATAGCAAATAGATTAAAAGGAGAAAAGCATATACACTTTTTACATTTACAAGTGGGTTCAGATAAGAAAATGAAGACCAAGAAAGTTGATAGACTCAGGTAATTATATATTATATACTGGTTTGAAAAAAGTAGCAATTGTGAAAAATTTAACTAAAACATATGGGAAAACTCAAAGAAGATAAAAGCAATTTTAATATGGGCTGTCGGTATAGATTTCTCTTGGCCTCGACTCCCTATCTTTGGTGATAATAATATTTCTTTCCTCCTGGTATAAGAAGGAAATCTTGGGAGTTCCCTGGTGGTGTAGTGGCTTAAGGCTTTGGCGCTGGCACTGTCAACGCTGTGGCCTGGGTTCGATTCCTAGCCAGGGAACTACCCACATACAAAAAACAAACAAAAAAAAAAACAACAAAAAAAACAAAGAAGGAAATCTTTCACATGAGTTTTATCTCCTGCTTTCAGAGAAAAATGGGGAGGTAAAAATGCCCTTCTTGCATCTGCCATTTTTCAAGTGCTTTAGCTCAAAATAACCCTAATGCTGTTGAGGCGCATGTTGAGGTGACATATTCTACCACTTCACACAAGCATTTCTGCTTGTGTTTTCTCTTGTCTCTCAAAAACTCTCATAAGACATTTCCTTAATTTTGTACCTCCAACCCCTTTCTCTGGAGGACTCAGATACTTCTCTTAGTTAATAAATAGTTGTGTATGTCTAGGCATGATTAAATCCTTTGTGCTCAAACAAGCCTGTATATAAATTGTCATATTTAATCCTTACAACAAATTTAAGATTTACATCTAAAATAATACAAGGGGGGAACCCCCCCAAACACAGAATTATCTTCTGGAGGGCGGGCCATTTGTTTACAGGTTTCTACACTCGGTGAGTGTTATGGGGACTCATCAGCTGGCATTGTTGTGAGAGGCTGTGTTTGGCTTAAGTGAATATTTTTGGAGACTCTTTCAACACATTTGTCCATTTCATGGTGGGTGATTTACGTAAACAACATGCAGCATGACAAAGCACCTGCCCACACTGTGCTGGGTGTCACCAGTTTTTGACCAAAAGAACAGCATGACCCCCCATGCCCCAACCTCCCTATTCACCCAAAGTCTCCCTGTTACTTTCCCTTTTTTGTTTCCCCAGATGAAAAGGGTCCTCAAAGGGAAACTTTGCTGATGTGGAAGGGTTGAAACAAAAAATGGCAGAAGCACTAAAAGGCATCAAAATTGATTAATCAAAAACTCTTTTGAGCAGTAGAACAAGCATCTCAATAGATAAATCACATCAAACAGAGAGTACTTTGAAGGTGATTGAAGTTTAAACATAAGAATAAATACACAATTTTTTACAAATAAATTCCTTGTGTTTATTTTTTGGCGGGTTTTTGTCTTGTATAACTAATCACTCCTGTTTCTCAGATGAGGAAACTTAACCTCTGAAAAGTCAAGCAGTTTGTCTCATGTAGCAAGATTGCAGGCCAGATTTTTGAATCGGGGGTTCAGGCTTTTAAGCATTGCAACTGTATTCTTTTAACATTCAGACAAGGTCTTCTGCATTTGTTTCATTTTTATTGTGTGTACCTCATCCTTACATGTTTTGCTATTCTTTGTCCCCTCTCTAAAATGTCTATCACTCCCTTTTAACTGAGAATGGTGGTGTTCAACTTAAAACAATCCCAGGTTAGTGCTCTAATAAAGTTCATTGAATCATAATGTGAAATGCATGTACTAGTGGTGGATAAGAGAATGCTGTATAAAAGGCTATGGGGACAGGGACGGTATGTGCCAGACTAAAGAGAGCATTTATCATCTAATATGAGCCAATGGTTGTCATGTATGAATGCATGCTATGTTTTGCCAAATTTTATAATCTTCCAAGGGAAGTTAGGAATTTAATTTTTATGTGCAATCTCCAGATTTGTAATTATTGGCATTTTACTTATTTTTTTTAAACCAAAGGGGTCTCTAAAGTGCAATGCCTGAATGAGATTCAATTGGCCCCTTAGTTATTTTTGTGGATGGGAAATAAAAAGACTACATTCTTCATGGTTAGTTGTGTTCCAGATTTAATAACCATTGCACATTTAGTGGTTTACTCACTTTTCAGTTATTCATTCATTCCTGTAATTCATTCATTCACTATTCCATTGTTCAATATATTTCATTCTATTTGCAATTCACACAGCACAAAGAGGAAAATAAAATATTCTTACCTTTACAGTGCTCATAATTTGATATAGAAAAGAGACATACTAACAAACAATTAAACATTTTTTAAATAAGTGCACTAATAATGGAAGAAACAACTCAAAATGGATTAAAGGCTTAAATTTAAGACCTGAAACCATAAAGCTTCTAGAAAAAAACTTAGGCAGTAAACTCTCTGACATTGCTCTTAGTAATATTTTTCCTTATTTATCTCTTCAGGCAAGAGAAACAAAATAAAATAAATAAATAAATGGGACTACATCAAACTAAAGTTTCTGCACAGCAAAGGAAGCCACCAACAGAACAAACAAACAGAACAGCCTACTAAATGAGAGAAGATACAGAAGTATTTAATAGGATTTATGTTTCAGACATCTATGTAATTTCATAAATAGATAATTTGAAAAATAAGAAATCAGAAAATTTACTAACACTATCTGTATTGGGCTGATGCCTATATTTCAAAGAAAGGGTATATTTTTCTCAAAACAAGCAGATAAGATCATATTTTACATCAAGAAAACATCCATGCATATTAAAAAGTATAGTATGGTGGGGGAAAACTTTTGGTAGCATTAAGGAGAAGAAAAAAAAGGAAGATATCATAGGGTGCCTGGCATTAAAATAAATATGTGAATCATTTCAAACACAAAGACCAATTGAAGGGTGAGCTACATGATATTACAAAGATTTTATCACAAAAATGAGTCACAAACAACTATTTGTGATGTGAGAATTTGATAATTTAGATAGCAAACATAAATTTTATTTTACTAAAAGATAAACATTAATTATATTATTATTCTTAGAGATTATTTGTTTTTTCAAGAAAGTAAAGAGAATGACTAATAGAGCTGTTGTTTTGGATATTAGTCTGAAAGAACAAGAATTTAGTAAAGTTAATGCTAAAAGGTTAAGTTAGCTAAAAGACAAGTGGCTTCTTAGAACACTCAATAATGTTGATAATCAAAATAAAATTAAGACATAATTTTCTGCTAAAGTATTTTAAATGTTCTAGACACCATAATTAATACAACCTATATGCTGGGTATTATTATACTTATTTATATAAAAGACCTGTGAGGCTTAAACAAAGTAAGCATTTTCCAAAATAATATAATAGATATTATGAGATATTAATGCATTATAGACTGTGGTTATGCAATTAGTATTCATATCCATTTCTCTGAATATAATTATTAACAATCATTTTGTTCTCAAATACAGAACATAAACAAAAGTTAGTACAAAATAAAATGTCATTGCAATCTTATTATTATAAAGGTAGAACATACACCTCAAGATAATTGTACTGCACTTGAAAACAATCAACCTTCCCTTGCAGGTATTGAGTACAGTTCAGGACAATGTATTTCAAAAATTTGCAAATGTGCCTTTGAAAAAATTAACTACATTTTGGAGAGTACTTGAGATGTGCTACTTAAAAAATAAAGATTCACAGTTTAGTAATTTTTAACCTAGAGCAGTAGTTGCCATTTTTCCCCACTTGTGTACCCCTTTTAAACACATTTCCATAAATTGTAGCCCTTGTTTTTATAACAGCTCTTTTTAAATACTGGCACTTTTGTTCAGTTACTATCTTAATGTAAAATAGTAGAAATGTGGTAGTAAGTTAGGAAAGAAAAATTACTACCCTAAGAGTACAAACCACAGATTTAGCTTTCAATATTCATAACAGTTATATATTGATAATGATGATCAAGTATTTAAACATTAAATAAAGAAACTAGTTGAAAAGAATCATTATTAAAGACAACACACTTACTTATACTCAGTCAATAATTAAACTGATCAAACAGTGGATGTATGTTTGGGGAAGTTCTAGAAATGTGGCAAATGGATTGTTCTGAAACTGTGTAATGATTGGTAGAAGAGCGGTTTAGGGGTAAGGGTTCATAGCCATGCCCTCACCAATCATCATTCACTAATGTGATCTAATTTTCAAGTGTTTACATTAACAGTGATTCAAACTTAACATTTATTCTTTAATAACTAACGCTTTGCACTTTTTTTACTTTACTTATTTTATCACCATTAGTGATTATTTTTCTTGTACCTATGAATATCCCAGCATGTACCCTCAGGGGTATCAATTGGGAACCAATGACCCAGAGGATACAACTGAATCATCATCATCATCATCATCATCAATGGTATCTGTTTCAAGTTCAGAAAACAATAGAAAGAATTGCAATGACTCTTGTTTAATAAAGCGTCAGAGAACAAAGTAGGATGATGAAGTTGATCGTATTTAATAGCTCTATGAGCCAAAAAATGTCTCATGTGTCATATGCATGTCATATATAGTATATAATATCTATATTAAAGAGTTTCCTTTTCTCCACATCTTTGCCAACACATGTCATTAATACTTGTTGACTATTTGATAATAGCCATTCTAATTGGTGTGAGGTGGTATCTCATTTTAGTTCTGATTTGTATTACCTTGATGATTAGTGAGCTTGAGCATTGTTTTATCTGTCTGTTGCTCATCTGTAATGTCTTTGGAGAAATGTCTTCTCATGTAGTCTGCTCATTTTTTGATCAGCTTGTTTACTTTTTTGTTATTGAGTTGTATGACTTTTTAAAATATATTTTGGATATTAATCCCTTATTGGATATATGACTTGAAAATGTATTCTCACATTCAGTAAGTTGTCTTTTGATTTTGTTGAAAGTTTCTTGGCTGTGCAGAAGCTTCTTAGTTTCATGAAGTACTATTTGTTTATTTTTACTTTTGTTTCTCTTGCTTAAGGGAACTTATCCAAAAAGATATTACTCAGACTGATCTCAAATAGTTCACTTGCTGTTTTTCTCCAGAAATTTTATGGTTTCAGGCCTTACAATTAAGTCTCTAATTCATTTTGAGTTTATTTTTGTATATGGTGTAAGAGAGTTGTCTGTTTAATTTTTTTGCATGTATCTGGTCTTTTTGCCCCAATATCACTTGTTGAACAGGCTGTTGACTCGATTATATATTTGTACCTCCTTTTTAGTTGAACACATAAAAAGAATTTATTTCTGAGCTTTCTATTTTCTTTCATTGATCTGGGTAGGTACCATACAGTTTTGATTATTATAGCTTTGTAAGATAGTTTGAGATCAGGACACATAATACTTCCAACTTTGTTCTTCTTTTTCAAAATTGCTTTGGCTATTCATGGTCTTTTGTGGTGCCATATAAATTTTAGAATTATTTTTTCTAGTCCTGAGAAGAACGACATTGATATTTTGATAGAAATTGCATTGAATCTATAGTTTGCTTTAAGTAGTATGGTCATTTTAATAATATTATTCCTTCCAATCCATAAACATGGCATACTCTTCCATTTATTTGTGTCTACTTTAATTTCCCTTGTGCACTGTTGGTTAGACTACAATCTTGTGCAGCCCCTATAGAAAACAGTATGGACATTCATCAAAAATCTAAAAATGGACACATCATATGATCCAGGAATTTCACCTCTGGGTATTTATCCAAAGAATTGAGAACACTGATTTGAAAAAAAAAATGCACTCCTATATTCATTGCAGACTTCTTTGTGATAGTCAAAATATAAAAACAACCATCCATCAATAGATGAATGGATAAAGAATATGACACACACACACACACACACACACACACACACACACACACACACTGAAATATTATGCAGTAATAAAAAATAAAATACTGCCACTTGCAACACCATGGATGAGTCTAGAGTGTATTATGCTAAGTGAAATGTCAGGCAGAGAAAGACAAATACCATATCGTTTTACTTGTGTGTAGAATCTAGAAACAAAACAAACAAACAAAAAATAAAACAAAACAGACACATAGAAACAGAAACTAAAGTGATGGTTACCAGAAAGAATGGGGGTAGAGAGCTGGGTGAAAAGGAAAAGGAGAATATAGTCAATAATATTGTGATAAGTTTGCTGGTGACAGATTAATATAATTGTATACTAAATATATTTAAATAAAAAATTAAGAAATAATTATATTAAAAACCTGTGAGAAAAATATTATCTTCATCTTAAAGAGGGTGAGATTGAAGAATTTTCAGAAAGTATAAATATCAGCTTTAAAGTGATAAGCAGCCTTATAGTGCTCTCTTCCATCAAACCAAATATGTATGTAAATGGAGTTCTTGAGAATGGAGTAAATTGTCCAACATATCCACTCATGATCTGGATTTTCTTATGTGCAAAAAGGAATACTGAAAGTAATTACTATATGTTTTCTCCAGCTCCAAAAAATACTTCTTTGCCTCATATTCTTGTTAATTCATCACCCATTTGCATGACATCAAATTAACCAAGATAGCACTTATATATTTAGTTGATATGATTGAGTATATTGATGAATTATGTTATCACGACCTCAGAAGTTTGAAGGTTTAGTGTAATTAACTTTGACTATTTACCATTGTATTTAAAACTCAGCAAAATCTTATCCAGTTTTTATGTTGTGACAGATAGATTGGTCATGGCTCATATACTGATCTATAATTTTAAGGATTTAAGTCATGGCTACTTCTCCAAACTGCAAAAAACAATGAAACCTATTTTTTCAAAAACGTTTTAGAAAAGCAAGAAGAGGAAAAAAACATTTTCCCTTTATTCTTCATTTGTCAACATGAAAACTCTATTTATGAAAAACAAAGCCAAAAACAGTGTCTTTTAGCTGTATACCTTTTCTATCAGAGGTAAATTAGAATTAAAAAGAAATTAGCCTCTTTGAAGTATTTTGAGAGACTGTAGAGTAAAATACAACTAAAAACCACCAACCAACCAAAGAGTAAAAAAATACCGGCATGATCTTTTAGTCCTACTAAAATAGTCTTAAATAAACATATCAACTTGGGAAAAGAGACTTTACATTGTAATCATATATCTATACCATTAGTTTGATATCTGATATGAGAGAATTTATGTATTGATGGGTTTATTTCAGTTATATGACCAATTATAAATTTACATTAGTCCAAGAGTTACTTAAGCCTTTGGTTCAAAAGATCTTGAGTTACTCATGAAAGACTGTATTTTTCAGACACTCAATCAGTGACTCACAGGATGAGTAACAAAGAGAGCCATCATCTTCTTTCCCTCCCCCAGTCCTCTCTGTTCCTCCCTGCTTAGCCTGCAGACACAAATTAATTGACTGTTTTCAGCATGGCCTTCTGTTGCTTACACTAGTTTTTAATTTTCAAAGATGCTTTAAAAAACTAAAGTTATTTCATATATTACATTATATTGTAGAAGGAGCTGACAGATAATCAATGAGAGGAAAAAATATATTAAAAAATATATAAAATATATAAAAAATATATAAAAAAAGCATATAAATCTCTCCATTATCTATCTATCTCTTATCTATCTATCTATCCATCTATCTATCTATCTTTCCATCCAGGTCCTGGGAGGAACTATGAAATCCATATTGGACACATTCTAAAATTTATTTCAATGTCATAAATTAAATCCTAATAGTTTCTCTGAATTAATTTCCGTAGGATGCTGAATTTAGAAAAAACATATTGAAAACATCATTGTTATAGTTTGTGTTTTATAGTAATTATTTTAAATAACCATTGAGCCTGGTATTCTTTAAATTACTGGAGATGCCTCCTTGAAGAAAAGAAAAAATTAATCCCTGCTTTTATGTAGTTTACATTATATTTACATTGTAGTAGATATTATACATATTTTATACAATTGCATGGTCGGTTAAAGAATGATAAGTGTCATGGAAAAAAATAAGACAGGCAAGGGGGAAATAAAGAATTGTTATTTAAATTAGGTGGTATACTTTTAATAAAAAAGTGTTAACTGAACAAAAACTTGAAGAAGACAATGGATCAAGACATGTGCACATCCAAGAGGAGAATGCTCCAGGCAGGGAGTATGGTCAATTCAAGACAGTTTTGGAGTTATTTATGATTCCATGAGAAGGCACATTTCTAAGACTCAAAAGAAATAAATTCTCATGATAGAATTAGATCCATATTACAATGGTAAATAGATACTTTTGTTCATTTATTTCTTCAAAGACCAATCACATAAATAGTAAGCATTTCATTATCCTTAGCACAAACATGAGTCAAACAATAGGGAAACACTTGTGTGTGCAAATCTTTATATTCCACATTGTAAGGGCATTAATAGAGTGTGTACAGAACTCTTTTGGATGACATAATAATACGGTGGGTTACTGGCTATACTGGAAAAGTCATGAATGGCTTCACTGAGGAAGTGATATTTGATCTTGTTCCTGAAGAGTGAGTAAGATTTCACAAGGAAGGAATAAGAAAGAGACATTTCTGGGCACAAAATCATATCTGTAAAAAATGGAGATATAGAAGAGAATATGAAAAAGCCTTGATTTTACTGAAAGTGTGGTATATGAGAGGAGAAAAGGAGAAATGAGTGAAGTGTGAAATAGTAAGTTATTTGGACACTCTTTTGTAAGGAGAATGTACAAGTAAAAAACTATCATAATCAAGTTTGTGAAATTAGAATTATTTGATGGTGAATGTGGAGGATGAATTGTACCATTAGGCAGTCTACAGTTACAGCTACTCAAAGGAGAGCTCTATAGGCACATGTATAAAGATGCTCTAATTCATCAAGGAAAGCTTTATGGCATTTCATAGGAATCTTGTTGCTGGTATTGATATAGAGCAGAACTCAGAACAGAAGAGGTTACTTCAAAAAATACGCAAATCAGAATCCCATGGGGTTTGCAATATGAACGTATACAAGATTTCATTCTAGACTTCGAGTTATTTAATGAGGTATCCTAAGTCACTCTAAAGCAATATAAAATATTTGTTGAGTGCTTCTCATATATCCTATAGTGTGCTTGTTTTTTTTATGCATTACCTCATATATTCTTCAAAATAACTCTGAGGTAGTAAATATAACTTTCTGCATATTATAAATGAGGGAAAGGATATATAGGAAGCTTAAATAACCTCATATATAAAACAGTCTTTATTGGAATCAGGTACTTATGATTGCCAGTACTTTGTTAGACTATTTCTCTGAAAATCTGGCACATATTTGTGTCAGTAGTATATGCCATTAAGGTACAGCCACACATCTAATATTTTCCCTTCTACAAATTTTGAATTTTCTTTGGTTTATGGAGTGAGACCTATTTTAGTGATTAGAAGTATATATTGAAATGGGTAGGGAGTGGGAGAGGAGGGAGGGGGACCTAAATATATGATGATGGAAAGAAAAAAAAAATACGTTGCGCTTTCTCATGGCCAGAATTTGTGAAGGGTATGCGATTTTGTCTTACTTGCAGGCTAAGAGGTTTGTTCTCCACAAGTTCATTGTCATTGGTAGTAAACATGGTACACTTTGTTCAGAGGCAAAAGACACGGCTAATCAAGGGAATTGCAGAGGTTGGAGTGTCAACATTCATACGCCACTGGTGTCTAAGTCCCAAATTTCAAAGAGTGGTGCGAAGAGGGCCATTTATAATGTCTGCACAGCAATAGGTTGAGTTAGAAGAGAGGATCTGTGAGCTTAGGAAACTTAAATTTTTGTAGGGGCATTAAACCTGCCTTTGCCTTAGAAGGTGACTTTCTCTTTATTATATTAAACAATAAAACAATTAGCCCCTTGTTCTGGGAGATAACTACCTTTGTACTTCAGATTGTTTCCTTTACAAGAATTCTCCAAAAATCTAGAATAAAGGTGGTCACGTCCTAAGTTTGCAACACATACAGAAATGCAAGAAACCTATGGATAATGGTCTTTCAGAATCTCACTCAAAGGAAACCTGTGCTAGAGGATATTTTAGAAACCCTAACCAACCAGGCATGTTCCATGGCAGCCTTGAGAGGTAAACATTTCTTACAACTTCATCCGGGTAATCTAAACCAAGTTTTATTCCAATGGCAGAACCATGTAGAAGTTTGTGAATTTAATTACATGATTAATAGGTCTCTGTGGAACTAATTTTTAATCAAATTATAGGAAACGCTCACTCCTTGGTAGGTTTTGATGCCATAGTCAAAGAGCACAGTCTATGTGTTTTTCTAGCACTCTTATTCTTTGAGTCATATACTCCTATACCCTTGTTTGTTCTCAGTGGTGGAGAGATACTGTTGGCAAAATAATTTAACTTCTAAGCAGTTCTACTGTTGGATTATGCTCCATGTCATCCTGATTGTCTTAGAGTTATAAATAAAAATGTGAAAAAAATTTTAGCACCAAATAAAACTTCATCATTTTACTCACTAGATCAAAGAATTATTTCAACTTGTAAAGCCAATACTCTAAGATGGATTTTTAGACAGACTACTCACACAACTAGACATCATGCAATTTTCTCAGCTAAACTTTGGATGAAATGTCACATAAAGTATGCATTTAAATCATGAGAGCATCCAGAAAATAGGAATAGCATGTAATATGCATGCAGTATGGCAGACATATTTATTGCACTGTGCAAATAACATTGTGGGATTCCAATCTAACATAAATGGAGTTAATAGAAGAAATTTCTGATTGTGGAAATGTTGACTGCCACCATTTAAAGAACTCTAGTTATGCAGTCAGAGAAACTTAGTAAAGGTGACTTACCAACCAGAATAAGGAAAGTAGTTATGACACAAAGGATAAAGATGCTCCAGAGAACGTGACATCATCAAAATAGTTTACATTAAAGGAAATCTCAAAGACGTATGACGACACTAGAAGTGCAAAGGATAAAATATGGGAAGCTGATCCAAACCTAGATAGGAATAGGATAATTTGCTAAGAGACAGAAAAGATCTACGCTCCTTATCTTATCTGATAAGAAGAAGGCAAGCTCTCTTCCAACTACACTTAATAAGTCTTTTAAAAGGAAATAAAACACTTTAATTCTCACTTTATTTACCATGTATTGAATAAATTTGTTTACTATTTATTTAATTTCCTATCCATTTATAACATATTATAAGAGAATTTTTAATATTTTCACAAAAATGTTAAAGTAGGGAACAATCATATTTTTTCAATAATTAATATTTATATAGCTTCAACTTAAAGTCATCAGCTGCATTAGCCCTAACATGGGAGACAACCTATCCTTTAAAACTTTGAAGTCAGTCATTAGCTTCTCCTTTTTAGCTATAAAAGTCCTAAATGGCATCTTGTTTCAATATAAGTCTGCTTCATCTACATTGAAAATCTGTTGTTTAGGATAGCCACTTTCATTAATTATCTTAGCCAAATCTTCTGGATAATTGCTATCACTTCTATATCAGAACTTGATGCTTCACTTTGCACTTTTATGTTGCATAGATGGCTTCTTTCCTTAAATCTAATAGACCAACATCTGCTAGCTTTAAACTTTTCTTCTGCAGCTTCCTCACCTCTCAGCCTTCACAGAATTTAACAGTTACTCTCTTGCTCTGGATTAGGCTTTGACTTAAGGGAATGTTATAGCTGGTTGAATCTTCTATCCAGACTACTTTCTCCATGTCAGCAATTAGGCCATTTGGCTTTGCTATCATTAGTGTGTTTACTGGAGTAGTGCTTTTAATTTTCTTCAATAACTTTTTCTTTGCAGTCCCAACTTGGCTAACACTGGCACAGGAGGCATGGTTTTGGGGCCATCTTGGCTTTTTGTATGTCTTTCTCATTAAACTTAATAGTTTCTAGTTTTATTTAAAATGAGAGATGTGCAACTATTCCTTCCACTTGAACACTTAGAGGCCATTGTAGTATTAATAAGTTGCCTAATTTAAACATTGTTGCATCTCAGGAAAAACAAGGCCCAAAAAAGAGGGAAAGAGATCAGAAAATATTCTGTCAGTAGAGCAGTCAAAACACACACATTTATTGCTTAAGTTTACCATTTTATATGACTAAGATTTGTGGCATCTCAAAACAATTGCAATCATAACATCAAACAGCACTGATCATAAATCACTCTAACAAATATAATAATAATGAAAACGTTTGAAATACTGCAAGAGTTACCAAAATGTGGCACAGATGGACTTTCTGAAGTGAGCAATTGCTGTTGGAAAAATGACTTGCTGTGTGCATGGTTGCCACAAACCTTCAATTTGTTAAAAACACAGTATCTACAATAAAGAAAAGTGCAATAAAACAAGGTATGCCTCTATTTTTGAGAGATCTTGGGATCTTTTCCATCTTTAACAGCCCCCAAATGTAGACATAAGTTGAACTTTGACACTGGCTATGATAATATTATATCACACAATGTAAAAATCAGATTATCAATAATAATAAAGCATATTTATTTGTTTTCATTCTAAGTATGATTAAATAATAGAACAAATATTATGTTTATATAGATTATTATATAAAATATTGTTTTGTTAAGTTTAAATGTAAAATGCTTCTTGTGTGATTAATAGATAAAATAAAATGAGTTGCTAAAGAAGTACTGTTTGATTTACCTTTAGTTTATTCTTAATATTGTTATAAAGTATTATTAAACCATAATAATAGGCAGTATAAAACATATTATTTGTAATAATTGAAAAAGAGAAAAACATTTTATGTAGTATATTTATATTATTTTGCAATATAATACTTATGATTACAATAAATATGCATAACATGATGTGATATATTTTTAATTCTTACATCATTCTTTTAAATTTATTTTAATTTATGTTTAGATTTTATGAACACATGATATATTTTGCTGTTACATATGAATAATTTATAAATCTATAAATGTATATATATTGGGAGATACCCACTGAAAACTATTTTACTAATAAGATGCTGTTATCAAAAGACTCCTATGCTTTCAAGCTTTATTTAAGAAAAGCCACTTTTTCCTTGAAAGTTTCTCTCTTTTCCCTTTTTAGAAGTGTCTCTTTCACATGATTTTACTGAAACACATGAGTATCACCCACTATGCTTGGGGTAATTTTATTTTTATCTACTCATTATCTTTATTAGGTTACAAACTACTTAAGAATGGCTCTTGCTCACTGCTGAAGCTTCTCAACCATCCACAGAATAATGAATGCATAGCTAGTGGTACTCAGAAATATGTGTTTACTGGATTATCTTAGAATTTACAAATATATATGGAGTTTTGTTAAAAATAACTCTTTATCTTATTACAGCACCTTTTGTTAGGTAAACAGGGATTAAAGAACAAATCACCTGGAATGCTTGACAAAAGTTCTCCCTGGGATACCCCACGTCAACTCTAAATACATATAATTTAAATTGATGTTATATAATGACCTTGGCTTTGCTGATAATCTTCTCACCAGATAAATATGGGAAACAGACACAGAAACTGAAATATGACCTATGTGCATAATCAGTCAATTAAACAGAATAAAACAATTGGGTTCAATGTTGAGTGACAATTTATTGACCTGTTGGCTTAATTTTAGTAAAGATTGAATTTGTATACATAGTCAAAGCCATGCATTTGTTAGTAGGCATTGCTACGGACATTAGGAAAGCTGGTCTAGATATGAACACCTTCAAGATTTTATTAATATGCACAGGTTTGTTTAACTTTTGATATTTTTGTTCCTTTTAAGAAACTTAAGTTTATGTGTTTATTAAGGAATTTTAATTTGTGCTGGGTTACTTTCAACTTACTGAATATTATTCTCTCATTCTCATGCAGTATCTCTGTGTGTGCATGTGTGTGTTTAAACACAGAACAAAAATTCATCACTTAATTTTGTATTATTTCAAACAGGACTTTACTTTTGCTATGTATTTTTAGGGTCCTTTCAGCGTAATTTGCTATAAAAAAATCTTCATTATATAATGAAATGCCATGTAAAATATCATTAATATATAACTATTTTAAATATTGGGCTTTTTGATATTATTTATATTGCCTTTTAGCTAAACTACATACTCTGGGAGTGAGTTACAGGATATGTCTATGTCTGCTTTTTGCTTTAGAGGTACTTGCATAATGCAATTTATAATGAGTCACAACTTAACCAAAAACAGAGTCTCTTTTCTTTCTAATAAAAAGAAAAGAAATGAAAATAATTAAGTTAATGCAGACAAGATGTTTCACTAATTTTTTATCTAGTATTTTAAATTATATAATACATCAAACTTTTACATAAAAAGTATAGCTTATGTTAACATGCAAAACAATTAAACTGATTTGATCAATAAAGTAGGAAATTAATGAAACTGGATTTTAACAGAAATAACCATTCTATGTAGTAGTTGTTCATGAAGGAATGAAATAAAGGTGTAGGTACACTAAGATCTCAATTTGTTCTTTCTTTCAAGTTTGTTCTGCACAGCACAATACACACAACACATACACAGCACCACTGGAATGTGAGTTAAAAAATTGATGTACTTTTTGATTAAATGTCTTTCAAAATCACAATTTTACTTATAAATGTAATTTATAGGGATGAATATGGAATGATTAATTATACAGTTGTTCATTTGTATATTTTAACTTGGTTTTATTTAAAAGTTTCTCTGTGTTATCTCTTCAGTATTTGCACACATTGTAGCAGAAATTCAGATATTAATTAACCCAGTGAATTTGCCTGAAAACACACTTCCTGGGACACAACTAAGTCGAGCTTATGATAAGGATGTAGCTGGAAAAGCAGATGCCTACCACTTTCTGAATAAACCAAAGGAGTTTGTCATCGATGCAAGTAAATGCATTTTAACATTTAAATTTTATTTTTATACTTATTATTTTTAAGTTCAGACTTGAAAGAAAATTATTTAATTAAACTTAAGTATTATATTGTATTTTTTGCATAAACTTGTTGCATAAACACTTAATTTCTAAACGAGCTTCCCATTACTACTCCACCCCCTGCCTTATATTCCTGATATCCCAATGTTGTTGTCACAAATGTTTCTTGAAAACAGAAAAATGTTTGTGCGTTAATTAGGCATGAAAGTCACCCTTTTCAGAAAAGATATGTTTTTGAGTAATAGGAAAGATGATCCAAAATACATATTTTTGTACTAATTTCAAAAGAAAGTAAAAAAAAATTCTGTCCTAGGAAACTGAAATTTTCAGAGAAGAATTAATAAATTAGGGCAGGGAATATGAGTGGTGCTTTGTGCTCCTCACAGAAGCCTCTGCCTAACCAGGTGATTTGCAGAGTAGATCCATGAAAGTTTCAAAGAAAAGAGGTAACAATATCTGCTACTTAAAATCCAAGTTCAAAAACCCTTTGTTTTTATCATCAATAATTCAACCAGGGTCAGTTCCAAGTACAAATGATGTTTCTGAATTCCTCTGCAATGTGGTTCACCTATTTTCTTACAAGAGTACTTTCCACTCAGATTATAATTTCTATGGTTTTATTTCATTAAGTAGATGTTAATTGTAAACTGAGATCTAAGATATGTAACCATTATCTACATTTTAGATAGTATTTATGTATTTATTTGTGTATTATGCTCAGAAAATGTTAAAATATTGTTTGACATAATTTTTATAAATTTAAGAAAATGGTTTTGAAAACAAGAATAAACAGTTTTTTGTCCCACAGTGTCATTGCCAACAGTGTCACTTCACTTGAACAATTGGCTTGTGGCTCAGTATTGCTCCATACTCTGAGGACTAACTGAGGCTCTTCCCACAGAGGTTAATTCCAAACTCTGTTAACTCACCTTCTGCCCTTCCACACAGAAACTAGGACAGTGCTCTAAATCTCCAAATTCCGAACAATATCTGAATAACCCTAAGCCCTCTATTTTCTTCCAGGGAGGGTCAAGATACTGAAAACCTTGCTTTTGTGAAGAGTTCCTGATCATTTTGGTCAGACTGCTGTACTGTGCACCTCCTTAGGCTCTCCTGCTACTTGGATCAACAGTATTTTTCTATTAATATTTGACCTCTGCTAGGAGTGATACCACAGACCTGGCCCAAATCCCAGAAAAATCTCTCATCCTCTTTGCATTCCACTTCTTTAATAATAAGGAGATATCTGAATCTCATTATATAAAGAACATGTGCCCACTTAAATTCTCTTTTACTCATATCCTTATTATCCTTGGTAATTGCCTAAGATGAAAGCTCTCTTAGATATATACACATATATATATCCTTTTCTCAACTCTTATCCCCAAGCTTCCTCTCCCATAACCTAACCTCACACTCTTCTTTCATTCTCATATCTTTCAATTAGGATTTGTGAAATTCTCATTATATGACAAATTAACAAATAAATAATAAACAAGCAAATAAACAAACCTCTAATTTTTTTAACCTCTTTTATTGACATTTCTCTACCTCTTGCTTTAATTAAATTTTTTGTCTTATAGGACAAACACAGCATGTTTCAAGCTGATGTTAACTCATTCACCCACACATTTCAGATCTGTGGGACAGGAAGTGGGAAGTCAGCATTCTTCAGACTCCCCACGCTGATTCCTGACCATTACTCTGATCCTCTTTGGAAACTCTCTTGCTCATTTGGAGCTCAGGGTATCTGGCACCTTACCAAATATACTAATGACTTCCCCTCTAGTCCTGAGTACTTGAATACATTATTCACAGTGTTTCAAGTCCTGCCACCATCTTTTAGGTTACTTTGGTATTCATGGCCCATGCAGCACCCTGCGTGCTCAAGCCCTCTCTACCTCATCTAGTGCAAAATCCTGTTCTGAAATCCCTGTGAGTTTAAAACCAACTTCCGTCCAAATGCCCCATGGCTACAGCCAGAACCTCATTAGCATTCAGAGCAATTCTACTTCTGTACTCTTAATCTCACACATTTTACTCATATGCTATTTTCAGCTTTATAATTTAGTTATCCCTACTCTACTGTTTTATTGACATCACCAAGGCCATACATACATTGATTTATTTTTTTCTCTATCATTCACCTGTTGTCTTTACTTCCCTCACTAGCACTATGATCTTTTAAGCCTTCTTTGATAGTATCTTCAAATAACTTGCCTTGTTGTTCTCCTATAAATTTTACCTAGGAAAACTTCAATATGAAATAAATCCAATAGTTGATTTTTTTTATATCAGGGCTGATGAGGATTGTTAGACAAAACCACATGAATCAGTATATTAACATAAAATTTCACTTGGCCTAATTTACCTTCTGGTAATCTTTCAAAATTTCTCTAGTTAGATCTCTTTTTTATTTGCCAACTTGGTTTTAAATTGTTTTCAATCTCTTCTCAAATCTTCCACTCACCTAAAATCTTTTCCCTTGTCAGATGAACTCAACTCACATATTTGAGACAAAATATAAGCAATCAGTAGAAAGTTTTCTTCTTTTGTTGCCTACAGACACTTGGTTCTTTGCAATCTACTCTTTTCTGCTGTCACAAAAGGTGTACGCTTTCTTTCAACTGCTTTCCTTCTCTTCAACTTGGTTCTAAGTTCCACTTTTTTCCCTTGTTCATAGATCTTACTTTACTGCTCATACCCTTTTTTTCTATATTTTTCTTCTTTTCTGATGTTTCTCTTCTATTTTTAAGCAGTCATTTAAGTTTTTCCTATGTTAATAAGATCCGCTCTTGACTATCATCCCTCTGCTTTACTGTCTTCCTTTTGAGTTTTATGGAATGTCTCACTTCTCTTTCTGGCCAAACATCTTTAAAGAATTTTCTACACTACTTTTCCCACTCCCGCACTTTCAGTATTTTATTTTTTTAAACAAAGGTCAGTGTGAACATTGACAGATCACTCCACCAGCACATGTCACCACACATAGTAATCTTTATTATTAAATAGAATATCATATTTTAGCTCTCATCTCACACATCTCTCTTTAACATTTAGAACATTTAGTAACATTTCATACTTCTTGAAACATTCTCATCCTTGGTTCCTCTGACACTATATGCCAGTTTTCCCCATCTCCAGCCTTCTTGTTGGCCTCCTCCCCTTCCTCCTCTCCCTTGATTTTCTTTTTTTGAAATAACATTCTTCCTGTATGTATTCTGTACATATCTGTGTTTGTCAGGGATATTTAGGTTGCCTTCTCTTCACACTCTGTACCTTCTACCTTAGCAATCTCATCTATCCTTTGATTGAAATCACAGTATCTATTTTGATGATCCAAAATATATACACAGAGCTTAAATGCTGTGAGGAAACTCTATACGAATAATAGAGTTTGCTTCATAGAAATATTCACAATTATACTAAATTCACTTATTCAAATCTGGACTGGCTATTTTTCTCCCCAAATCTACTTCTACTTTAATTTTATGTGAATATCATAAAACAACTTTCTTCGGGGCAGAAGCAGCCAACCAGTAGGGCATATAATCCTCAACACCTCAATCATCATTTACTATTTTGCAGGACATCACAAACACCATCATGTGTGAAAAATTTGTTGACATTTATCCTTTAGAAAACTGTGTGACAGACATGCATTATTGACTCCTTTTGTCACATCTTCTACTTCTGATCAATTACCAAATCCTATGACTTCTAAAGACTTGGTATATTTATCTCATCTCTAATAACACTTCCTCAAGTTACTTTTCTAATACATTTCCTCCAGAATTTTGCACCGATATCGGCCTCCTTGCCTTTAGACTTCTCCCACAATTTTCTCTTCACTGGCTTGATAATATTATTAAAGTAAAAATAGCATCATATTATTATGATTCTTTGATAGCTATCTATCATCCTATCATCTAATCATTGTCCTACAACTTACAACTCTTTGATAGCTTTCTATTTTACTTAAGGCAAATTTAAAACTCTTTTAACTGATACAAAAATCTCCTTTAAGATGTGGCTTCTGTTTTTTGTTTGTTAGTTTCAAACTCAAAACATACACTCTCCATTACATGCTGTATATTTTAGTTGAAATATGCATCTCTTGATGAAAAACTATCTTCTGTCTCTGGGCCTTTGCATATACCATGTCTTTTTCCTCCTCTATCCCTCATCACCTGGTCAATTTTTTAACATTTATTTGTTCAGAAATATTTCTCTCTGGGAAGTAATTTTAGTATCCAACCTGCTCCAAAAATTAGGTAAAATGCCCTTCGTATGGATTTTTGAAATCACTCTATCACTCTGTTATTTTCCTGGTTGAGTCTCTTGAGCACAAGTACTATGCCTGATTGAGTTGTTTTTCCACTTGATTTTGTATGTATGTTTCTAAATTAAAGATTTTTGGTTGTATTTCTTATTCTTCTCCTAACTCTTCAAATCTGCATGTCTCCTATATCACTTTTCTGGTGCTGCATAGGAAACCTCTCCAAAACATAGTTGCTTAAAATAGCACTTAGTGGAGTTCCCTGGTGGTGTAGTGGCTTAAGGCTTTGGCACTGGCGCTGTCAGCACTGCAGTCTAGGTTCGAAACCCAGTCAGGGAGCTACCCATATACCAAAAAGAAAAAAAAAATAGCACTTAATTTTATTGCTCATAATTTTGTGGGTTGGATTAATAATTCTTCTGCTGGTTTTGCTTGGGTTCACCCATAAGGCTGAATTCCAAAGATTTGTTTGTTTATTCCAAAGGAAAGTCCATGTTAACCTCTGCAACCTAATCTAGCAACTTCTAGCTCCTGCATGAATACAACTGATTCTATCTAAGCACAAATTGTTTGAAACATTGTCAATACTTATACTGGGATTCTTCCTCCCTTGTATCTTTGACACCAAAGATGGAGGCTGAAAATATCTTACCTGGGCTAGAGGTATCAGGGGTAACTCACAGGATTATTTAATCAAATTTTTGTCCCATTAGTCTGACTGAAGGAAACTTATTAGGAGACATTATAATAAAGAACGACCAAGTGGTTGAACCTATTAATATTCCCTCTAGGTTTGATCCAACGCCACACTACGGACCTGTTTATTGTCCTATTTGTAAAGACTAAGTTCCATTTCAATTTAAAAGAACTTCAGCATTGGTTGTTCTTGTTTCTTGTTATGATTTTGCTTGACTAATTATTCCATAAAATTGAAAAAGAAATGCTACAAAAACTAAAAAAATAAAAAAACTATTTGCTTGAGAGACTGTCTTTTTGTCTATATTAAATCCATTAGTTAAGATTGGTTAGTATATATCTTTAAAAATTTTGCCTATTGGTAATAGTGACTTTTGTAGAATTAAAGATAATCTTTTCTCCCTCTAATTCAGTAACTTTTGTGACTCAAATCTTTTTAATAATATCCCAAATATTTTATTAATTTTTCTTTTCTAGAAGTTGATAACAGTGTCTAAAAAATTCCCAAATTTAATAAAACTAATTTTGCAATAATAACAATATTAAAAAATGTTTTTATTAATGTCTTTGTTTTTCTTTTCTTCAGCTATATTTTCTTTTCTTGTCTTCTCTTAAAGTAGTTAATTACATTATACCCAGGACTTAGGCTGGCCCAGCAGGGAATTGGTTGCATCATATAAAAGTACCTTTTTGGAGGCAGTACTCCTTTGGTAACAGGGACATATCTGTGATAAAATTTATCTTAGGCCCAGCTCAAAATTATACAAAATGTATTTTATGATTTTAGTAAAACTCATAATAACTAATGAGGTTGTATGTAAACAATGTTTTATCTCTATTAATAAAAAAATACACATGTATTTTGATCACAATATAATTTGCCATTCCTGGTCTCTGCAATATTTGGAAATGCCTTTTTTTAGATAATGTTTTAGAGCCAAATATGGTTTCTTCAAAATAGAGGTCTAAATTGTGGAACATTCTGAAAGGAAAATTATTCAACTATTCATGTTTTCTAAAATATTCTCATGTTTTAAATCTTTTCCTTGTGAGTCAAGAAATAAAAATTAGGAATACTTTTGTTTCTACTTTTTTCCCTTTCAATTAAATATTCACATGATGCTTGTTAATTGTGTAACTCTGAGTAGATCACATCATTTCCCACTTAGGTTCTTTACAAAATATGAGTTAATACTTACAAGTAATTCTAAAATCTTGCAAAACTTCAAAGGTATGTTCTATAGACTTATGTTAATTATAATTTATGGATTATCTCTTAACTAGGTTCTGGTATAATAACATCTACCAAAATTTTTAATTATGAAACTGATCCCAGAAGATTTCTACTCATAGTTGATACTGGGGGGCCTGTGAGACATGTTTTGACCATTAATATTATTGATGTTCCCGAATCTCCAAACTGTACTGCTGATCCACAGTTTTCTTCAGGTACAGGTATGATACATTATTTTCCTATGGTTTTCTTTTAACAGATTTCTATATTAAAAGAGACCAGGTGCATGTCTCCAGTTGGAGATATCCAGTGATTATTATTATATATATAATGCATGTTTATATAAATCTACAAAAATATGTGCAGATATTCATGTACACAAAAACATATATAATCTCTTTCTGAAACTGTTTGAGGAAAAGATTTTCCAGGTAGAAATTTACAATCCATAACTAACAGGTAAGAGAGCAAATACATTAAAAACAACAATAGAGATTCTTCAAAAGACTTACTGTAAAAAAATGAGCCAGGAGAGAAAAAAAAGGCTTTGAAGTGTAATACTTAAATTTAAACCTTTACTTATGAAAATGTCACAGAGTAATTTATTTTTAATATTCTTAAGATTCAAAGGATATTTTTATATTATGGAAGCAAATAAGGTAGTGTGTTTATGTCAGGATGGGGGGGGATTGACCAAATCAGAGACATAAAAAAAGTTTTCTTCAAAAAAATTAACAATATTTTAGGTCTGAACTCGGATCTGAGTAAATACGCAAGAGAAGGAACTGTTTTGCGTGTAGAAGGAACTGTATATACAAATGCCTTGAGGCAGGATAGAGCATGGTAAGAAGAATTGAAAGTCTAGTGTAATTGAAAATGAGAGAACACTAAGTAATATGATTCAAAATGATTGTTGAAAGGTAATATGGGTATTTTAAGAACTTAGTCTTTTCCCTAAATGTATTGGTAATCATTTGAAATATTTTAAATAGTAAGTGTTTTAAATAGATATATTTGGTTGAGTGTATAGAAATATTTGTAGGGCACAAAGGTAGTAAAAATATCACTAAGGATTGTTAAGGGCCAGATAGTAAATAGTTTGAGTTTTGAAGGCTAAAAGGCAAAAATCAAAGATACTATTTACGTAGTACTTGTATAACAATGCAGGAAACAAATGCCTATAAATTTTTATTGGCAAAATTTAAAAAGTATAATAATAGTAAAAATCGACTATAATTTTTGTAATAGAAGCCTCTTAATGAGAGAAATGGATTTTCTCTTTGGGGGATAGAATTTTCTTTTATTGGTTAAAAGTGTTAAATAACTCAATGTCAGTGAATGGTGTTACTTGTTTGGCTAAAATATGAGCTACTTAGAATCTTATTTTTGTTACAGCCTGATTTTGATTTACTTTTGTGAATAAAATGAGTTATGATAGAATATTTTATTTTACATTTTTTATTTTTTCAGACCACTGATTTCCTGCCAAATGCAAATATTTTGATGAGTACTTAGTCTTATAATTCTGATATACATCATATTCTTAGTCACATCTATAGTGCCTTTATATAATAAACAATGCTATGTCATATAATTGAATAAGAAAGTAATCCATACTCTATCATGCTTTAAAAGTACAACTTTCAAAGTTTGTGTTTTCTTTTCTTGTTTAGCTGTGATGGGTAGGTATAGTAATAAATAATAACATGATACTTAGAAAGCTGTTATGACTGGATTACTGCAACTCATCTTATGTGAAGTAATGAGAGCTCCTTATATGGTCTCCAACTTTATTACTGAGCTCTCCTGCATAGCAAGAATGCAACAATAGACAATATGTAAACAAATGATTGTGTATGTGTTCTGTTAATGTTTTATAAACTCTGAAATTTAAATTCCATATAGATTTCACATGTCACAAAATAATATTATTTATTTTGATTTCTCTTTAATCACTTGAAAATATAAAAAAACGTTCTTAGTTTATAAGTCACTAAAACAGGTCGCAATCTAGATTTGGCTCATTAGTAATTTGAAAGCCCCTGGAGTAGGGAGAGGAAGACTAATTACCATGTTATTTCAGTAATCCAGGAAAGGAATGGTAAAGTTTGGTTGAGGAAGATAAAAGAATAGTCTTGAGATATTTAAATAGTAAATGAATCTGGTATTAAATTTAAAGAAAGAGCAGAGAAATTTGAGGTTTCAAATTTACATAATTGGTTTGGAGACCGTCAGTTAAGGTAGAAAAATGTAGAAATAGATCAAATTTGGAAAGAAATACTACGAATTCACTTTTGAACATCTTGTGTTTGATATGTCTTTGTAATATCAGGGAGAGATTTAAGTTAGCAGTTGAGCTCAGAGGTCTTGCCTAGGGCTATAAATATTTTATAATTGAAACCATTGATTTGGATAAGATTGCTCAGCTAGAAAGTAGAAAATTAGAAGAAAAGAGGAAATTGGGCCAAAGTTTGAGGAACTCCTACACTCAATGACGTGGGGAAGAAGCTCAGCCTGCCAAGGAGAATAGGAGCAGCTAAAGTGGTGGCAGAAAATAGAGAGAGTAATACCCTAAATGGCAAAGGAAGAGCGTTGAAAGAGAGTGTCAGGAGTTAGCAAACTTAACTTCCATGATTGAGCAAGATAAGGTATTAAAAGGTCCATTACATTTAGTTAGTGATATGGGGATAATAACTAATGAGCCTACTGAGAACTATGTTATTGCTGTTACAGGGGTGGAAGCCAGAATGTAGCAGATTGAGGAGTGAAATTGTAAAAGTAAAAAACAATTTTCTAAGAAATTTTTATGTAAAACTGGAGAGAAGGAGGTGGTAGAACTATACTGAATTAAAAAAGATTTGTCTGATGTATTTGGTTTTAAAGGGAGACTCTAGAGTAATTTCAATAACAAATGGGGAGAAAACATTTGATTTGGTAGTTAAAAACATATGAAAGAGAAAACGGGAAAGAAAAGGGATCAAAGTTCAGGTGGAATCAATGAATAAACCAATTAGTCATTTATTAATCTTATCTATCTTATAAACATTATAGATTTATACTTTTAATTTACTTTTTAATTGAAGTCAAAATGCCTTAAAACTCTAAGTTTTCTATTTTCAGATGGTGGTTGCAACTATAATCTCTAAAAATATACTTGTGAATTGAGGGTTCCAGTTTATGTGGATGTGTGCCTAAAAAATTTTTTATTATTGTAATTAAAATATAGTATTTTGAACACACACACATTATTATCCTGTGTTTTGAAAAGTCATCAATGCAAATTATAATTTAAAAATATATAAGAATTTTAAAAATTATCATTTTGAAGTTTGGACCATATAAAGTCTGGATCACATTATAAAGCAAAACTATTTATTTAATTAAACTGCTATATTAAGTACCTTTTAAGTTGATTACAAAAATAAGCTAGAATTTTTTTTCATCTTTGACTATATTTTATTCTTATCAGTACTTAAAAGTCAATTAAATGAATATCTACTATGATTATTTTATAAAAATTAATAATTATAAGGGTAGATAAAGCTAATTATTATATCAAATAGACTTGGGTATAAAATTGAGTTCTACCATTTGGAGACTGTATGATACTAGACAAACTCCTAAATGTATCTGTGGCAGTTAATTTTATTGGTCAATTTTTAAAAATTATTTATTTTTTTAGTTACAGATGACATTTAATATTATTTTATATTAATTCCAGGTATACAGTATAGTGGTTAGACATTTATATAATTTATGCAATGATGCCTTCAATTAATCTACTACCCACCTGACACAATACATAGTTGTTGAAATATCATTGACTACATTATCTATGTTGTACTTTACCTCTCAGTGGCTATTTTGTAACTACCAATTTGTACACCTTAATCCTTCACCTTTTTCACCCAGCCCCCCAATCCTCCTCCCATTTGGGAACTGTCAGTTTGTTGTCCGTATCTATGAGTCTGTTTCTGTTTTGTTTATTTATTTTGTTCTTTAAATTCCACATATAAGTGAGAGCATATGGTATTTGTCTTTCACAGTCTGATTTATGTCACTAATACCCTGTAGGTTCATCCATGTTGTTGCAAAATTAGCATTTTTGTTTATGTGTCTCCATTATACTGTGCTGAAATATCACATTCTTTTTCTTAAAAACTATAGAAGGGACACTGATTATGTTCAGAAATGTAATTTTTATTCTGTCATGTTGATGCAAAAACATTACTTTTCTGATTTTCACTATTAAAGGCAGTGCTCTTTGATAACCATATGCAATTATTTTTCAAAGTAAACACATGCACACATACATAAACACATGTGCAAAAATGATATTGGCTATGACTGTGAATAAGTAACTAGAATACCTTCATAGTTTCTTGGGGTTTTTTATATCTTTACTCTTTTTTTTTTTTTTTTTTTTGTCTTTCTTTCTTGATCAGGGGTAATACTGCAAATCAACTCTCCCAAGCTCTCCTGGGCTCTCAGACACTTTCTGTGCCACACTGAGAGCCCTTGAGTCCCCATTTTCCATTCACAGTGTTGGCTCTGTCTAGAACATGAAGTGGTAAAAGATGTGCATTAGAGCATGACAGAATAGGGTAGTTGATAAAAAAGACTGCAGATTATTAAGAAGTTGTTACTTAAGATTTGAAAAGCTACCATAAGGATTTTGTCTGATCTGAGAACCTAATGGATGTTCAGAAACTTGCCAATGTGAATTTCCCAGGTAATTCTTTTAGAGGTGTTCAGAAGTTTTAGAGCAAGTATTATAGATTTGCAATATTCTTTTACCGAAAAAAAAAAACCCACAAAGAAAACAAAAATCAATAGTCAACTCTGTAAATGCCAAAGAGAAGAAGTCAAATAAGATGGACACTGAGTATCAGTTCGCTCTGGTAGCATGGCGAAGGCCTTAATTGACTTTTTAGGTATTTGTGTGGAGAGCAGAACCTTTATTTGAGTGAACTTAAAGACTTCATCAGAGGTGAAGAGATGTACAAAACTCTGACCTGGAAGGCAGGTGAGCCAGGGCCATAGTTAAGTATGTTTGGTGTCAAGGTGCTTCTTGTTCATTTTTGTTTGTTTGTTTTTGTCTTTTTAATGGAAACGTTAATGGAGAATAGTAGTGAGGAAGTATTTGAAAATGGAAGATAAAATTAGACTCAAGTTCTTGAGAAAGTAGGAGAAGGGATTCTTTCTAGTGGACAGAGATTAGCATTAATGACAAGAATTTCCTTCATTTCACTATAAAAGGAGGGAAAAGTGCCAATGTAAGTGAGGATTTATATCTTATGGGCAAAGGTGAACTATCACTAGTCTAATGTTTTCTATTCACACTGTGTTGTAAGAAGAGAGATCCTCTATGGATTAAGACATTTGGGGCACAGGGCAAGGTTTGAAATAATTGTTATAAAAAGTTAAAGAATAAATAGAACAGAGACTTTCGTAAGAGCACTGAGGGTTTAATGCACTTATTCCTCGATTAAGTTTATTTGCAAATTAGAAGTTTTTCAGGCTTATGCTTATGAAGGGGCACACAATTTGGCATTTGAGGGCTGTCCAGACAGTATCCAACCATGAAACATGAAAAATAGAGACATTTATGACTGGATTTTTTCTGGACAGTCGTTGTACATTTAAATGTTGAAAAATAGATAACTTTTAAAGTTCAATTTTTAGATTATCTGAGTTACACACAAATTATAAATGCCAATATATTTCTATTAATAACACACATTTTACTTTATTAATTGTTGTGTTTAAAATATTTATTATATTAAAATCACTTTTATTTTTTATTTACTTGCCTTTAAGGAAAACAATGGAAAGACATAAAACTCTTTTTGTTGTTGTGTGTTTTTTTTTGTTTTTTTGTTTGTTTGTTTCATTTTGCTTTTTTACTTATTTATCTTTCTTCATTATTAAACATGCTACTGTCAACAAAATAGAATTTTGGAGATTCTTTTGACACTTTTGAGTTACTCTTTCTGGCAGCAATTTTATATCAATGTTAGACCTGTAGTTTGCTTTGTGCTAACCTTTATGCAACATAAGGTGTGATAGTGGGATAGAAACTTGAGATGTTACTTGCCAGGATATGTTTCTCTTCTTTTAAAAAAAATTACATAACTTTATCATGAAGTTTGGTTACATTCTATCTTCAAGTTATACTGAGGGGCAGACTTTTGTGTAATTCTGGTTCTTCTATTTTCTGTATTATATATTGGGGAAAATACTGGGAGACATCTAGGCAGCTACTATTATCTTCATTATTATATTATCTCAGCCTACTCCAAATCTTCTGTTCTCTCACTTAAATGTACTTACATTAGAAAAATAAAGATCAATTAAATTTAGTTGAGCATCTTATTAAAATGTAAAATTATTATAATTTATACATTGGTTCACAAATATATGCATGTAAGAAATAGAAAACTTTAAATGTCTTATTAACTTACTTGAGTTAAACTCGCAAACTCATTTTTTTTTAATTCATTTTTATTGTTAGACTTATTGGGGTGACATCTGTTAGCAAGGATTACATAGGTTTCAGGCATACAATTCCACAGTGCATTGTCAACTTGATGCATAATAAGTTCACCACCTAATGTGACCCCTCTTTCCATCCCCTGCGAACTCATTTTTTAAATTGTGATCACACACACACACACACACACACACACAACACCACCACCACCACTACCACCACCACCACCAATAATACCACCACCACCACCATCAGAAAACAAATAAAACAATTAACCTGAGTCTTTTCTGAGGTCACTCCACCGATGCTGTATTTCAGATTGGGTTTTTTACCCATGGTCAAGGTTATGGGGAGAAGTTAGAAGGTGTGTGAAAATTGAGGATCAATCAGTTGTCCACAAATGTATTTCTTTGAAAAAGAGTCCCTCTGTGTATGGTCCCATCAGGTCTAGGAATTAAAGTACAAAAATCTTCTGTGAAGCTACCCCATTGGCTTTCCATGGGACAGTCTACCAACGTATATATCATGCTCTTTTTCTTTAAGCTATAATTAGCACAGAGAAAGCCAGGAAGTAAGGAAAGGCCCTTCTGTAGGAGCAAAAAGATGATAGGAGGCCAAAGGGAAAAACATAAAAATAAGGAAAAACATACAGCTATCTTAAAATATTATTATCTCAACCCCACCATACAACCTAAAATTAGTATTGTTCTGTTTTTATTAAGGAGTTAATAAATGCACCATACACTTTATTTTTTATGTAACATACTGATTTTTGCTTCACAGCTACCTTAGACATTGATGAGGACTATCCATTATTCCAGCCCATTTATAGAGTGACAGCCATAGATGAGGACTCTTCAAATGGTGATAGATTGATGGTAAGTAGTGATAGACTGATAGTAAATTGCTGATCTTTGGGTAAGATGTGCAACGCTATGCTTTGGAGATATTTTTTAAGAGTAGCTAACATATTTGATTTGATAATTAGAGTGTAATTGAGTTGACAACCACTGTAATGCCATATTTGTGTTAATCTTGGAAATTCGTTTTTAGATGAAGATATTTTCTTGATATTTTCTTAATGCAAGGAAATTATATGACTTCTAATGGAGGTGGGCAGCTGATAGGAAGACATCAATGTTGAGCTCAAATGAGTTTTGCCTTTTGGATGCTATTCAGAACTGTTACACTTTTCCAGCTATTTCAATGACACATGTGAATGTGATTATTTTTTTGATGTCTCAGTATCCTAATTACTAACTGTAAGAGACTTGCTTTTCTAATAATTGATTCATGGTTGTAAAGTCTCTCAGAGATTTGGCAAAGTAAAAAGAACCTATAAAACTCTATCTGGAGAATTTAGTGGTACATTGGACTACAAAAGTTAGCATGCTTGCTATGCAGCTGTTCTTTTTAAACATGTATTGAAAGAGTTTACTATTTCTAATTTAGTAACTCACAGTATGAAGTAATGGAGCACTGAATGGGGATGAAGTAATGGGGCTGCCTGGTGACTTGGGTCAAGTAATGGCTTTACCACTAACTTGAGATATGATCCTGGAGTAGTCATGTAATCTCTCTTGCCCTTGATTACCACAGTTAAACTTCAGTGATACATGGGCTGTTGTCAGTCAAAGTACTTAACATTCTTGCTCAAAAATATTTTGCTGTAGACCAGCCAATATGAAATTAATATGAAATTGTTAGGAAATCTGAGACCTTCCTTATTAGGTAAGTCTTTCCAATAGATAAAAAAATAACCTATGTTCCAATTGAAAATAGTTACTACCTCTTCTGTCATTTGCAGAAATAAGATAGGGACCCAGCGGGTTATTATTTTAAACTTTAGTGTTTGGGAAAATAATTATATTGTTAGAGGCTAGATCTTCATCAGATTTTTAAAAAAAATATTCAGATACAATAGAACTTTTGTTTAATCACATTTTAGCTCATTTCAAACTAAATTTCTTTCAGATACTATTGTGAATATATATCTACTTTCATTTCTTCTCAGAGGTGGTGGCAAATAAATAAAAAAAGAAAGATAAATTAAAAGCTGCATATTCAACTGTATGAATATTTGAAATTATTTTATATCATTATAATTCTTGTTTTATGTCCTAAAATTCAAACGTAGTGACAGTGAGTTTATTTTTGTATATTCTTTCAAAGTCGTATTAATGTGCAGAATCAGAAATCAGTATTTTTTTGAAAAATCTCTTAGAAAAATATCTATAGTGTTATGCAGCTCTATAAAAATATGGCAAATCTTTTGGCTGTGTTAAGATGCTAAGCAATTCATATTTCCTATATTGTGTATCAGCATATGTCAGTGGTTTTAATACAAGCTAGATCATAAGGACTGAAAATAATCATGTGAAACTGAAGAAATTTTATATATTTGCTTTATCATTCTATCTTAATGATTTTCCAAGTACCTCCTCATTTATTTTGGTATGAGTAATGTATATTTTACTTTTTTTAGTACTCCATTGAGACACAGTTATCTGGACCGAAAAAAGGAGCAAATTCTTTTGGAGTGGATTCTATAAGTGGCATTGTTAGCTTAACAGGCAAAGATCCATTGGATTTTGATGCTGGCTATCATGTAATTAACATATTTATTTATTATTCTACATAAAGTGACAAGGTGTATATATATATATATATATATATATATATATATATATATATATATGATTTTGAACTCTTCCTGAAATATTAAACACATTATTATTTTAAAGAAAAAGAAATATTTGTGTGATTCATTTACAAGGATTACTGCAGTTAACCAATGTCTGGATCCAGTGTTTGTGGTTATTCAAAGCAGAGATCATGTCTTAACTTTTTAGATTCATCTAAAGAAATTTAAGGAAGAAAATAAGATTTAAAAGAGCTTTCTAATTACAGCAATTTAAATTAATAAACTATTAAAATTTAAATCTTTTTGAACATCAAAGAAATGAAAGAAACTTAAAACATAAAAATATTCATATTGAAACTATTTGAATGTTTATATTCTGCCCCTATGCAAAAAAACATAGCAGCCAAGGTAAGATTGGGTATAAACCTTATAAATGAATTTGAAACTAGTATGTTAGGAAAGAAAAACAACTTCTGATAATTCTACGTTAAAGGTAATTTAAGAAAGCATTGTTGGAAAGATTTTTCTGAGTGGAAGTGAAGGATGTGTAAGTATGAACAACTGACTGGAAGGAAAGAGTCTAGAAGGCTATTGAGGTAATCTGTCCATATAGAAATAAGGTGTGAAATTTAAGAAATAAAGGAATATTATTATTATTATTATTATTATTATTATTATTGAAACATTTTCATTTTCAAAATTCTCCACATGTATTATTTCAATAGGTGATTGAGAAAAATGCCATAAGGAAAAAAATATATAATTATTAGAAAAAAAAATCCAGAATTTGCTGGGGAGTAGATATTTAGAGAAAGAAGCGTTAATGATTGAAGATAATCTCAACTTTCTAGACTGAAAGAACATAAATTGTGGAAGAAAGCCAATGATTTCTATTTCAATTTCAATTTGGATTTATTGAATGTTACAAGATGGTAAAGAAGCCAATGATACATATCTTTTAAGCAATTTGAGTGGTAGCCTACAATATGAGGTTAAAATTAGGTGGAAAAATGGAGATTACATATATGAGCCACATATTAAGCAGTTCAGTTCCCTACTTCTGAGCATTCCTTGTCTCACTTTTCCTGCTTGCTTTGACATACATTCAAGAAAACTTCTATGAAATCCTTTAAGACCTACTTTATTTTTCCACTATGTAGCTAACAAATCCACTTTATTACATTTGATATATTAGTACCCATTCAAGAAATTTGAGTACAATAATTCCTTACCCCTTGGCTTGAGCTCTTATACATTATAAAAGGTTATTGAATGTACCCTTAAGACATGTTTTAGTGGATAACTTACTGACCTAGTAGCTTTTTTTTTTTCAAATGGACAATGGCTGATATGTATGAATAAATGATATCTAAAAGGTAAGATGTTTGATAAGATGACAAAGAAAATATTTGAGACTTTGTGACTTTCCCAGCTCTTCAGAAATTACCTGTTCTTGATCTGAAAGAATAATTCATGGTCTTGTTTCTATAGGTTAGCATTAAATAGTGCTTTGTGAATAGTTTCAGTGCATTGTACTTTTAGTTTATGATTGAAACTGATTCATTCATTCATTCATTCATTCATTCATTATCTTTATGTTCAATTTAATCTGTATTTAAGCATACAGTCAAACTACATAGACCTCTGAGGACATGTAATGATATATAAAGTGAAACTACTTTGAAATACACAACTAATCTAGTTAACTAATATTTAGTTAACATATATTCCTTTTAATTGCCTAGAATATAAAAAGCTATATCTAATTAGATAAAATTATAAAACCTAAAAGGAAATGTTTTATGAAGGTATATATTAGCAAATAGCATATTGTAAAACTTTTACAAACTCTTTTTTAGGTTTTCCAGCTTGTACTGAGAGCAACAGATACAACAGGTCTGTTTTGTCAAGGGACACTAATTATCACCATCAGGAACATAAATGATGAGAAGCCTCTGTTTGAGTAAGAATATTTATTTTAAAGTACAACCATAAAAAATTATCTAAACTTTTTACATATATTATAAATAATAAAAATAAAATTATGTACCAATATAGGAAATATTTTATGGTGCCATAATAAAAATATATGATTATTTATCCATGATTAATAAATATGTGGATTCAAAGTAGAATATGTATTAGAAAATACTATAAAGCAAATGTAGAAGTGACCAATATTGTAATATGGTGAAAGGATTTTTTTTTGCTCTTTTTTCTTTTGTTTTCTTTCCCAAAGATTTTGCAGTTTTTGCATTGCTTTTAAATAAGTACATTAATTTTAAATAATGGGAAAAATAGACTTTAATATGCAGTTTAAAGTATTTAAACTATTTCACTTCCTTACTCTGAGGTATAATTGTAGCATTCAAAAATATTTGCAGATTTTGAGTGTCTATTACATATTTTTATAGTTTAAAATGTAGAAATAAAATGTATTATTTTATTAAATGTATATATGTACAATCTAAGAATAATCAAATACTTCTTAAATTGGTGAAGAGAAACAGAAAATGGTAGTATTAAAATTACTTTCCTTTCCTCATTAAGTTATATCTCTACAGATGATGAAGAGTAATTTATTGTTTGAGCTACCAAATTCACTTCAGTTTATCTTAAATGAACAATAGAAGCAAATACAGAGTTTAACTTTTATTTCTGGGGATAATTCCCTTAGCTTTCCATTTATGTTTACAGTAGAGGTGCCATCAACTTTCTGGAATATTGTCTGTTGCCCTCATGCCATCAATAGAAATAAAGTTAATATTTTTATTTAGTAAAATTTAATACTAGATATTTTAAGCAATACAAATATTACTAAAATATTGCTCCCAAATATTGTTTTTGCTATCTTAAGAGACATAGTATGTTAAATTACAATGAAAAAGAGAAGATAATTATTTAAAGTGGTCCAAAGTGTAAACATCATGAGTTACATTATACTAGGGTGTCAAAAACATGTATACACATTTTAAGAAAGGGAAACTGTATTAAAATTGTAATACTCAATATATACCAATAGCAAAAGATGAATACAAGTCACGTTTGACTTCTGCAATTATAAGAGGTGCTCAAAGTGGTTACCATCAGGGTCTACACATGTCTGATTATGGCAAACTACAGCTTGACTAACGTTGACCAAAGTATTCACTTGTATCACCATGCATGCCATTTCAATTTCTTTCCAAAGTACTGCCTATATAGCCAGTTTTCTATGGTATAGCACATCCTTTAAGGTCCTCATAGGTAGAAGTCAAGAGGTGGTAAGTCAGGAGAATGTGGAAGAAACTCAAACAACAAATTTCAAATACCATTTCAAAATGGTCTTGCAATCCTCAAATGATGACCATGCTTCCGCCATTTTCTTTACCTGTTCTGCTTGTGCATGGTGATGCTAACATTCATTTGATTAATCCTACCTTTTGAGCTAACATGATACTGTACATTGCTACCATAATTCAATTCAATTTCTAAAAGTAATACATAGCTATCATCTCTTAAAATGTGTATACATTTTTTGGCACCCATGGTATTATGGCATAAAGGAGAAACCACACTGTATTCTGGTGGTTAAGAAGGTTGCTCAGAGAAATGGCATCACCTACTCTCCTCCTTTTCCATTTGACTTTCCACTCCTTTAAGAACTTCCTTGAATCTCTCTGATTCAGATTTAGTCTTTCCTTCTCTTTAAATTTGCAGCAAAGTTATGCTTTCTAACACCTAGCATCGCAGTTATTTATATTTCTGTTCCCTACTAGCTGTGAGATTCTAGTGAGCAGTGGCAGGTTTAGTCCTATGTGTATAAACTGGAATGACACATGTAGGTTATTAATAAATGACTGATAAAAATAAAATTTAAGTTTTATTTTATGATTTAAAGACATGAGCTATAAATTTACATGAAATGCCCTGATAGTTTACTTAAAAAGTTATAATTTTAAATAGCATTTTATCACAGAAAATAACAAGAAAAGAATGAACATATTTAGTTTTTTATATCCGATTGCCAATGATTCCATACATTTAATACTTGGAATGATAGCGATGCACTATTTCATTCTGTTTTTTAGTGTTAATTTCTTTAATACCATGATACTTTTTAAATTTCTGGCATGATGCCAGAGACTACATGATTAAAAATTAATGTTTATGCAAAAAATTAAGTAACTTTGTGCCAAAAATAGTTTTTTCTTAACATTTGAATACTTTTAAAATTCTCAAATTCTTGACAAAATAAGGTGGTATCATCACAAATCCAAAAAATTCTTTGCAGATTATTGCAATTCAGCTGATATATACATATAAATTTATGTTTTCAACATTTTTTCATCAGCACATTTTTTTCTTTAGGCCATTTCCTTTGAATTCTATTAATGTGACTGAAAAAAAACCTGTTGGAGATATTATAGCAAAAGTAAAAGCAACAGATCGAGATGAAGATAGCAGCATAACTTTCTCCTTTAAAACTCAGCAGGAAATGTTTGCCTTGGACCCTTGTAAGTTTTAAATACACACTTCTAGCCAACTTTTGTTCAACATTCACTACCTAATCTTTGCATTTCTTTTAAAACTTGGGCTGGTTAAATTACCCTTTCAAAATGAAATTGAACGTGGAGAAAGAAACATACCAATAATATGTGGCATTTGACAGTTGCTATTTCTTTATTTATTAAAGTAAAATTCTTGTGAAACAATGAGTGCCAAAGTACCTGTTTGTATAACTGGCTGCCATCTTTCATAAGTAATCAGTACAAATGTTTCTGTGTAGTTCATGTAGGTTATAGGAAAACTAAATCATATCTATTTCTTTAATTTTATTTGTGGAATCTCAAACATATTCTTAATAATTATATTTTGGTTATTTGGTTATAGATTTCTACCTATGTGGACAGGATCACTACTCTGAGATACTATTTTCCTATGTCCTGTTACAGTACCTGATTGAGTTGGTTAGCATTCAACCAGAGAAATAGAAGACACATCAGGAACAGAACTGTAAGGGCTGGTTAAAGAGTTTCTGTCTCTGTGTCTGATGCTGGAGCTTAAAGTCCACAATGCAGAAAATCAGGAAGGAAGAGGGTGTAGAGTGGAGGAGATTAAGGGTAGACCAGAACACACAAGCAGGTGCTAGACTCCATGAAGATATACTAAAAACCCATGTGAGTTCTTGTTGCCTCTGATCTTGGCTTGGCTAGTTGTTTTAGGCTCAAAAAACACTAATAACTCTTTATCATTTTAATTCAAATAAAATATAGTAGTTTTCATTTAGTATTTTTAAAGTACAGATGCTATCTATGCTTGGTTGATACATAAATGTTAGTGCAGAGACAAGAAAATATGATACAACCATTTTTAATATTTAATTATATTTTAAAGGTAAAAATAAAGCAAGTGGGTATTTCTGAATAAAGATTTTTAGTAAATGTAGAATTGCTAAACATCACTATTCTCATTCACTAAAAACACATATTAAGTGAATTAAAGTACCATCAATATGCTTAAATAAACAAATGCTTAATTATTTGAATTTGGTATTTTTAAATTTTTATTTATTTTCATTAGTCACAGGCATAATCACTCTACTTCAGCCTTTGAATCTTGACAACCCAAATAACTCTAATACCTACTTTTTGGAAATTGAGGCCAGAGATAATGGAAATAATACCAGTACCTATGTGTTGACAGTTTTTGTGGAGAATGTAGATGATCCTATTGTCTGTGACTCAAGTTTTTCAACAGCAGCAGGTATATTACAAATCTATTTTATTCATAACATTCATAAAACAATGAATGATAGGGTAAGAAAATTTTTAAACAAAACTTGGAATTATAGTTAAAGTTAAGGGATTTTTTTTTTTAGTTTTATGAAAGAGAACATGTTGGGAGAAAGGGGAGGGGGTGGGAGAGGAATGGGGGAAGCTAAATATATGGTGATGGAAAGAGAAGTCACATTAGGTGGTGAACTTATTATACATCAAGTTGACAATGCACTGTAGAATTGTATGCCTGAAACCTATGTAATCCTTGCTAACAGATGTCACCCCAATAAGTCTAACAATAAAAATGAATTAAAAAAAAAGAGAACATGTTAAAAAATTGAATAAAGTGACAGATATACTCCTCAAAAGAAAAAACAATACTATTTAGAGTTAGTGTAATTTAATATAACATTGAAATAATTTTTTCTTTTTGTGGCAGATTTGATATATGAGTATTTACAAAATTATTTTAAATTTATATGTAACTTGCAAATTAACAGGTAACTCACAAGTTGTCAAATACATAAAAATCTAAACAGTAATAAATAATTTCTACCTGCTAAAAAGATATAATTCGGGAAAAATAGCAGTGTTAGCTAAGGTATAAAGAAATGAACTTTCATAAAGTGGAATTTTTTATAATTTTTATTCCAGTATTTCTATTTCTTGAAGTTATTTGCAGAATTATTGGTTATATAGTCAAGATTTATGTGTAAAATTTATACTATTGTGTTCAAAATATTCATAATGTCTAACAAGAGAAAATTGCTTTAAAAATTAATGGCTATCTAGCCATTAAAAAGTATATTTTGAGAAATAAAAAGCATAAGATAATACAAACTTTAAAATGTCTTCTTAATTTTGTTGTAAAAAATGATATGTGATATTAATAGATAATTATAAACACATACCATTATATATAACTAAAAATGTAAAGCCATTGTTATCTCTCTTTTGGTATGATTACAAGAAATTATTTTTATTTTTCAACATTGTAATAAACATTCTCTATTGGTTTATTTTAAAAATGTTTCTCAAATTAAAAGTCTAGCTTTAGTTAAAAAATTTCAACTTCTTGAATAAGAATCATCATTACTCCAAATAGTATGCAGTTATTTTATCTGATAGTTTTCTTCCCCAAAGTGTATTTGTTTATAATAGTACTTTAATTATATAAATTAAAATGAAATAGAAATTAAAGTAATATATGAGGGTATCCTTCAGCATAAGTAAAATAGATGCTCCTTAAAGGTTTGGTATAAATTAAAATTTTGTCAATTGTATTTTTTAACAGATTCCACCCATTAAAAACATCTCTAAGTTCCCTGGTGGTGTAGTGGCTTAAGGCTTCAGCACTGTCGCTGTCAACACTGCGGCCTGGGTTCATTTCTCAGTCAGGGAAATACCCACATACAAAAAAAAACAAAAACAAACAAACAAACAAAAACATTTCTAATATATTAATTGGAATCAGTATACCCATGGGTATAAAATAATGAAGTATGCTCTTCTCATTAGTGCCATACAAATCACAACCTCATATACTGTACCTTGATTTCACCCTTATGTATGTTTTTATTTTTATGAAGATCTTTAAAACTTTTTTATGAAGAAATTTAAAACTTTTAAACATTTTAATGCACTTGAGACTTTGCACATAGGAGAATATCAGAAAATACAAGTTGGCTTGATTTGAATTTGATTGAATCAACTTGAGCTCATCAATTACATCTGTTCTGCTATTCTTTCCATTCCTTTCCCTCCATTTGTTTCTAACCTGCTAACTTATCTGTCATATTAAAATGTTCTCTACCTTTTCTACTTTCTCTATTTTAACTCCTTTTTCCCCCCTCTTGTTTCCATTAGGGCAAAGTATTCAGCAAACTTGGAGACAATAAAAGAAAATGAAATTGAGGGCAAATGGATAAGGCAGATTTTGTTAAAATAGTTTTCCTATCCCAGATTCCTATCCATAACTGCTCTTTATCTATTTCTCACCATCATCATATCTGTTATCCATTTTTAAGCAACAACACTGTTTTAGAAACTAAAAAGTTCTAAAAAGCACATGCACACACACACATGCTCTGAAACAAAACATATCTTCAGGTATGTGTAGTGAAAAATCTATCTGAAATAAAGATTGGTATTAATATAAATGGGACCTGTTCTCAGAGGTGCAACTTAAGAAAGGAAAGTATTCTAGGTAGGCCTCAGCAATGAACCAGTATATAAGTTTGGTGTTTATGAAAACAGTACCTTTGGATCACTTTGAGACAATTTAACTGATAATGTTTGTAATTTCCTTTTGGTCTCCAAATTATAGAAAGTTTTAAAAAGATACGCATGAAGTCTGAAGAAGTCATTTTGACTTGATCTCTACCTCAGCTTTGTCTACACCACCATAAGCTGCTTAGGCAGCATTAAGATCTAGATGCTCTTCTCTTTCCTCATGTGGGTTTATGGTCCTTGGGACAGGGGAGTAGCAGAAAAGACAATCACTTTTTTCAAAAATAGGGTAACTCTTTGGGTATCTGTGGGGTTACCTAAAACAGGGTACTGTAACAATTTTCAGGTGGCTGACGTGATATAAACATATTCAATTCACTTAATGTGTTAAATTACTTTTTGATATAATTAAGTAGAGAAAAACCACTAAATTGGGCACTCTGTTTACACATGTTTAGCTTGAAACAGTGGTTCAAAATAAGCAAGACCCATTCACACAAAAATTGTTATGTTGAGTTCTTAGAAATAAGCACACTATATGAGGTTGTGTAAGACTTCCTAGTCTGAATTATAATATGGTGTTTTTTGAATATGATATCCAAGATCAAGTGCACAGAAAGCAAGAATACACTTTTATTTTAAGGGTATCATTTGTAGAATCACATGATAGATGAAGAAACTACCTATGGTTTAGATGTGTGCGCACTTGTGTTATTTGATCTTGAGGTGAGACAAAATCACAGTTGATAACATTGAAGAGAAGAGAGGGAGTAGTGGTTGATGACAGGAAAGTAATTAACATTTATTCGACACTTGTGAGATATTTTATATATAATATTTTATTTAATCCTCAGAACTACTCTAAGATTGAAAATGTACTTTATCCCTCTTATACAGATGAGAACATTGATGGATCAGCAACTCCACACAGCTTGTACCCTGTTTTTTTGTGTGTGCATTATTATAAAAAGAGATACATCGCTTTAATTATCTAGTATAAAGGAATCGAAGTTGAAATCATATCTTAATGGTCATTGACTTTGTTCCAGACTCTGAACAATATCTTATCACTCTCATTAGCCTCAAATTTAAATGCAGAAATATAATATTGATATTTCTATTTTGGGTCTCTTAAAATAGGTGTTAATAGGAATAATTTTCTTTGGTCCTTTTTTTCCCCCCCCCTGAAATACTATCATTAAGAAAATTGCTATGGGGGAAGTACTACCTGACAACAAGAGGTGGTGGGAGAATGTTTGAATTTAAATTATTGTCATGGTTTATACAATTGCATAGGTGTAACAGTGTCTGTTCCTGAAAATGTCCCTGCATCTACTTTTATATATATGATCCTTGCAAGAGATCCAGATCCAGGCCAAGAAGTTGAAGTATGTGTTTTATTGTAATCTATTTTTTTTCAAATTTAATTTAAATAAGAGAGTACTCATATTTTCAATGAGCAAAATTATTTCATCAGGCTCTGACTTACTCTTTGTATCTTGTGGTAGTCACTGAAGTGAGAGAAGAAAATTAAACCTTTGACTATAGTAACATAGACTGGGATAATATGACTTCAAAATGAAAGAAATAGACTTTTTAAAATAGTCTGAAAGTACTTTGAGAAACTAAAGCTTACATATATTTGCATTTATTAGATAACATTTACACAGCTGAGAGAATATCTTTTTATGTTTTCTTGTCTTTTATTCATTCCAGGTTAGGAATATTTTCTTTATTATGTACCTAATTTGAATAAAAGATATGTTGTATCCTCATATTATTTTGGTTTCAACAATAATTAATAGCAATAGTGAATTAATTTTTTATTTTATTTTATTTCTTTTTCTTTTCTTTCAAGGACATAAGACAAGATAGGAAAATGTAATTTCTCATTTACCAGGTTCAGAAGCTCCATGTATGTGGGTGTATGAATGTGTGGGTAAGGGTACAGTCAGGATTTAAAGGTATTTGTGTTTACAGTATGTGGATGTAGAAGGGGGGACCAAGAAAAATGCAGTTATGTTTTGGAGGCCAGGCCCCTTGTACTGGGTGGTTAAGAAATTCACAGAACAGAGAGGTTATCGGAGAGGTGGGAGTACTAGTGCACACAATTTGATTGTGTGACTTATTATTAGTGTCTGTGACAAATTTCAGCCTACTTGCATCTGTGTTCTTTCAGATATCACTGAAAAAGCATGTCAAACATTAAAAAAAACACAAGTATTGATAAAATTAAATTTTGCGCCATCATTAAATTCCTCACAAAACAAGAGAAGACACCTTGAATCACTTTGGAAAAGATGTTAGCCATTTATGGGGACTGTTTCCCTGGGAAATCCATGGTTTAAAAGTGGCATAGACTTTTTCCAGCAAGGCAGAGTGTCTGTTAAAGATGACCTCCATCCGGGATACCCCATTGAGGCCACTTTCTCAGACATTGTCAAGAAGTTCAAAAAGTTTTCATGGAAGATGCCAGCCAGATTGAATAACAAGCAGCTTATAGAAATGGTTGGAGTATCATGTCCATCCATTTTAAATATTCTCCATCAGCATTTAAGGATGTCAAAGTCAGTGCAAGATGGGTACCAAAAATGCTCTCACCATTTCAAAAACCTCTGCAGAGACAATAAAAGATAAAGTTTTAAACCAGGTTGTCACTGGAGAGGAAACTTATGAACCTGAGTCAAACCAAGAGTTCATGAAGTGATATGAAAAAAGCAGGCCATCCCCTTAAAAGTTCAAAGTGTCACAATAAGCTGGAAAAATCATGGCTACTGTTTTATGGGATACAGAGCGTATCCTGCTGATCAATTACAAAGATAAGGGTGTCACAGTAACTGGAGAGTCCTATTCCAGTCTGCTGAAATAGTTAAAAGACTCTGTTAAGGAAAAAAGAGGAAAATGGACCAAAGGGGTTCTGCTTTTGCACAACAATGAGCCCGTGCACAAGAGCAATGTTGTGTTGGCTACTCTTCATGGATAGGGCTTCCAAACGTCTCCCTCCCCACAGTCCAGACCTGGCTTCATCTGATCATTATTTGTTCCCAAATATGAAAAAACATCTTGGAAGGAGGAAATTTACAGACTACAAAGAGGTTAAAGCTGCAATTTGTGGGCAAAACAAAAATTTTTGGAGGGTATAAGTAAACTTATTGAAAGATCTGAAAAGAGTGTTAGGATTAAGGGTGAATATATTAAAAAGGGAATATAATAAATAGATTTTTTTTACTTTTCTTTCCATTCATTCTGCGAATTTCTTGATCACCCCTCATAGCACGGGCTTCCCCTGATAGGTGAGTGTTCTAGGAGCCCATTTGGATCAGTGTACTAGCTGGTACTGTTTTTTGACACTGTGTTCAGTTTCAGTGAATTTTTTTGGAGACTCAATTCTTTTGCCCATTTCATGATGGGTGATTTGCACCAGCGGTCTCCAACCAGGCTGCACAGCAGGAGGTGAATGGCAGGCAAAGAGTCAAGCTTCATCTGTATTTCCATCCGCTCCCTGTCACACGCATTACTCTCTGAGCTCAGCCTTCTGTCAGATCAGCATCACATTAGATTCTCATAGGAATCTGAACCCTATTAAGAACTGTGCTTGTGGGGGATCTGGGTTGCACACTCCTAATGAAATCTAATGCCTGATCATCTGAGTTGGAGCTAAGGTAGTGATCCGAACACTATGGAGCGGCTGCAAACACAGATTAACTAGTAAAGGTTTGACTGCATGGAGATCGTTATAAATCAATTGTTTGCAGATCTGTATCAAAACCTTGTAAGTGAAAAGTTGCATCTGGGGCTGGAATCATCCTCAAATCATCTCCCGTCCCTGGTCCATGGAAAAATTGTCTTCCATGAAACCAGTCCCTGGTGCCAAAAATGTTGGGGACCACTGATTACATGAACAACATGTGGCATGACAATGCACCTGCCCACATAGCACTGAGTGTTCAGCAGTTTTTTACTAAAAATAGCATGACCCCTTTGCCCCACTCTCCCTATTCACTCAATCTTGCCCAGAGCGACTGATTTCTTAGTTTCCCCAGATGAAAATCTCTTCAAAGGGAAATGTTTTGCTGATGAACAAGACATAAAACAAAAAATGGCAGAAGCACTAAAAGTCATCAAAATCGACAAGTTCAAAAACTGCTTTAAGCAGTAGAAAAAGCATCTTGATAGGAGTATTACATCAAATGGATAGTACTTTGAAGATGATTGAAGTTTAAATGTTAAAAAGTTTAAAGAATAAATACACAATTTTTTATAAATGAATTTTGGGGTTTTTTTGGGTTCACTGTTATATGTGTGGGTTTAGGCCTGGATATGTGCGTGTGTGTGGAGGATGGGTATCTATGCAAGTATCAATTATAATTATGTGTTTACATGCATATTCTTCATAACTAAAATTTATTATGTCTGGATTTTATTGTATAAGTTATTGGTAAAGAAAAACAAAACAAAGACTTGGAAAATAATATTTTCTTAACAAATCCAAAACTATAACAAAGGGAACAACAAAGAAAAGAAGATTTTTCCATAAGAACATTTAATGGGTTTACTCTAACATAAGCCAACTTTGGTTGTTCACTTATAGACAAATACAAATCAGTTAATATGCCCATGAAAATAGTTGTGGTGTCTTTTTGACAATGGCATTGAGTATCACATCTCCCAGGATTTATTATTTTTCTTTGGACCAGAAACTAGATGTAAATTTAAAAAATATATAATGTCTTTACTAAATTCTTTTCAAAACCTTTAATGTTCATCTTGAAACTGAGCCCAGTTATAAGCATGGGTGATAACAATAGAGAGAAACATGCTGAGGCTTATAAAATATATTTGTCTAAAACAATATTTTACTGTGTCATACAGAAAATCAATACAGAGATCAAATGGCTCTTTCCAAGTAATTCAGTGCATGTGCCTCCTTTAGATACACTTTCTTAGTATGTAAGGGAGAATGACTTTTTAATATATTAAAAAAATCTGTAAATGCAGCACTAGAAAGTAAACTAATTATATACCCAATAATGGCTATTTACAAAAATGTTTTAATACTTAAGTATAAAAGTCTTTGGAAAAAATACAACTAAGGATGAGAAAAGTTTCAGATTGCTTTTGAAATTCGTACTGAAAGAAAGTTTAGTTTTTATTCTATTGTCCTTGTCTTGACAAAATGTATTTTGGTGTAGTTAGGTCTTGCCATATAATTGCATTGAAATTGTCAGTTCAAAATTCATACTTTTCCAATAGTGGATTAACCATATTCTCTGTGTATTTGTGCTTTCAAGTTTTTAGTATTAAATTCTTCAGTTAATGCCACTACCTTCTTTGCTTTGGATTCACATAATGGTGTAATTTCTAAAACCCCAGACCCTCCTTTGGACTATGAAACAAATCCTAAGGTAAGAATGAATATAAATCTTAACATTAAAGTAGTAAAAATCTTTAAATATCTTCCAATAAGAATACTTTGCAATAAGATTTAATTTGAAAAAACAAGCCATATTTATGTAATTGCATTTTCATATTCTTATAGATCAAGCAAAATTTCACTTTAAGACAATAAATTTAGAAGCTCATTAAATTTATTTTATTTTTTCCATTAGTCTTTATTTAAATATTATTTCATCAGGATTGTATAACAATTGGAGAAGTGATTGTCTCCATATTCAAAGCATAGAACCGAGGCACTGTTTTGGGTAATTAAATAAAATTACATTTTTTACAATCATGAATTATCTGGGGAATTGCCACTATCCTTGACTTAATTTGATTGTAGAGATTTGGTCTAAGTTTTTTATTTTTCTCCAACGTCTTGGTAAATTTTCATATTTGCAAAACCTGAGAAGAGGTATAAATTGGATGGAAGAACATAATACATGATCTTCTCTACCAAATCAGTCTGAGAAATGCGAAACTTAAATTTCAAATGTTTCCAATAGTGTATTTATCAGATATGATTATGATTATAATTACTATTATAATTTTTAACATCTTGCCTAGAATGAGCCTTTAAATATTATATATATTTTGACTAGGATTTTTCTTTTTTACTGTGTGAGAGTTAGAAAAAAATAAATAAAAAGCAACAACTGTTACTCCAGGATAATTTGTGAATGGCTTATAATATTATATTTTGCTCAGCTTTTTTGGATCATCTCTCATATTATCAACTTTGCTGTTTTCCCTTTCACTGCTAAACAAAGGGACTATGTTCTTTACTCTCTCATGTAATATTCAGGATTAACTTTATGAAAAAAAAGCCTCATTGACATTTTTATTTCAGTTGCATAGAATTTATGAATTAGACTGAAGAAAATTAGCATGTTTATCATCTATAAACTTCAAGGAGCTATCCATTTTTCAGAACTTGATTAAGTCTTTCAATAACATTTTATATTTTTCTCCATGGAATTTTGTATTTTTGCATATTATATGTATGACATTCCTAGAGAACTTAAATTTTGCTGCTTAATAGACATATTCCAATTGTTCTTGGGGGTTAGCGTGGAAACTAATGATTATTATATCTTGATCATGAAAACAGTACATTTTTTAACTCTTCATATTGATTCTAATAATTTTAATTGATCTTTTATTTTCTACTTGTTAACATTCGTAAAATACCAGGGAATATGAGTCATTTCTCTCTCTAATTATTATAACTTTTTTTTGTTTGTTTTGTTTTGTTTGTTTTTGCTTTTTGGTATGTGGGTAGCTCCCTGGCTGGGAATCGAACCCAGGCCGCAGCGCTGACAGCGCCAGAGCCGAAGCCTTAAGCCACTACACCATCAGGGAACTCCATAATTATTATAACTTTTAATTTATATTATATGCCTTATTTTCCTGATGAAGATTTCCAGAACAATGTTTACTTATAAGCAGTAATAGGAGTAATCTTTGTCTAGTTGAATTTAAAAGTTATTGTTTAAGTGTTTAAATGAGAATTGTATTTGTTGTAGGGTTATGGAAGACAATTTTTACTAAGTAACAAAAGTTTTCTTTATTCCTCATTTGTTAAGAGTATTTATCAGAAATTTGATGTTGCATTTTATATTATTTTTCTCCATCTGCTTATAAAATTAGTGTTTTTAATCTACTAAAGTTCTTAATTACTTAATACATTTTCTAACATAATACCATCCTTGTATTTTTGGCATATAACTTATCCCATATAAGGTAGTTTTCAGTACAGATTATTGTATTCAATTTGCTAATATATTTTAATTTAATTTTGGGATTCTTATTTGGATCCCCTCACCCCCACCGCCCCGCCTTTGCTGACTAAAGCTCATGGTGGTTTTTTCACTCACTTTTTTTCTATGCATGAGCTCATCCTTAAAAGAGCTTTACATGTTTACATAGTTGGATAGTTGAGCAATTATACCAGCCAAAGAATTTACCTTTTGACTCTGCCAGGCTTCCCTAGGGCATCACTGGCCTCAGGAAAGTTAATTTCATGGCTCAAATATTCTAGGACTAAATGAGTTTTTTCCTGTCTCTCTTTCTTCCTCTATAATTTTATTTCAGCTGCATTCTAGAAGGATTATGGCAAATTATTTTACTTTCTTTACCAAACTGATCTAAAAGCAAATTTTCATTTGATAAAATTTCACCCTCCTTTTTTTTCTTTTAGAATCTGATTTTTTTTTCTCCATGTTAATGTTACTTTTTGCCTCTAGTGGATTGCCTAGTGTGTCATACAGTTAGTGTTCAAGAAATGTTTCTTGAATGAAAGCATGAATTCTACCAACCAATCTCAAGGGTCCGAGTGTTTTGTTAAGATTTAAAATACCAAGAAACAATATAGATTCATTGGTTCAGAAACATTTTCTTCAATATCTGCTCTATACCAAGTACAGTGTGGGCACCCTTACCCGGAATTCTAAGACTCCACACATTTATTTTTAGGTACAAGTAATAACTTACTTAAATCTAATGAAAACCCTGTGAAATAGGTAATATTATTAACTTTATTTTACAGATGAATCAGTAAGTCCAAATAAATAAGTTCCTAAGGTCACCTAGCTGGTAAATGTATGAATCATGATTCCTACACAAGATGCCTAACTTCACCACTATGTTACCCGGCCACTCTTGGCTTGTCCTCAATTCTGAGAAACTGTTACTATCTTTTCTCATGCTTTTATGCTCTGCTATCATATCTTTATAGGCTATGCAGAAACTGTGCAGTGCTCATTTTAAATATCAGTGCTTGATTGATAGTTAATGGATATACTGAGAATAAATGAACAAATGCATAAATGATTAATTCAGAACAGCTGCACTGTCATAGGGAACCCTATATATTTTTAAGACAATATCAAAGAAGGGAAAAATTGACACATTTGGGGATAAATTTTTCATGTTGTCACCCTTTTCCCTTGCCTTTTAAGCAGTTTATACATTTGTTTTTCTAAATAATAATTTGCTTCAGTGGTAATATGTTTTTGGTTAAGCCAAATTTTAGTAAAGTGTTCCTTACAATTTTTAGTTTCTTCTTCATTATTAGAAATATTCCTAAAATAGAAGGCTCAATTAGGTACAATCTCATGGAATTAAAAGTACTTTGAAGTGCTTTTATACACATATAGTACTTACTAATCACAGAATTAAATTTAATAATACAAAAATTAAAATCTTTATTTAACATTCTCAAACTTACTAGCTACTACCTTATTAGACCAAATTTCTTATTTATCTGCACGTTGAAATATCAACTTTCTAAATACAATTTTACAATTTTCTGAAGTTTCTTAAGAATCCATGATTTTTGAATTTTTTTTCCTAAAGTTAGATGTTTAGCTTTACATAATATTTTTCCCCAACAAGAGAAACTAAATATACTCTTTTAGTTTGATATTTCAACAATTTAAATTAGCTATGTTGTTTTAAATGTAGCATATGAAAACCAGTGTTTAAAAATATGGTGGAGGTCTCATAACAATTGGTAAGTAGCAATAATCACAGAATCTGTATGAGAATGCAATATATATTCCTCTCAACAAATGACCTTAAGAAATTTGGGGAATGGATTTACATTCTTACAGTTGCAACTTATAAAGTGCTTTTCTATTTTATTTTTAAAGCATTTATTAATGTAAATGTAATTGCATATTTTAGCACTCAAAATAATTCTGTCTTCACTTATTTATTTTAGTATTTCCAGATAGTTGTTATTGTGAAAAACAGAGAGAACCTTTCTTTGGAGTCCTGCATTGGCACCATCACTATAAACATCAGAAATGTTAATGATGAAAATCCTGTTTTTAGGTAATCAATGGGTAATCTACATATTTAAAAGCTAAGATTTGACCACTGAAACTTTTTTTATAATGGGATATATATCAGTGTTTTGCTATTGTTTTCATTGTCAATGTTCTTAACAAATATTTAAAGTGACCTAGATGGAAACCTCTATGAGCTCCATATTATTGTTATTTTTACATTCAGTGGAAGTGAACCTTATTTATATCTTGTGTTTGAAACACAGAAGAGTGTCCTTTTTTGATGGGATAAAAATTTTAAAATGTCTAATTTTTTGTTGTTTCTCTTTAAAAAGTAAAGTATTGCAAAAAGTGCACATTGATAGAGCCATATTGCAAAATCAATGTTGCCATTTAAAAGAATTTGGTCAATAAATATTTATTGATACAGAAATATATTCAAATATATATAAAATAAAATGTGATTGCAAAAATGTTTGTAGTATTTTATCGGCTGGATTAGTATAATTTACCAGTCAGTAGAAGAACTACAGAAAGGGTATAGGTAAAAGAAAATTTTAACTTTATAATACATAAACATTCTCTAATATATATGTAGTAATTTCTAAAGAAAGATTTTTTTTAAGGTCAAGGGTTCGAAACTGTTACAAAATATGTATCACATTAAATTTAAAATATTTGTTCTGTGACATAGATGAAAATAGACATTTGTTTACACTAAATGATAAAAAATCCCTTTTTTTTTTGTCCCACAGATACATGCCAGATGCACCTATAAATATTTATGAAAATCTGCCTGTTGGAACAAAGCTTGTCAAGTTGACAGCAAGTGATAGAGACATAGGGGATTTGGTACATTATGAATTTATAGGTACACAAAAGGAATTTTCAATAAATGAAGGTACAATAATTTTTTTATTGATTATCATTTTATAAAGTATAATATAAACTGTGCTTTTGACTTGTTAAAAATGAGGCTGATTATCATTCTACTACAATAAAAGAATCTTTAAAATATTTAACAGCATAGTTAGCAGTTTTATATGAGGTAAAAGTGATCATTGTTTCTTCTCAGAAGTATGGAAATAGTCTGTACAATTCCTCTGCTCCAGGGGACTCCCAAACACTTCAGACCCACATCAGGGTCCCTAGGATGTTACTGCACAGTTTTTCTCTAAGAAGTGGATTTTCCTATGGAAACTATAATACTAGTTACATAAGTTGAGTATTTATTCTATATCATACGTTCTCATATGCACTTTGCGTAAGTAATAACTTCTTTGGGTTTTTACTATCTTAATTCTCATCTAACATATGATGCCTGGAAAGGAATCTTAAATTACCCAAGCTTATGCAGCCTATTTTCATGACAGAACCTCTACTTGAATTCAGTCTGCTTGACTATCATACTTGTAACTCTAATTACATTCTTTTTTTTGTTATTGTTATTGTATGTGGGTAGCTCCCTGGCTGGGAATCGAACCCAGGCTGCAGCATTGACAGCTCCAGCGCTGAAGCCTTAAGCCACTACACCACCGGGGAACTCCCTCTAATTATATTCTATATGACCAAAAGTTAGAAGCTCATGCCTTAACAACTTAGACATAAAGAAATGTGAGGAAAGAAACATTTCTTCTTTTTTTAAGAGGTGATGTGCATTTCCATACATGAAAAGAGCGGGATTAAATATACACTGTTTACCATGTCAGTAGAAAGCCCCAGTTAGGAAGTAGAATCTGAGAAGAGCAAGGTGACCTGTGGAGAAAGGGGCCTGTGGCAATTCAGCACTTAAGCCAAGAGAAGAGTACTCAAGCTAGGGGTGAGAAGAAAGGAGTGGCAGCAGAAATAAAAAATTAGCTACATATAGGGGGATTTATGAAATAACTATTTTAGAAATAAATGAATGCTAATTTCTCCTGTTAAATATACACATTACAAATACTGAAAATGGAAAGACTAGAATGATCAATAAGAGGGTGAATTAAAGTTGAGGGTGTTAGAGTAAACTGAAGTTTTTGATTATATGTATGTGTCAGGAGGATGTGTGTGTATGTATGTGTGTGTGTTTGTGTGTGTACATAAATGAATATTGATATAATTGTGTGGGTACACACAGAAACACATACAGGCAGAATGAATTTGTGTAGTTATGTCTACTGTCTGGAGAAAATCTGGAGGATGATGCCAGAATAGCCATGACCACCCTTAGTACCTAGGTATTGACTTCTAAATACCACTTTACCCTGTAAGAGCTCCTTAGAGAAATGGCTCTTTTTGAGATGACAGGAGTTCAAAATATAAGATCAGCTTGAAATATGTTGTTGTGACAGAACATGTTCAAAGATTGATGAAGGTATGTTAAGGAGACATAGAATTCAGCTTGAATTACCTCCTCTAGCCAATTCAAGAGCAATTTGAAAATCAAAATGACTATCAATAGTTGCAGATGATAACCCATTACATAAAATGGGACACCATGAATCCATAGAGATATAAATACATTCAGAAATGATCAGTTTGATGGGGAATATGATGTTTACATATTTTCAAAATACCTCATTGCAAATATTTACTTTGAAGCAGAGAAAATTGGCTGACATTATTTTAGTCAAATAATTAAAGTGGACATCATCAGTAACAAGACAAATTGATAGCATGCAATCAATGCAATATAGAAAAGTTTAACTTCTGAGGTATTTAATTCAAAGTTACATCTGATTGGAGAAAAATTCTCCAAAATTATCATTCTTTAGTCTTCAAAATGGTCATAAAACTTAAGGGAAAGTTGAAGGAATTTCCAGATTGAAGGAGACTAAGGAAACATAATGTGTGATTCTGAACTGGGTATTTTTGCTATAAAGATATTATTGAGACTATTGATGAACCTTGGAAGGAGGTCTCAGTATTAAATGTATCAATGTTAACTTCTGGATTTTGGGTTATTTTTGTGTGTGTGGTAATGTTGGAGAATACTCTTACTAAATATACATGGAAGTATTTGGAGATGATAGACATCAGGTCAGGAACTTATTCTCAAATGGTTCAGGAAAAAATTTTCCCACATGTTTACAATATTTAAAATATTTACTAATTATAAAGACCAAGAAATAGAAATGAATCAAAAGCAAAAATATGATAGATATATAGACTGTATTCAGGGAAGAGGCAATACCTTAAATGATATTCTGAAAATTCCTGAATAAGCAAACAAAAGCAATGGAGCATAACAAATAGTAAAATGCACCACTGAAGAAAATGTTTCTAATATAAATAAAGATTAGAGGCCACATATTAAAAAAGGTGAACTAGGATTCTTCAAAACCAATAGAGACAGCTGAATCTGAGACATATTCTGTAAGAGTAAACTATTACATATTAACAAAAAAAGAAAATTGAGCACCAAGGCAAAAGTTTAATTCATTTATATAAGAGTGATAATCAAATTGTAAACAGACTTTTCTACAACACTTTTTCCACAAGTTAATGGAGTAACATATTTGGGAAACTCAAGGACATAAAATGTAAATTAAGAAATTTATACACAGAAAAATTACCTCATAGATAAAGAAAGCAGATAAATTTTTCGGAACTGAAAACACTCAGGATATAGTGTGTCTAAGTTCTTCCTGAGGAATTCAAACTACAGGCAACAAAAATAACTGGAGAGATATCATTATAAGAAATAGTGATGTGAATTAAATATATATTATTTATTTAATAAATAAAAATAAAAAATGCTTATAAAAGAGAGTATAGTACACATATAGGCTACATACTCTGCAAATATATGAATAGATGCAATGAAGCTATTTAAAAATAACAATTAAAATATTATCAGTTTTAATTTTTATTGATTTTTGTTGTTGGTTTTGGTTTTTTCTTTACACATAAGTCCCTACTGGATTCTCACCCTGACCAGAGCTAGAGGAACTGAGTATTCCTTACTATAGTAAAAAAAAAAAATTGGAATAGAAGAGCAGTGAGGAGAAGCTGACCCTAGTATATATTGAAACACATTACAATGTCTCTGAATTGCAAACAGTGAGACACTGACAAATGATTATACAGATAGACGTATTTAACAGAATTTAATATCTTCATAAAAGTCCCAACGATCATGCAAATGTAGTATTTAGTGAAATTACAAGAAAATTGGACATTTTAATAAATGATGTAATAACTAGATGGCATTAGGAAAAATAAAATACTTTCATACTGTACACTAGAAATAATCAAATGGATTTGATAATTTAAATAAATGCAGTTATGCCCATAATAGAAGAAAGTATGAATGCATTTCTTTGTAAACCTGGGAGTAGGAAAAGCTTTTATAATTATAACACAATTCAGTAACCGTATGGCTATAAATTGATGAAGGTGACATAATGATTATATATCATCATCATCATCACCATTATCATTATCATCATCACAGCAACCACAACAGCAATAACTTTATGACAACAAAGTCACCCGAAGCAAAATAAATATACAAATGAGGAATTGGGAAAATATCTGCATGTTAGAAGAAATAAAAGTAACAATAATAAAAGAAAATGGATTGAAAATAAGAATCAGCTATTTAGAGGAGTTTAAGTGACTCCCAAGCTTGCTCATAATAAAATTGAAAATTAAAATAATACTATGTTATTAAATGTTTTAAATAATCACAAACATGTGAGAACATTTTCTTTTCCTGAACCATTTGAGAATAAGTTCCTGACTTAATGTCCATCATCTCCAAACATTTTAATATACATTAAGCTGCATAGGTCAGAAAATGTTTCATAGGCGTCATGATGGGTGAGAGTAAGGGGTGCATAGTGAGGCTGAAGCCGAGTGTTGAAAAATGATCACAGGAAATCAAGACAGAGAAGATTGGGATGGCTGCAGGGGAAACGGGAGAGGAAGTGGTGTTGGCAAATGAAATTAAGTGGAAAGGCTGCTTCTAATCTACCATATTAGCAAAAATTTATGTTCGACAATATCTTCTGTTAGTGAGGCTGTAGGAAAACAGACCTCATATACTGCTGGTGAGAATGAAAACTACTATGAGTACCCATTTGAGAGAATATAAAAGAATTGCATGTGCATTTGCATTTTAACTCTAATCCCACCTTTTAAAAGTATCTCAAATACACTGGCAAAAATAGAAAAACACATATGCACTGGATATTCATTGCAACATTATTTAACAACAAGATTGAAAAATATTCATAGGGTACTGGTTGTGTAAAGCATGATACATCTAGGCAATGCAATAATATGTACCTAGAAAAATAAGTGAAGTACGTCTTTATAGTATTATGTAATGATCCCCAAGATATATTTTGAAGGGGAAGGTGGGAAAAAAGGTGCAGTGTGTTACCATTTAATTGATCAAGGAAGAAACACAAAAGTATGTAACAAAATTTTAAAAAAATGAAGAAACTCATAGATTAAAGAGAGTTAAGAGGTATTAACCAATTATGAAGTGTGGACTTTTTACTTAGATGATAATTTGAAAAGCAGCAGAACCTCATAAAACAATCCAAGAAATTTGATCATTATTGGATATATGATGATGCTAAGGAATTAATGTGATGTTTTTAGATATGTAATTATATCATTTTATACTTTAGAAGAATCTTTTGTCTTTAAGAATAGATGATAAAAAATTACAAATAAAATATATTATTGGGATTTTCTTTAGAATGATTCAGGAATGGGATAAAGTACATGTTGCTATAGATAAAACAAAATTGGTCATGTATTGTAATAAACTACTGATATATGCATGGTGGTTTAATGTATTTTCTCTTGAGTTTGTATATTTAAATGTTTTAAATAAAGATTTTTTATTCAGAAAGGTATATGTCTTAATATGATAGGAGTATAAATTGACTTTTCAACTGCAGTACACTGTATCTTTAAAGCAACATTGCTTTAGAAGTTGATGGAATAACATAGTAAAGACATTAAAATTTTTTCTCATTGCCTTCACCTCATTTTTTTTGCCCCACCCCAGATACACTTGTTTAACCAGCCAGGATATATGTCTGTCGATTCTACCTGCTAAATATAAATTAAAATCCTTGCTTTCTATCGCAACTGAAATGAACATCTCTCACCCAATCTTCAGTATTGCAATTTACTTTTCTCAAAATGCTCTGTTTTTCTAGGTATTTCCCCTCTTTCAAGTACTGTTCCATCATCTGGTTGGAGTGTTCTATCTTACTTCTTCCTCTCCTTTGGCTTCTCTTTGCCACAACTCCCTCCTTGGAACCTCCACACAACTGCAATCTTCTCTGCCTTGTTTTCATATGCTCATTTTTCAACACTCAGCCTAGGCTTCACTGTACACTCCTCCCTACTCTCCATGACCCTCCTATGAAATATTTTCTAGTCTATAAAGTTTTGGAGCCTTCTTTCTTTCCTGTCACTAACCATTCCCCACAAATCCTCAATGATGACTGCATTATGAGCGTGACCAGACCAGCAACAGTGATATGTCCTGTATAATTTATCCCTGAAACCATTTTATCCAGTCAGTATTTAAGTTCACAATGTATTCATCTTGCAAATGTTGAAAAATTTTGCATTTGTCTACTTTTTAGATTCAGGAGAGGTGACAATTGCCTATCCTTTGGATTATGAAGACGTAGCCACCCCACATTCTTGGATACTCTGTGTTAGAGCTTACGACCACGGGCGAGTACATTCCACAACTGGAACACTAACAGTACTTCTCCAAGATGTTAATGACAATCCACCGCAATGCACTCAGGATATTTACATGTAAGTTTAATAGCCAATTTGGCCTTCAGATTTCAGCATAGAGAGAAAGAGAAAAATAAATGGGTAGCCAACATACCATTTCTTGAATGAAGGGTAAGCCCTTACTACATTCCTTTCTTACTGTATTTTAAACAATTTGCAGCCTCTTCTTTTTCCTCTTTGAAACAATTGGATCTGCTTTATTTTGTCTCAAAAACTTATAAAAACAAAGTTAGAAAAGATCACATAATATTATTTTTGTCTAGACCAGTTGTCCCAACATTTTTCCACTTGGGTAACCCTTTTAAACCCATTCTGTAAATTGTACCCCTTGTTTTTAAAACAGCTGTTTTTAGATACTGACACTTTTGTTCAGTGCCTATCTTAATGTAAAATAGTGAAAATGAGGTAATAAGTTAGGAAAGAAAAAAATCACTACTCTAAAGGTACAAACCATAGATTTAATTTTACAATATTCATGAGTTAAATATCAATAATGAGATCAATTATTTAAACATTAAAAACAATTAGAATGTATCATGATTAAAGACAACACACTTACTTTTACTTAGTCAATAACTAAAGTAAACTGATCAGAGTCTTGCTACAGATGTATCTATAAGTTTATGGAAGTTCTGGAAACACCACATGGATTGTTCTGAAACTGTGCGTAGTGATTGGTAGAAGAGCAGTTTGAAAGAAAGGTTCATAGCTACTCCTTAACCAATCATCATTCACTAATGTGGTCTAATTTTGAAGTGTCTCTATTAAAGATAATTCTAACTTAACATTTATTGTTCTATAACTAAGGTTTTGCTTTTTTTTTTTCCTTTACTTGTTTATTCACCATTACTGATTACTTTTTGCGTGCCCCTGAACAACCCTGGGGGTAAGCACCCCACTGCTTGGGAACTGATGGTTTAGACCCTTGCTTTTAGGGAAGTAAAACAGCTATCACATTGTCACAAATGATGTATTTGTACATATAACAAAGTTATCATTTATTTAAAAAAATTTTTGGACATTACTTTAAAGACAGCTTCAAAGCCATAGGAAAAGCCACATCCCTTAGTGTGACTTTTTGATTGCAAGAAGATTTAAAAATGCAGTCATGATATGTTATTAGTATTATATAAATGGAATATCAAACATATAAGATTTCACTTACTTAAAAAGTTTGCATAGCCAATTAGTAGTCAACTAGATCCTGAAATCTCAAGTTTTTTTATCTTTAGTACATTTTTCTCTGTAGGCTATATGAATGCTCCAAAAAAATGTAACCTACTCTGGAAGTATTTTGGTAACAAACTACTCTTTGGTATTCTGGTTATATATCTCACTCCACTAGCATATGAAATAGTCTATTTCTTAAGAAAACCATAGAAATGTGTGCTTTATATTATCAAGCAACAGAAAAAAATCTAGATGGAGCTAACATCAACTATATTGAGTAGAATTTTGATAGTCCTGAAAATTGAGAAATGACAGTTCCAGTTTAATCAAAACTTTTACTTATGTAGCAAATGTTTTATACAATGTTGTAATAAGGTTTTAGTGGTCTGATCTTGTATAACTTAGTGGTCTGCACTTGAAACAATATATTATAATATTGTTGTAAGCATCCATTCCAACACTTTGTAGTTATGAAACTTAGGCCAAAATTCACATATAGAAACACTGCCATTACTCTATTGTACTTCAAAAATCAACTTTAGTTTGTAGTCTTTTTGCTAGAGATAATGTTTTACTAAAAAAATTAAGAGGTAGAAATAATAAACATTAGTTCTCTAGCCACTCCAATTGCAATTTGCACTCACTTTCTATTTCAGCTAGTAGTCTATAGATTCTTACTGAAGGAATATTTGAAGTTTGGTTTCTAGAACATTCTTTCTGTAAATATTAGACAATTTACCTTTTTTCCATTATTTTTTCAAACCTAAGTTATTGCAAGTAATTAAAATAAAAATATTATTTGAAAACAAAATAATTACAATTGTAACTGTCCTTATTGGTCAGGAAATTTAACACTAGTTGCTATAACAAAAAATAAAATAAAAAATATCGGTTGTCTAAACCCAATAAGCATTTCTCTGTCACTCATGCAAAGAGCAATGAAAATTATTTGGCTTTACTGAGTGGCACTCTACACTGTGACTCGGAGGTCCTGGTTTATTGGATCATCTGGCTTTGCCATATTGTTGCCTTTTGCTTTCAACCACATGTAGAGACCAGAACAAGCAATATTTAATCACATTGCCTATACTGACACTTAGCCTTCCCTCCTCTTTTATTTCATTTGCCACCAAACCCTCTTTTCCCCCACCCCCAGTAGCCAATTGTGACAGTTGTAGAGAAACTGGAATGTATAGAGAGACAAATGAATATTGGTTAAAATTAACAGTCTCCGCTGTTAAGTAGATTTAATAGACAATCAGTAGTAGGACTACTGTAGCTTGAGCTATGCATAGAGGTCCATTTATTAGTTTAAGTCTGATATTAATTTAAGAAACTTTTTATCAACAAGAGTTTTAAATGTCACAAAAATAAAGAAAATTATACTGTAGAGGAAGGCAATAAGTCAAAGATTTATTCTTTTCTGCAGCCTGTATCTTTGTAATTGTCATTTGACTTCTCTAGTTTTTAAAATGGGGACAATAATATTTATCTGCCTAAAAGCAAAAGTATGAAGTAAGTAATTTCAGACCACTTTCACCTCTAAGATTTATAGATAAAAAAGTTATAAATTTGATGTACAAACTGCCATTTTTCTAATGAAAACATATGTGTTTCTTATTAAGTTTGCTGCTTATTAATCCAACATGACAGTAGCTCATTTTCCCAAGGCCTTAACAAGAATGCCAAACATTTTCTTTTCTTTCACAATTTTTCACCAACCCTTTAATTTCCTTACTGACAGAAGCGCTCATTTAAACCATGAGCACATTTTAAAATATGTTTGTAGTTAATTATCATTTGCATAAAACTAGATTAACATGTTACAGCACATGTGCCTCATATTTTACTCATTACAGAATTGAACTTCCTGAAAACGTACCACTGGAAACTCTTTTGGTCTCTCTAACTTGTATAGATAAAGATGGAACTGTCCCCAATAACAATATCACTTATCACTTGATTATGGATGCTTTTGCAAATGGAACCTTTACCCTTACGAACAATGAACTGAAAGTAAGTATTTCAAAGTTGTTCTCTGACTGTGGCCCTGTGAGTAACCTTAGATTTAAAAGAATTATTATAATAAAATTCTTAATAAACTGCAGTAGTTCAAATAGCTGATGGCAGAATGTGTTTTTGTATTTGTAACTGAACCTTAAATTGCCAACAAAATATCTTAGTTGGGGATAAATGCTGGAATGCAATTTTGGTCTTGGGAAGTGAACTAGGAAGGTTATAAATTTCCTAGAACAAATGGTTCTGTGAGAGAGTACTGGCTATTCCTTTGCAATGTGTTGAAATTACTGTAATTGCCATTAATAAGTAAATTAAATAACTATTGAGAATACAGCAACTATTTAAAATATAGCAATTATGCTTATTATATTACTGCATCTTGGAATATTAAAATAGCTTAAAAATCTTACCAATTCAATCAATCCAAATTTTATTTTTAGTAATTTTTGAAATCAATGTAATGATACATGTTGCTATATTCAACATATTTTTTAAATAGAGTAGGAATGGTTGGGTTTGACATTGTGTTCAACCAGGATCTATGGCTAATATCTGGATGTTATTTTGATAAAAATTTACTCACCTCACTAACTGGCTAATACAACAGACTTGCTCTGGGTAAGAAAGACATAGATACATAGGAAGCAGATTTTTTGTTTTTGTTTGTTTGCTTGCTTTTGGCCTTGATTTGACACAATCCCTTGCAATTGAACTCCTACCCAAGCCCCAAGCTGTGTTTTATAGAAAGCTCAAACACCTTTACTATTCACTGCCTCATACTCTATGATAGAGATTCACAGGGTCGTTTCCTGACCTTAAAACACTGTCTTCGAGATTGTGGCTTTTAGTCCTACTGTTCACATTGTTCATACTGCTAGAAAATGTCCTACAGCTATTTGGTACTCCACCACCCACACACTGTTACAGCCTTCATAATTTTGTTTAAACATCACTTCTTATAGTAAGACATCCCTGTTATTTCCTCACCCTCTTATCTGGGTCAGGTGTTTCTCTTTGGGTCCTCACAGCATTTTGTATCTCTTCCACTTATCACATGTCTATTCTATCTCCCCAGTTAAACAGAGAAAGAAAAAAAAATCTATTATTAAAGTAGTGCTTGGCATATATTCAGCAGTTGCTAGATTTATTTTAATCAATGACTAAATTAATGAGTAATAAATGAATAAAATTAAACTGTGAAGTAGTTTTATAAGAAGACATTGACAGGATTTAGTTAAATTTGCTAAATGCATCAATAACCCCTTTTCACAATCTTTTGCAACTTAAATTTATTATTAATATGATCACAATGTTAAAACATTTCCTCATAAACTACATATATGTTAATTTATAAAATATAAAAAATATTTTTAATTAGGAATATGAAGATTATGACACTGTGTAACATATTTTTGAGTCCTCCTATTCAAGCAACTTTCAATACAAATAAAACAAGCAAGCATGCAAAATATATGAATAACAACAAGAACAAATTGTTGCATTGGACCTGCTCTAATTTTTACAAAAACCGTAAAACCTGACACACAAATTTTTTTGAAGCAAAATCATCACATCAGAGTACCCTATGATGACTTTTTCTACCTTTTCCTATAAATGATGGAATGAATATTGATGTCATTTAAACTTACTGATATATATCCAGCCATGTAATATGAAAAATAGAGGCATTTATGGCTGGATTTTTTCTGGACAGCCCTCATATAATATAACTTCTTAAAAATATATATATAATTGGAATAAGAACAATAGTGTTTTTCTCAAAAGATGATTAAGTTCAGAAAGGGTTATGAAAATGCCAACATTCTTATCTTGCTACAGCATTCAAGAAAGGGAAGGCAGTTTGTAGAAGAAAATAAATTGACATAATTTTAATGTTTAGTGAATAAAGCCTTTATTGAGAGAAAATAGAACGCATATTTGGCTTGTCAACAGTGTTTTTGAATTTTAACCTCACAAAAAGACCTAATTAGACACTAATTTAAAAATAAAATTGATTTGTTCTTAGATGGCCATATATTTGCATTTTTATGGTACTAAGGGGAGAAAACAAGAGTCAAAACGGGGACTCATAATAAGTACCAAGAGGTTTATATTAAAATAATGAATAAATCTCTAATAGACTAGTAGATATCATTAATTCTGAATTTATCTTAATTCACTGAGGAGTGACCTTCACCAAAGTACTAGTGATAGCCATGTAGGTTTAATGTTGAACAATGAATTGCTACACATTAAATGCATATGATTTCATATATTTAACTTCTTAATAAAATAATAAAAAATGAATGTTGCTTTATATGAGTATTGCTAATTGTGTATTTTATTAGGTTATTTCTCTTTAATGAGCTTTGACCTGAAAAATTACCCCAATATGTTTTTATTAGTCAATTCATTTTTAGTTACTATTTTATGATATAATATTTAATATTTACAAGATAGCATAATCTATTTATAAGTTTTAGCACATAGCAATAAAATGAACCCCTGAACCCATCACCTCTCTTCAGAACTAGAACATTAATAACAGCTATGCTATTACCTTTTTCACTTCCCTACTTGTCCTTCAAATGCAACCATCCTGAATTTTGTATATTTTACTCTTTGGGGGATTTTATAGTTTTATCCTCTCCATATATATTTATGGATAGTATTGTTGGTTTGCTTAACTCTTGAACTTTAAAAAAGTGGTATCATATTCTATTCTCAGTCTCCTGTGACTTAATTTTTTATTTATGTTAAGTCTCTAACATTCATTTATGTATGGTGAAGATCTACCTAAGTACATATGTATGTATGTATGTATGTATCTATCTATCTATCTATCTATGTATCTATCTATGTATCTATCTATCATCACATATCACCTGCATAGTTGCTGTAGTATTCCATTAATGACTTAATATTCCATTGTGTGACTATAACAATTTTTCCATTGATAGAGATTTGGATTCTCTTCTAAATTTCACTTCAGGTTGTAATGAAACTTCTCCTATTTGTTTTGGTGCCTACATGTAACAACTTCTCTAGAATTTATACTTAAGAACAGAACTGCCTTGTCATAGTATATGTAAATGATAAACTACAAAGGTACAACCATGCACCTCATAACATTTCAGTCAACAACAAACAGCATATATGACAGTGATCACATATCATAATGAAGCTAAAAAATTTCTATCACCTAGTGGCATTGTAGCCATCATAACATCATAGTGCAATTCATTGACTCATGTTTTATGGAGATACCGGTGTAAACACACCTACTGCACTGGCAGTAGTATAAAAGTATAGCATGTTTAATTATATACAGCAAGTACACAATACTTAATATTATTTATGAATTTACTATACTATAGTTTTTATTATTTTAGAGTATAGTTTTCTACCTATTAAAAAATTACTGTAAAACAGGATGCCATGTAGTGCTGACAATAGACTTATACGTATATCTCTTGTTTAAATGATGCATCTCTTGATTGCATCATTTTCTCTTATGCCTGATTTAATCTCATGTTGTTTTGTTCATCATGTTTCCTTCATGTAGTGACTGTAGTGCCACATTATTTTCCAAAGTTGTTGCATCACATGACACTCTCAGCTGCTATGTGTAAGCATTACTTTTGATCAGTATCCTCATCATATCTGGTTCTCTTACACATTCTTTTGCTTAATTAGTAATGAGGTATTCATCTTTTCATGTTACTACCAATTATGTGAAAAAAACATGACATATTTGTTTCCTTTGTGTAAAAAGCATAAACATGTATTTACCCATCCTTGCCTTATTTTCCTTATTGATTTATTTGTATGGTATATTCACATATTCTGGAAAATATCCTATATTTTCCTGAAAATATTTAACAAGTAGCCTTCCATATTTAAGTTTTCAAAACACGAAAGAACTAATTTTGTGATTTGGAGTGAAGTAGGAATTCAATTGATTTTTTTCCATCATGTATAATATCAACTTGCATGCTTTTATTTCCACAGTTATTTACACTGCCTTCTCTGACATATAAAATTTTTGTGTATGTTTCTATCCACCTCTGATTATTTTATTGTTGTAGTTGTTTTCAATGCTTAATTCACTTCTATTTTTCCATATTATTTAAATGTAAATAGAATGAGAGAAGACAAATTAACAGTAGCACTAACCAGTGCTAATTATGAACTTCTTGACTGATATCTGGTTCAATGCCATCAGTGTTCTCCATTTCACTTCTCTTTATATTTAGGATATGGATTATAGAATTATAGGATTCAAAATTGCTTTAAAGATCAGATAATATTCTACTTTATTCATGTAAAAACATTTTTTTCCTATTTGACAATTCATTTACAATCCCCAATTTTTATAACTCTTGTTGATACATTGAAGAATTTTAAGAAAATATTTCTATTCACCTATGCTTTTCTGCACTAACTTGTCACCTAGTTGTCACACATAACTTCCCTTCCTAATAGGTGCTGACTGTTAAGGAAAATAGTTAATGTGAATGTAACCAAGGCACAGAAAGGACCTCAGAAGAACTAGAGGCACAGCACGCAATCACATTCCTTCCACTCCTCTTGGATGGCCTCAGATGTATTCAACTATGGCCACCCTGAGGATTGTGTGATTATGCATGAACTGTGAAAGGAAAGATCTTAACATTACCCTTTTTATTTAACATTAAGATCCTAAATACATCATGCTTGTCCTGCAATCCTTCCCAAGAGAGCAAAGTGAAAGAACAAAAATATGAGATGCTTTGACCTCTCTCACAGAGTAGATCTCAAATTCTGTTTTTGAATGATTTCAAAGCCTGCAATTTAAAACTTACTTCAGAAAGATTATTCCTGTGAATACTAACTTGTACTTAACTTGTGTTATTAAAATGCAAATAATTTTATGAGAACTACTTTCCACAAATCTTAAATATGCAATGGAGCAGCTATTTATGAAGAGAATTTATGAAATAGGAAAAAGACCATCTATGGCAAATAAATCAGTGTGGACATATGCATATCAAATATGCAACCTTAGTTTTGCTAAGAGTGTAATTTTATAATATGAGGTAATAATTACAAAGTGCCAGAATACATAGTAATGTTATCTTGTTTTGTTTTTAAATTTATAGTTTACTCATATATATTATAAAACTTTGCTCTCCAGTATGGAAACCACTACCTACATGTGTTTTTGAATGCATGAAGTGTGACTTGTCTCCATTGAGATAGGCTCCAAGTGTGAAATAAGCAATGGACTTTAGAGAAATAGCATGAACAAACAAATGTAAACATCAATACTTTTTGGTGCTAATTACATGCTGACATGCTAGTGTTTTGGATACGGTTGGTTAAATAAAATAACATTAAAATTAATTTTGCCTTTTTTTCTTTTTAAAAATATGGCTAATAGAACTTCCAGTAGGATGTTGAAAAGGAATAGTGATATGAGACACTCTTGCCTTGTACCTGATCTTAGTGGAAAAGCTTTGAGTTTCTACTGTTAAGTATATTGTTAGCTGTAGTTTGTTTGTAAATGTTCATTTTGAAGAAATTCTCCTTTAATCCTAGTTTACTATCATAAATGGGTGCTGGATTTTATCATATGCTTTTTCTTCATCTAGTGATATAATCAGGTGATTTTTCTTCCTTAGGCTGTTGATGTGGTGTTCATGTCACTACATGAGACAATAAAATTTTATGTGTGGCTTGTGCTTGTGGCTCACATTACTGGTGAATAGATCCCAATTGAACAACACTGTAATTGAATATTATTTTCATTTATTTTTTTACCAATGGTTTTAAAAGTCTTGGTTTTAGACTCATGTGGATGACAAAATAGATGTTTAATTAAAAAACAGTAAAAACAAATGTAATATTTTTTATCTGCAGATTGGACCCACTCATCTAGATTATGATAATGCTATTTTTGCAGGAATGCACTTTAAATATACATTGTTTGTGAAAGTGTCTGACGGAGGAAGTCCTGTACTATCAAGTAAGATGTTATTAATTTATAATGTTAAAATACTCTGAGTTATAGTAAATAACAAGTAATTTTAAAATGTAGTTCTTGAAATTTATCATATTTATAATATTTTGATGATCTGTTATAACAATGTATATAAATTATTGCTCTTATGTTAATTTATTTGGTGTATTTGTCCTCCTATTTTAAAAATGAAAGTCCAAATAAAAACTAAGACACAAGTAAGAGAATGATGTACAGATGTTATTTTAGCACATTGCAGTATTTAAAGGCATGTCCAAGTTGAACTTTCCTAAAATCTTTGTCTTTTATAAATTTCTCAGGAGCTAATTTATTTTGCATTAGAAAAAAACCACTAATATTCACATTATTATAGTAAATTGCTTGTCCTTCATCTATTTTTATTATATTGTCATGCTAAAGTGTTTTAATCATATATCAATCAGTGAACAATGTCTGCTCTTGAAAACTCTTATTTTTAATTCAGAATAGCAACATTTATATATAAACACATATAAAAGACAATTGTTTTGACAGATATTCAAAATTAGTTAATAGAATATTTTAATCCTCAACTTATTTTCAAATGCTCTATAATTGGAAAGGAAATAATTTAATAACTAAATAATAACAGATATATTTGTATAATTTATACACTTAGAATTTAATATATAATTTTGATATTAACTGTAAAGAAAAAGAATTATAGAACACACACGATCACTTCAGCTACATGTTTATGTACTTTTTTCTTCGTAGCAATTATTACAATTATCATAAGAGTGAGTCGCATAAATGAACTGAATCCAATTGGAACTACATCAGCATTTACCTTCAATATATTTGAAAATTCTCCAGTTGATACCCTAGTTGGAAAAATTACATTTACAGATGCAGACTGGCCATTTAATAATGTAAAATATACCATTGTTGGAGGCAACTTGGGATCACCTCCCAAATTTTACATTGAAGCAGACACAGGTACTATAAAAATGCTGATATAAATTGATAATAAAAATAATGAGCTTATATATACTTATTTGGAATTTATTTTATTGAGAAACTGTGGTTATTAGAAAATCTTTAAAAACAACTTTCTCTTAAACTATGTGATATTCTCATTGGTTTGTTTACCTCTGTTCATAAATTCTTAGTCACTGCAAGAAAAACACTGAAGCTTTGATATTTGCCAAATAGAAAACCTGCGAATATGTATTTCTTCCATACATCTAAGATTGTATAACAGGTGATTAATTGGCATGCAAATTAATACCTGCCATGATTTTGCTGATGAATTACATGCTGGGAGTATAAATATATAACCAAAGTTGATTTGTATTAGTTCATTTCCATTTGTGATTATAGTAATTATTTCATTTATATAGTGTATAAATTTAACATAAATTGAAGATACTTAGTGATCCTGGGATAACACTTCTCTTTTCATTTTTGTGTCAGGAATGATAAAGCTGTTGGATTCACTAGACAGGGAAATTGAGTCACAGTACAAGATAGTTGTGAGGGTAACAGATTTGGACAATGATGCTGTCCCTGACCCCCTCAGACAGAGAAGTGGTACTGCTGAGGTGACTGTCAACGTTCTGGTAAGAATGGCTCAGTGCTGGTGATGTCCTCATCCCTTAGGAAGCATATTCTTGGATAATAGAAGTAAGGGAAAACTGTGAATAGTTAAAATTCAGTGCCCTCGGAATGAACCTAAGTCAGAGAGTAACATGTTGGTTTCAAAGAGATTGCAAATCTTCTGGGTGAAAAGTATCATACAGTGATAAAATTGTCATTATATATAAACTAATCTCTGATATCTGAATTTGATCATCTTGCAAATATGAACTTAGGTTAAGAGTCCCTAAAAACTAAAGCTGTGTTTAAGAAGTTGTTGGAAGAATTATTCTGTTGTTACACGTACTTTCACAAACAAACATATATTCCAGATTTCTAAGAGGTTAGCCAGTTTGATACTCTCAAATCTGTTTCTGTGCTCATCTGCTTATTCTCTCCTGCTCTGGAAATACTTTTAAAAATATTTAAATATTTTCACTTGTAAAGATTTTGAGAGATCAGCCATCAACATTCACAAATATGATATATAGAGGCAAACATTCCTAAGTTGTAAATATTTTTTAAAATATTCAAAGCAAAAATGTATTTGACTTGGTTTGTTTAAGACTTACATCAGTGCAATTCTGTATACTGGGAGAGATATAAAGAAGTTCCCCTTTATAGATACTGCCAAATTTTCTTTATCTTCTTACTTTGTGCTCTTTCTTGATATTTGAGAGCGGTGAGAATTCCAACTGTGGATCCTATGAAGTAGGCAATGGCTTCTAGTAAAATGATTTAAAACCACTAACACTGTTTAGAGTCTATGCATACTCCTACGTGGTGAACAATTTCATATGTGTTTTTGGTGAGCTAAAATCCTTAACGGTGCCCATGACTCAGTGTTACAATCCCCACTATAGTTTCATTATGTCTGGAAAACACAATAAACCAGGCCAAAAATTTTTGTGGAGAGAAATTTAATGAAGTGACTTGAGTGATTTCAACCATGACTCAGAGGATGTCATAAGCTAATGAACCTGCTGTCTTTAAGCAACCTTTCAATAATACACCCCAAGTGCACCCTAAATTACATTATGAGTTTTGGTAGGTGTCCTTTGCGTTTGCACTTCTTCAACTGATCATTTCCATTTTCATTTTGTTTGTGAACTCTTATATTCTGATATAGAACAAAAGGTCATTGTTCTTCAGCCTTAAAAGCATTCACATTTCTTTTTCTTATGGGGCCGAAGAATTTTTTAAGGAATGAATACTTGATTTTTTGAGACTAGGTAAAAGGCTATTCATTTCTCACCATATGACACGTGGGCTTAACTTTTGCCTAAAACATTGTTGATGAAGTTAAATGCCTTCCATCTAAAGACACTCTCAATAAAAATTTGAGTGGAAAGTATCAAGCATGTTTTGTTCAGAAAAATAAAACCTGGACAAAATTCCCAAGTACAATACAATTGTTTGCTTATACTACACTTCGTTCCAAGAAAGATTGAAGCTCATATAAAAGATAAACACAATATAGCAATGCTGCTTAATTTAGAAGTAGATGAATGAATCTCATTTTCATCTGTAAGACTGAACACACAAGAAAAATGTATATTTTACAAAATAAAGGATGAATAAAATAATGGAATGAATGTTTGTGCCCCTCCAAAATTCTTATTTTAAAGCCCTAATCCACAGGGTTAAGGTATTTGAAGATGGGCCCTTTTAGAACTAACTAGCATTAGATGTAATCATGAGGATGAGGCCCTGGTTGATGTGATTAGTTTCCTTATTAAAAGAGACATCAGAGAGCTTGCTCTGTCTCTTCCATGTAACTATACAGCAAGAACACAGTCATCTGCAAGCCAGGCAAAGAGCTCTCACCAGAATTCCAAACCTGCTAGGTTTTCTGATTTAAGACTTTCTAACCTCTAGAGCTTTGAAGAAAAAAAAAATGCATTGCTTAAGCAACCCAGCCTATAGTATTTTCTTGTGGCAGCCCAAGCAGATTAAGACAAATACAAGTTTGTTTTAACAAACAAATTTTAACGTAAAAATGTTATAAAGTATAATATTAAAAGATATATTCCTAACAAATAATACATAGGAAAATCAATGGAACATACTAGGAAGTCTAGGATCTGAGTTATAAGATTATAGGTTAATGATAAATTCTTACACAAATAGGGTTAGAATAACTAATAAACTAAAAAAAAATGTATACAATGTTCTGCTATATTCTTCAAGATAAACTAGTTTGAAAATGTATGCCAAAATATTTCACTGAGATGAATTTTACAGACATCATTAACTATTGCCAACTTCAAATAAAGGATGAATAAAGTAATTATTGTCAATTGACTAGTTGATCTTCAGTTCTTCTCTGAGAAATAATTATTTTCTTGGACCATATGTTTCTAAGATAATCCTTAGGGTATGATAATAAACTGCATCCTGATGGTAAACTGTTTGTTGAAAAATGCATATTCCAAGTAGGATTTGGGGGGACATGATTTTACTTTGACAAAATTGGGCATCATACTTTCAGGGAACATTTTAAAAGAAAGTAGAAAAAGATCCCATTTTTACTCTACAGACTATTATTTTGTCTTTTATAAAAAAATAATTCTTAACCACTATGACTCAAAGAAATTCTCTCTTGGTTACTGTCATTAACTAAGGACATTTATTCATCGACTGTTGTCCATGTACCATAACATGTGCTTTCAGGCTTCTAGATTTTGCTCTCAATTTAATGTGTACTTTACACTCATCTGCATCTATTATTATTCTATGTGCCCTTCAAGGTCCAATAGATTTCTCCTAGGAGGCCATATTTTTAAATAAAGTACAAATATTGAATGAAACTGTATGACAGGGCCTGTGTTCATACGATGAACTAATTTCTCTGCTCTCCAAAAGCTGGCAGCCTGGTATAGTTATTCTTATTGAAGATGACTATCAACCACTAAAGTACCAGTATAAATGATAATCCTTCTGGGGTTGTGAGACCTACAAATTTGTTCAGAATGTAAATTATAGAAAACACAAATTAAGTCATAAAAGAAAACACTGATGTTGCCTCCTGCTGCTACTCAGTCTAGGAGTTCCCACATCAGCAGGGTTACAATTTACACAGTTCATAATTTTTGCTTTTCATTTTCATCTATAAGGTAAAGTGACTATCCCAAAGAATTTCCTGGCAAATATCACCTTGAAATGTGTCATAAAATAGAACAAGTCTTTAAAGTAAAAAATTGACATCTAAAGAAATTAAGGAAAATTTCCAGGAGCCAAAAATAAAATGGCTACACAAAGATGCCAATTATCTTGGGAACATTTTTTTTTCTCTGTAAAGAAGAGGGTTACAGCTACATGGAAACAGGAAATAAAATTCAAGGAGTGAGAAAGTCAGGAACTTGTTATTCCTTATAACGAGGCAATTTTCACAACAATAAAAAATAAATAAATAAAAGAAAGCTTTCATGTAGTGGCCCAGGAAAACAAGAAAGCTTGCTCATCTAGGCATGACCTCTAAATTAAAGGGAAAAAAGTGTCCTCTAAAATTGAAAGCAGATATAGTATATCCCAAAATAATGTAAACACACTTTGTAGAATTATAAAAAGTGTTTATTAACATGCAGTTTATTTTCAAAATTTAAAATAATCTTCTATAATGAATAAATGTTTTTGTCAATGCCTGTTTTCAAACCAAAGACTGTTCTAATTTATGCACTGCTAGCAAGAAGCAGCAGTGAAATCATAAATATCAAGTCATTTTATTCAGTATGTGTACACATTCTGGTTCAATGACTGCCTTCAATTCCTCGATTATTGCTGGTTTTGTCCTATAAACTTTATCTTTTATGTATCCTCATAAAACAAAGTCTAGTGGTAAAGGGTATTCTGTGTTCACCAGACTTCACCCATTGTTTCAAATAGACTAAACCTGAAAAGGAGAAAAAATTTTGTGAGTTATCGGCTGTTGAAGTGTGTATACATTTTTGAGGGACATGTTGTAGCTTGGATTTGATTATACACCCAACAAGATATTGGAAATCCCAAGACAAAGCATTGGGGATAAAAGGTACAGGGTGTTCTCTGTCATTCTGAGGTGTTCCTGGCAGAAACAGAATCAAATGTTCTTTGAAGAGGCTTGATCTCCTCTTAATGAGTAAAAGATTCTTATAGTTAAAACCTGGCTGAATACAAGCTTAGGATCTAAACAGACAGACTTAGAAAGAGGCCACAACATGCAGAGGGCTAAATTGACCAATGCATCTTTATGTCCAGCCTAGCACACCTTTGAGAGGTGATTGAGTGACCAGAAATGTTTTGCTTCCTTGTGTTGCTTAGCATATTTCCTTCTTGTTGTTTTTATTTTTTTTATTGTTAAATTTATTGGGTGACATTGGTTAGCAAAAATTACCTAGGTTCCATGTGTACAATTCTACAGTGCATCTATGTGTTGCATTGTATATTCACCACCCAGAACCAGTTCTCCTTCCATCATCTTATATTTTATTTCCTCTCCCTGCTCTCTCACACCCTCCCTCCTTACCCTCAGGTAACCGCTAAACTATTGGCTGTGTCTATGAGTTTTTGTTTCTTCGTTGCTTTCAGTTTTATATTCCACATATGAGTGAGGTCATATGGTTCTTGGTTTTTTTCTGTCTGACTTATTTCACTTAGCATGATGATGTTGAAGTCCATCTATTTTGTTGCAAATGGCAATATTTCATCTTTTCTTATAGCTGAGTAATATTCCATGTGTATATGTACCACAGCTTCTTTATCCAGTCGTCTGTCGCAGGGCACTTTGATTGTTACTACATCTTGGCCAGTTGAACAGCGCTGTGATAAACGTTGGTGTACATAAGTCTTTGCTGACTAAGTCTTTCAAATTTTGGGGGTAGATCCCCAGAAGGGGGATTGCTGGGTCAGATGGTAACTCCATTCCCAATTTTCTGAGGAACCTCCACACTGCCTTCCACAGTGGTTGTACCAATTTGCACTCCCACCAGCAGTGTACCAGAGTTCCTTTTTCTCCACATCCTCTCCAGCACTTGTTATTCCTTGTCTTGTTGATAACAGCCATTCTCACAGGTATGAGGTGGTATCTCATTGTGGTTTTGATTTGCATTTCCCTGATAGCTAATGAGGATGAGCATTTTTTCATATGTCTGCTGGCCATTTGTATGTCTTCGTGGGTGAAGTGTCTGTTCATGTCCTCTGCCCACTTTTTTATTGGATTTTTGCTTTTTAGCTGTTGAGCCATGCTAGTTCTTTATAAGTTTTAGAGATTAGACCCTTATCAGAGGCACTGTTTGCAAATGTTTTCTTCCATTCAGTTGACTGTCTCTTTGCTTTGTTGATGGTTTCTTTTGCTGTACAGAGCTTTTTAGTTTAATATAGTCCCATTAATTTATTTTTGCTTTTACTTTCCTTGACTTTGAGGTCAGGTTCATGAAGTCCTACTGGAACCAAAGTTCTACAAGTTTAGTACCAATGTTTTCTTCAATGCAGTTATTGTTTCAGGTCTTATGTGGAGATCTTTAATCCATTTTGAATTAATTTCAGCATATGGTGACAGTTCATAGTTCAGATTTATTCTTTTGCATATGATTTTCCAATTTGCCCAGCACCATTTACTGAAGAGAATTTCTTTTACCCATTGTATATTTTTCGCTATCTTATAAAAAATCATCTGTCTATATATTTGTGGATTTATTTCTGGGTGTTTTATTCTGTTCCACTGGTCTGTGTGTCTCTTTCTGCTAATACCAAGCTGTTTTGATTTTTGATGCTTTGTAGTATAAATTGAAATTGAGGAGCATGATACCTTCAGATTTATTTATTTTATGTAGAATTGTTTTGACTATTCAAGGTCTTTTGCGGTTTCATACAAATCTGATTACTATTTTATCTATTTTGTGAAAGAATGGAAATTTGATGGGAATTTTACTAAATCTGTATATTGCTTTGGATAATATGGCCATTTTATTTTTATTTATTTATTTTTTAATTCATTTTTATTGTTAGACTTATTGGGGTGACATCTGTTAGCAAGGATTACATAGGTTTCAGGCATACAATTCTAGAGTGCATTGTAAACTTGTTGTATAGTAAGTTCAACACCTAATGTGACTTCTCTTTCCATCACATTATATTTTAAAAATATTGAGTCTTCTGATTCATGAATATGGAATGTCTTTGTAATTCTTTGTGTCTTCTTTAATTTCTTTTAATAGTGTCTTATCATTTTCTGTGTATAAGTCCATCACATTCGTTGTTAAGTTAATTACTGGGTATTTCATTCTCTTTGTTGTGATACTGAAAGGTATTGACTCTCTCATTTCTTTTTCTGAAGATTTGTTATTTCTATATAGAAATGCTATTGATTTTTGTACATTGATTTTTGTATTCTGCAATTTTAATGTATTCATTTATTGTTTTTAATAGTTTTCTGGTAAAGTCTTTGGAATTTTCTTTATAAAGGATAATGTCATCTGCAAATAGTGATAATTTGACTTCTTCTCCCCTAATTTGAATAATTTTTATTCCCTTCTCTTGCCTGATTGTTCTGACTAGAACTTCCAGTACTATATTGAATAGCAATAGTGACATGGGGCACCCCTGTCTTGTTCTAGATTTTAGGGGAATGGGCTTCAGCTTTCCCCCTTTCATTATGATATTAGCTGAGGTTTTGTTATATATGGCCTTTATTATGTTGAGGTACTTTCCTTCTATTCCCATTTTTTCAGTGTTTTGATCATAAATGGATGCTGTACCTTGTCAACTCCTTTTTCTGCCTTGACTGATATAATTATATGGTTTTAACCCTTCTTTTATTTTGGTGGTGTATCACATTGATTGATTTGCATATGTTGAACCATCCTTGCGCTCCTAGGGTGAAACCCACTTGATCATGGTGTATAATCTTTTTGATGCATTGTTGTATTCTATTTGTTAACATTTTGTTTATGATTTTTGCAACTGTATTCATCAGAGATATTGTTCTATATATTTTTTGTGTGTGTGTGTCTTGTCTTTACCAGGTTTTGGTATTAGGGTAATATTGGCCTCATAGAATGAATTAGGAAGTATTGCCTCATCTTCAATTTTTTGGAAGAGTTGGAGGAGGATAGAAATTAATTCTTCTTTGGATGCGTGGTAAAACTCATTGGTGAATCTATCTGGTCCAGGGCTTTGGCTTCTGGGGAGGTTTAAGATGATTGTTTCAAATTGTTTACTATTGACTTGTCTATTTAGATTATCCAATTCTTGATTCAGTCTAGGTAGACTATATGTTTCTAGAAACTTGTCCATTTCTTCTAGGTTGTTAAATTTGGTGGCATAAAGCCTTTCATAATATTTTTTATAATCCTTTGGTTTTCTGTGGTATCACTTGTAATTTCTCCCCTTTCATTTTGAATTTTGGTTATTTGTATCTTTTCTTTTCATCCTTTAGTTAGCCATGCCAGCGGTTTGTCAATTTTGTTGATTTTTTTAAATGAACCAGCTCTTCGTTGCATTAATTTTTTTCTATTGTTTTTCTGTTCTCAATTTCATTTAGCTCTGCTCTAATTTTTATAATTTCTTTCCTTCTAGTGACTTTGGGTTATTTTTGTTTATCTTCTAGTTCTTTAAGATGAGATTCTAGGATGTTTATATGTGATTTTTCTTATTTATTTAATAGGCCTGTAATGATATAAATTGCCCTCTTATTACTGCTTTCCCCGCATCCCAATAATTTTGATATGTTGTATTTTCATTGTCATTAGTTTGTATTTTTAATCTCTTATTTCTTGTTTGATCCAGTCATTCTTTAATAAGATGTTGTTTTATTTTTATGTATATGTGACTTTTTCTGCTTCTTTTTACAGTTGATCTCCAGTTTCAAAACTTTGTGGTGTGAGAATACAGTTAGTATGATTTCAATCCTCTTAAATTTTTTGAGGCTAGTTTTGTGTCCCAGCATATGGTCTCTCTTGAAGAATGTTCCATGTGCACTATAAAAGAAGGTATAGTCTTCTGTTGTAAGATGAAGTGTCCTGTAAATGTTAATTATGTCCAATTGTTGTAATGTATCATTAAAGGTGATATTTCCTTATTTATTTTCTATTTGGATGACCAGACCATGGCTGTTAAGAGGTTGTTTAGATCCCCTACAATAATTGTGTTTGTGTCAGTTTCTTTTTTTATATCTGTTAGTAATTGCTGTGTAAATGTTGGTGCTACCTGATCTGGGGCATGTATATTAATGAGTGTCCTGTCTTATTGTTGTGTTGTCCTTTTTATCACTATGAAATGTCCACCTTTGTCTCTCATTACCTTTTTTATCCTGAAGTCTGTTTCATCGGATATTAGTATGGCAACTCCTGCTCTTCTCTGGATGCCATTTGCTTGGTGTTTTGCTCTTTACCCTTTGACTCTGAGTTTGTGTTTGTCCTTGTGGTTGTGGTGTGTCTTAGAGACAGCATGGGGTGGGTTTTGTTTTTTAATCTAGTCAGCTACTCTGTGCCTTTTTATTGGTGAGTTTAGTCTATTTACATTTAGGGTGATGATTAATATATGAAGATTTCTTATGGCCATTACTTTCCCCCTTTTTTATTTCTTTTCTGTTGACTTAACTCGTCATTTATTTTGATTTTTTGTTTCAAGTTAAATAGCCTCCTTTAGTATTTCATGGAATTCTGGCCTTATGCTGGAGAATTCCCTCAGTTTCTGGATGTTTGAAGAGGTCTTTATTAATTCTTCATATGTAAAGGATAATTTTGCTGGATAAATTATTCTTGACTTGTAGCTTCTCTCTTTTAATATTTTGAATATTTGATTCTACTCCCTCCTGGTTTACAGACTTTCTGCTGAGAAGTTGGATGATATCCTGATGGGCTTTCTTGAACGGTTATAGTCCCCTGCCTCCACACACACACACACACCCAGCTGCCTTGAGAATTGTCATTTTATCTTTGAATTTTGACATCTTCAGTATAATGTGCCTTGGAGCAGATCTGCTAGGATCCAAGTATCTAGGGGTCCTATTTTCTTCTTAAATTTGTAGTTTCAGATCTTTCCATATGGTTTGAAAGTTCCTGCCTACTATTTGTTTGAATGAGTTTTATTATTATTATTTTTTAATATAGAAATATATTTCTATTGTTAGATTTATTGGGATGACATTGGTTAGCAAGAATTACATAGGTTCTAGGTGTACAATTCTACAGGTGCATCATCTATTTGTTGCAATACATGTTTACCACACAGTGTGAGTTCTCTTTCCATCACCATATATTTGGCTACCCCACCCTCTTCTCTCACCACCTGTCCCTTGCCCCCAAATAACCACTAAACTATCGACTGTGCACAAGAGTTTTTTTGTATGTTTGTTTGCTTGCTTTTTCTTTGTTGTTTTCAGTTTTATATTCCACATATGAGTGAAGTCGTATGGTTCTTGGTTTTTTTTGTTTTTTTGGGGGGGTCTGGCTTATTTTGCTTAGCATGATAACCTCTAGATTCATCCATTTTGGGGAAAATGGCTGCATTTCATCTTTTCTTATAGCTGATTAATATTCCATTGTGTATATATACCACAGCTTCTTTATCCAGTTATCTATCAAAGGGTACATTGGTTGTTTACATGTCTTGGCCATAGTTCTGCAATGAACATTTGGGTACATAAGTCTTTGTGGACTAAGGTTTTCAAGTTTTTGGGGTAGACACCAAAAAGGGGGATTGCTGAGTCACATGGTAATTCCATTACCAATTTTCTGAGGAACCTTCACACTGTCTTCCATAGAGGTTGTAACAATTTGCATTTCCACCGCAGTGTGTGAGAGTTCCTTTTCCTCCACATCCTCTCGAACCTTGTTGATAATAACCATCTAACAGGTGTGAGGTGGTATCTCATTGTTGTTTTGATTTGCATTTTCCTGATAGATTATAAGGTTGAGCATTTTTTCATATGTATGCTGGCCATTTGTATTTCTTTATGGGAAAAGTGTCTTTTTAGATTCTCTGCCCCCTTTTTAATTGGGTTGTTTGGTTTTCTGTTGTTAAGTTGTATTAGTTCTTAATATATTTCAGATATTAGACCCTTATCAGATGCATTGTTCACAAATATTTTCTCCCATTCAGTTGGCTGTCTTTTTGCTTTGTTGATTGTTTCTTTTGCTGTGCAAAAGCTTTTTAGTTTGATATAATCCCATTCACTTATTTTTGCTTTTACTTCCCTTGCCTTTGAGGTCAGGTTCATGAAGCCTTCCTTGAGCTCTAGGTCTATAAGTTTAGTACCTATGTTTCCTTCTATATAGTTTATTGTTTCAGGTCTTATATAAAGGTCTTTAATCCATTTTGAATTAATTTTAGAACATAGTGAGAGTTCACAGCTCAGATTCATTGTTTTTTTACCAGCTTTCCCAGCACCAACTACTGAAGAGGCTGTCTTTTACCCATTGCATATATTTTGCTCCTTTATCAAAAATTATTTGTCCATAAATTTGTGGATTTATTTATGGGTTTTCATTTCTGTTCCATTGGTCTGCATGTCTGTTTATCTGCTAATAACAAGATATTTTGATTATTGATGCTTTGTAGTATAAATTGAAATTGGGGTGTGTGATACCACCAGGCTTATTCTTTTTATGTAGTATTGCTTTGGCAATTTGAGGTTTTTAGTGGTTCCATTCAAATCTGATCATTTTTTTTACGTGTTGTGTGAAAATATAATAGTGGGATTTTGATGGGGATTGTATTAAATCTGTAAATTGCTTTGGGCAATATGAGCATTTTAACAATCTTAAGTCTTCCTATCCTTGAACATGGAATATCTTCCCATTTCTTTATGTACTCTCCAATTTCTTTCAAAAGTGCCTTAGTTTTCTGTGTGTAAGTCTGTTATGTTCTTTGCTAAGTTAATTCTCAGGTATTTCATTTTCTTTGTTGTGAGCAAAAGGTATTGACTCTGTCTTTTTTTTTTTTGTCTGAAGGTTCAGTATTTGTATATAGGAATGCTGTTGATTTTTGTAGTTGTTTTTATATCCTGAGACTTTACTGTATTCGTTTATTGTTTCTAAGTTTCCTGGTGGAGTCTTTAAAATTTTCTCTATAAAGTATCATGTCATCTGTAAATAGTGACAATTTGATCTCTTGTCTCCCTATTCAGATACCTTCTATTTTTTCTCTTGCCTGATTGCCCTGGCTAGAACTTCCAGTACTATATAAAATAGCAGTGGTGACAGGGGGCGTCCCTGTCTTGTTTCTGATTTTAGGGCAATGGCCTTCAGCTTTTTCCCATTCAGTATAATATTAGCTGACTGTTTGTCATAAATGGCTTTTATAATGTTCAGATATCTTCCTTCTATACCCATTTTATCCAGTGTTTTGATCCTGAATGGATATTGCAATCTTGTCGAATGCTTTTTTCTGCATCAATTGATATGATCATATGGTCTTTATCTTTTATTTTGTTTTTGTGGTATATCACATTGGTCAATTTTCATATATTGAACCATCCTTTTGCTCCTGGGTTGAATCCCACCACATCATGGTGTATAATCTTTCTGATGCATAGCTGTATTCTATTTGCTAATGTTTTGTTTAGAATTTTTGCACCTGTGTTCATCAAAGATATTGGTCTATAGTTTTCTTTTTTTGTGTTATCTTTACCAGGCTTTGGTATTAGGATAATGTTGGCCTCATAGAATGAGTTGAGAAGTATTGCCTTCTCTTCAATTTTTTTGGAAGTCTATGGAGGATAAGTTTTATTGCTTCTTGAATGTTTGGTAAAGTTTATTGGTGAGATTCTCTGGTCCAGGGCTTTTGCCTCTAGCAAGGTTGTAGATAGTTATTTCAGTTTTTTTACTATTGATGTGTCTATTTTATTATCCAGCTTTTCTTGGTTTAGTCTAGGTAGGCTGTAAGTTTCTAGGAATTTGTCCATTTCTTCTAGGTTGTTAAATTTAGTGGAATAAAGCCCTTCATAATATTTTCTTATAATTCTTTGTATGTCTGTGGTATCAGTGGTAATTTTTCCTCTTTCATATCCAATTTTGGATATTTGTGTCCTTTCCTTTCACCCTTTGGATAGTTTAGCCAGGAGTTTGTCAGTTTTGTTGACTTTCTCAAAGAACCAGGTCTTGGTAGCATTAATTTTTCCTATTGTCTTTCTGTTTTTGATTTAATTTAGCTCTACTTTAATTTTTATTATTTCTTTCCTTCTGCTGACTTTGGTTTTTTTCTGTTTCTCTGTTTCTAGTTCCTTAAGATGGGATGTTAGGATGTTTATCTGTGATTCTTCTTGTTTCTTAAAAGATAAGCTTGTAATAACATAAATTTATCTCTTATTACAGTTTTCACTGTGTCCCAGTAATTTTGATATATTGTATTTTCATTGTCATTAGTTTCTATATATTTTCATCTCTTCTTTTATTTGTTCTTTTATCCAGTCATTTTTTAATAAGATGTTGTTTAATCTCCATGTATATGTGATTTTTTTCTGCTTTCCTTTTACAAGTGATCTCCAATTTCAGAGCTTTGTGGTCTGAGAATACACTTCTTGAATTTGCTGGGGCTACTTTTGTGTCCCAGCATATGGTTTATTCTTGAGAATGTTCCATGTATACTAGAAAAGAAGATATACTCTTTTTTTTGCTGGATGATGTATCCTGTAAATGTCAATTATGTTCAATTGCTATAATGTGTCATTTAGAGCTGATATTTCCTTATTTATTTTCTGTTCAGATGATCTGTCCATGGCAGTTAGGTGGATATTTAGGTCTCCTGTACTTTTGTTAGTTTCTCCTTTCAGATCTGTTAGTAATTGCTTTGCATATTTTGGTGTTTTCTGATTTGGAGAATATACATTAATTAGTGTCAAGTCTTCTTATTGTTGTGTTATGCCTTTTATCACTATGTAATGTCCATCTTTGTCTCTTTTTATCTTTTTTAACCTAAAGTTTTTTTTTAATTCATTTTTATTGTTAGACTTATTGGGGTGACATCTCTTTAAAGTTTGTTTCATCAGATATCAGTATGGCAACTCCTGCTTTTCTCTGGTTACCATTTGTTTGCAATATTGTTTTCCATTCTTTCACTCTGAGTCTGTATTTGTCCTTATGGCTGAGGTGTGTCTTTTGGAGACAGCATATAAATGGGTTTTTTAAAAATTCAGTTTACTACTCTGTGTCTTTTTATTAGTGAGTTCAGTCCATTAACATTTAGAGTGATGATTGATGTATGAGGATTTCCTTTGACCATTCCTTCCTTTTTAATTTTTTTTCATTTTTGTATCTTTTCTGTTGTCTAACTCTATTGCATTTATTCAGATGTTTTGTTTCAGGTTGAAGAGTCTCTTTTAATATTTCTTGAAGTGCTGGACTCACGCTGGCAAATTCTCTCAACTTCTGTGTTTCTGAGAAGGTCTTCATTTCTTCTTCTTATCTGAGGAATAATTTTTCTGGATAATTTATTCTTGATTGGAATTTTCTCTCTTTTAATATTTTGAATATTTGATTCCATTCCCTCCTGGTTTGTAGAGTTTCTGCTGAGAAGTCTGATGCCAGCCTGATGGGTTTACCTCTAAAAGTTATAGTTCTTTTTTCTCTAACTTCCTTGAGAATTGTTTCTTTGTCTTTCATTTTTGACATCTTCCATATAATGTGCCTTGGAGAAGATCTGCTAGGGTCCAGGTATCTGGAGAACCTATTTCTTCTTGAATTTAGGTTTCAGATCTTTCCATATGTTTGGAAAGTTTTTTGTCTACTATTTGTTTGATATTGATTTTACTCCTGGAGTCATTTTACAGAATTTTTTCAATCCTTTTGGTTCCGTATTCTCTTTCTGAGATGTTTCCATGTTCTGATCTTAATATCACTAATTCTTTCCTTTATCTGGGTGGCCCTATTTTCTATGGCAGTTATTTCATTACTCACTTCTTTTATTGTATGTTTTATCTCTTAAATTTTCATCTTGTTCTCCCTTATAGTTCAAATTTCTTTGTTAAAATGTTCTTTTTGCTCACAGATTTCCTTTCTGAGATTATTTACCTGATTTGGGTACTCTGCCAACATTCTTTCAGCTCTCCGAGTGTCTTAAGAACTGCAGACTTGAATTTTGTGTCACTTAAATCATATATTATGAGATATGTAAGTTTCTTTTCTGGAGACTTTTCATTTCTTATGAGGCTTTGAATCTTAAGGTACTCATTGTATTTGATGACTTTTGTTTGTTTGTTTGTTTGTTTCTGGGTAAGATAGAGTTTTCCTTGACAGATATAGAAAGGTCTTTCTCCTTTTTTTTTTTTTTTTTTTTTTTTTTTTTTTTTTTTTTTTTTTTTTTTTTTTTTTTGTCTTGCCAGTTGGTGTCATTGTAGTGTCTTCCAATATTTCTCTCTTGGTTATTTGAACTCTTATCTCTGGGAACTTTCCTGCAAATTGGGCCTCCCACTTTTGATCCAGTCCTCTTTGCTTCAATGTGCCTCTTCTTCTGAAAAATATGGTGGGTAATGGTGTGTTATGGCTCTAAGATCAATGCAGGGAAAAATGCTGTGCCTATGTTTTGGAGTTTTCCTGAGATCCACTGCTAGTTTCCGTGGGTACAGGTTTTTATGGAAGGAACACAGGTTTGCTTGCCTTTTTTATTTTTAGCTATCTCCAGAGCAGACAGTAGATGGAGTTGTGGGGAGTGGGGGAGAGAGTTTTGGGCGAGAGTTTTGAGAGAAAGTTAGGGAAAGTAGCAAGGCTCAGTGTCTTTGGTTTCTGCCTGGTTTTGGGGCAGCATGGTCAGTGGCTGCTTTGCTTCCTGCAGTACCTCCCTGGTTATTGACTTTGCTGCAACACTAGTCTGTTCATCAGAGGTGTCCAGACATGCCAGGCATGGGATGACCTGCAAGTAGACTATGATCACTTTGGCCATAGGCCTGGTGCACACCACTGGCTCAGCCTTTCTTCTATCTCCTGAGGTCACATTTCACCCAGGACCGTATTTTATTCTGTTCAGCATTTCCACTGCAGCTAGCTCCCAGTTTCAAATACCCAGAGCTAATTTGTGGTCACTGCGCCATGTTGTACCTTGGGGCCTTATTTTTGCCCAGAGCAGTTCAAGTGCTTTGTCATTCTCTAAACTGCCCTGTGGTGCAGCATTCTGGTTGGGGCCCTAGCGCACTGCAACTCAGTGGGATTTCAACTCGCCCATGGTATCACAGAGTTTCAGTCACCCTCATTTACACTTTTGTTGCCATTCAGCCTCCAACCTCCCCAGGATTTTGTTGCTCTATAGCCAATATTCCCTGGCTCCATTCTTATTCCTTCTGTCAGCCCCTGGTTCGGTTGTGTTCCACAGCCTCTTCTCCACTCTGCTCCCTCCCTCTTCTCTCATTTGCTCCCGCTTTCTCTGATCTTCAGGTGCTTTCTTGCAATGCATGTATCTCTCAGCTGAGGCTGTGCAAGTCAGGGTTTCCCACATTGGATCTCAGTTGTTTAACTGTATTTTGCAGAGGAGGCTTCAAAGTTCTCCTCTTTCACCACCATCTTAGGTCCCCTGTTTAGTATATTTCTGATTCATGTACAAATAATGGTATAACTATGGTTTTATATCAATAAGTTGCTAATAGTTATGTCATTTAGCTGCTAATTATTAACATTGTATCATGTTTACTTTACTAAATCTGCATAATAACTCTACAGTATTGGCAATTAGGGGTGCCTTTGTAGAAGGAACATGTATAGAAAAATAACTATATTTTTAAAAGATCATTTGTGCAATGTAAATAATTAGAATTTAATGACTACAATGTTTTTATAAAACTTGGTCTCAAATCACCTAGGCATTTTGAGCATTTTAAGAAAGTGCACAATATAAAAATTAGATGTGGGTCTGATGGTTAGAAGAGAGCTATTTTATTGTAGAGAAAAAAGCTGGAGGTGATTTATTAACATGTTGGTTGAAAAGTTGTTATTACAAGCATCTAATCAAGTTGAATTTTTACATGACAAGGAACCTCATGTAGTACTTAAAATGCTAAAGAAACATATTTATTGAAAGTTGACAAATGGTTTTGAGACTAAATTTACCAAAGAAGTTTCAACAGGTTTTCTTATCAAATGGCAATTTATGAAGTGGATTATGATATCTGAAATACATTATTAAAAGTATAGAAAAACTTATCCTTTTAAATGGACATGCCCTGAGTGGCTTTAGTGAACTGTTAGTGGTGTGCCTTATGTCAATTAGAAAGTGAACACAGAAGACAGCCTGTGCTATAACAAAGCAAATAACTAAAGGAAATGTGTTTTCATCTTATCAGAGACAAAATTTTTGCACTTGTAATACTCAAGGTAAGTGAATTGACAGTAATAGGACTACCTGGATTTGAAGAAAAATAAACAAACAAAAATTAATTTACTGAGTTAAAAAAAATAAAACAAATTTCTTAGCATGATTCTACAGTGTCTATTACACCTTTGTGTACTTGCTGACATAAATCTGCAAACAAAATTGAAAGCTGTTTTGTCTCTTGCAAAGAGCATGATAACTTTCCTCAAAGGATTGTTTCTAAATCATCACTGTCTATTCAGTGATTCTTTAGAAGAAATATTACCTAACACATTCTCTTTATTTTTAAACCAGAGTACAGTGGTTTGCCCATGACCAATTTCATTTCTAGAACATATAAAAATATAAGCCATTTTCTTTACCTCTAAAGTATTAGTAGAACCAATTACTTATAAATTAATGTTTATCTTTCTTTGAGTGTAGTTATAAGAGTAATCAAATTCTTAGGAGTCAATCTTGTTCTGAGTATTGGTTTCCAAGTGGTGATATGCATGCCCCAAGGGTGCATGCTGGGCTGTTCAGGGGTACCCGAAAAACAATCAGAAATGGTGAAAAAACAAGTGAAGTAAGAAAATGCAAAACATTAGTTATGGAACAATAAATGTTAAATTTGAATCATTGTTAAGAGAGACATTTCAAAATTAGATCATATTAGTGAATCATGATTGGTGAGGGTGTGGTTATGAATCCTTTCCTCAAACTGCTTTTCAAACCAATCATTATTCAGTTTCAGAACAATACATTTGCCGTGTTTCTAGAACTTCCCCAAACCTATAAATACATCTGTAGTCAAACTGTTTGATCAGTTTAATTATTGACTGAGTAAAAGTGTGTTGTCTTTAATTGTAATCCTTATCAAGAAGTTTTTTTATTTACTATTTAATATAACTTCAGTTATTATTGTTAGTGATTTCTAACTGTTAAGATAATAATAATACCTGATTATTAAGTCAGTTATGGATCACTGGTTGAAAACAGGAATGGTTAAAAAGCCAAAACTTGATGTGGATTATAACCCATTACCAAATACTTCTCAACACGTATTTGCAGCTATGAGTACACCTACACTGGGTGATAGTAAAAAGGTACATGCCTCTGAAGACTATATTAAATATGGGTTTTCATTTGTAGAGGAAGATGACTGTCTTAAGTCTTTATGTGTTGTGTGTGGGGAAATATTATCCAATGGTTGCATGAAACCCTCTTGACTCATGTAACATTTAGAAACAAAACATCCTATATATAAAAACAAATGCATTATTTTTGGTTCTTAGAAAAGTGTCCAATTGTTACTTCATATATGGTGTCAGAAGAAAAAGACAATGAGAATGCAGTTAAGGCTTCATACCATATTGCTTATCTCATAGCTTAATGTAGTAAAGCCACATTATAGCTGAAGATTTAATTTTTTTCTTGTATTAAGGATACCATTTTTGTGGTTGTGTGTATTTTTGGGGAAGAGCATGTCTGCAAAATCAATACTACCTCTTTTTCAATCAGTACAATGTCTCGACAAGTTCAGAAAATGTCTGACAATGTTTTCTACCCCAGTTGAAGAAAGTGTAGATGGTGCTGATTTATCTATTTTGCTTGTCATCATTAGGTTCTTGATAGAAAATGAAATTGAGGAAAACCTGTTGCTCTGTTACCCATTGAAAAAGCATATCACAGGGGAAGATATTTTTAATGCAATCAATGGTTATTTCATTGAAAAGGACATTAGTTTGTTGAATTGTTGTGGTGTATGCACTGGTGGAGACAAGCCTATGTCAGGTTGTTTTATAGCTTTATGCAGTTGAATTAAAGAAATAGCTCTCTATGTACTATGGGGTAGCTGCTGCACTCATGGACAAAGTCTTGCGTCCAAGCCTTTTCCTAATGAACTGAAAGATGTTCCTGATGAGGCTGTAAAAGTTGTAAATTTTATTGTCACAATCACAAAACTCCAGATTGTTTAAAGTGCTGTATGAAGAAATGAACAGCATTCATAGCACATTACTTTTGCATGCAGAGCTAAGGGGGTCATTTGATGACAAAGTAATTATACTGATGTTTGAACTTACATATGAAGTCCAGGTATTTTTTGAAGACTGTCATTCCCTTTTGCTCCAAAGTTTCAGGACAGTGTTTGTACTCCAAGGTCTTATATATTTATCAGATATTTTTCTAGAAATCAACAAACTCAACTTGGGACTTCAAAACATCTCAATAACCATATTCAAAGTAAACAAAAAAAATGAAGTGATGAGAAAACTGGACTTTTGGAAATCATGTATTGAAAGAGGTCATCCTGAAGGTTTTGAAACTCTGCACAATCTTTATCTGACATTGACTTGCATCTATCCCAAAATATGAAAAAGAATATTGTAAGTCACTTGGAAGGTCTTAAAGTATTCTTTTATAAGTATGTCCCTTAACATGAGAAAGAAAAAAACTGAATTGCAGACTCCTTCATTGAATAATTCTTCAAAGAAGCTATACTATCAATCAATGAAGAAGAGCAGTTAGTTGAAATTTCAATCAATTTTTCTTTAAATTCTGATTTTAAAAATATTTTATTACCTTCTGGGTAGATGTCAGTGAAGAATACAAACAGCTCAGTGAAAAAACACTCAAATACCTCTTGGCATTTATTACTACTGAACTAGTGGAAAAAGTTTTTTCTTCTTACACCTTCATAAAAAAATAAGTATGGCAACAAGCTTAAGGCAAGTCCAGATTTAAGACTGTATCTTGCATTTTTTGAGCCTAATTTCAAGAAATTAAATGTATCAAAAGAAGCTCAACAATCTCACTAACAATGTTTCAATTGGCTAGTGATCTGCTATGCCAAAGAAGTGGATACTGGATCTATTATATACATTTAACCTGGATGCCTTTTAACTATAAGAATCAATAATTATATCCACATGTATTTTGAGATGGTGGCATTGGCAACTATCTTTTATGACATTAAATGTTGTTTAAGAGCACAGATTTTTTAGCCAGATGAACTGAATTTTAATTTTAGTTTCACTACTTATAATGTTTGTGACTTGGACAAGTTACTGAACCTCTTTTGCCTTGTTATCTAATTATAAAATGAAAATAATTCTAGTGTTTCATTAATAAATAAATGAGAACCATTTCCATGAATGGAAAAGAATGATGGAAATTTTGTTCTATTAAGTCTACATACTTGATTAAAATTGGATTTTCATCATTCAATCATCAAAGCAAAGGCCAGAAACCACTTAAGTGTGACTGATAAGCACTTTAAAGTGTTAATTTTAGCAGATGCTTCTTGAATTGTTTATAATGTTACAAAACAAAGTGTAAGTCAATTTTTAATTTACTAAATATGGCATAGCTTAAAGAATTTTAAAATATACCATAAAGAACAGCAGGTTTTACTTATAAAATGTGTGAGATTACACTTCAAGAAAAAAATCAAAATAATGCAAGCTGAAGCAAACAAAAAACTATATTAGTTAGAGTTCTCCAGAGATATACAAGGGTTTTCTAAAAACTATATCTAGCCATGTAATGTGAAAAATAGAGACATTTATGGCTGGATTTTTTTCCAGACAGCTACATAACTCTCAATCTATCTCTCTAGCAATCTATCCCTCTATCTACCTATCTATTTACTTATATAGCTTTCTATATAAAGAGATTTATTGTAAGAAATTTGCTCACCTGATTATGGAAGCTGCCAAGTCCTATTATCTGCTGCTAGATAGCTGGAGGTGTAGTCATGGTCTGAGTCTGAAGGCCTGAGAACCATGAGCACCAATGGTATAGGCCCAGCTGGGGGGCAAACAAAGATCAATGTTTGACACTCTCATGTACACCAGGAATAATGTTTAACCAAATATCTCATCATCCCCTAATCCACTCAAATTGACACTTAAAATGAATCATTGTACCCACCCAGTTTCAGGAAATCACTGAATTGGAAATTAATTATTATTTTCTAACGGTTGTAATATTTTTATATTTGTATTTTGTCACTTAAATCTTTCTGGCTTACATTATAAAAAACACTTTTAAAAATTTTATTAAATTGTTAAATCCTTTAAGTCAGGATACTTTCTTATGTATCTTTTTTGTATGTCATATGCATTGGATTTCCTTAATTATTTACTTAATATATATGTGACTATAAATTCAATAGGAACTCTGAGCAGAGAAAATACATTAGGGCCTAAGTACTATTATCATTGAATATAAGCATTCAGGGCTGGAGATAATGTAAGAGGAACATTTATCTATCCTTCTTTCATGGAAGACACTTGCCTTATTAAAGTTGAAAAGCAGTGTGATTATCAGTGGTTCCCTAAATGTGTAGCTTTGAAATTAAGGTGATGGTAGATACATTGTTTTGTGTCACCAGATTCTGATTTATTTTCTGAGTACACAGGAAGACTACATTATCTGGCTACTTTTCAGTGAGACTGAGGCCGTGTAACTGGGAAGTAGGCTGAAGTTCTTTCCCAAGTCTGGCCAGTATAGCTCTGGAATTCTCTTTCCCTTTGCAAGGTGATTTTCAAAGGCAATCTCCTAAGTGGAAATATTATGATACAAAGTGGAAGTCACTGCCTAAAAAGCACCTCCAAAAAAGACCCACGAAACATGTATGACTGTGACATAAGCAAAAGTTAACCTTGTTTCATTTTAAATCAAGTAGATTTCACATTTTAATTGTTATTTCAATATAATCTTTCTAGTCTATCATGCCTGGTACTTTATTTATTTATTTATTTAGAATACAGTTGGACTCTCCCAAATAGTTAGAATTATCACAAATTTCTTTTGATCTTTATATCTCTATGGCTTTGAGAATAATCAACAATCTTTCTATAACATGAAGATGCACTTCTCGTATCTTGTATCTCATAATTCTAATTTAGGTTATAAGAGTATATAAACATTTATATAAAATTTTTTTCTTGAAAAAATCAATATAAAATATTACCAGCTAATTTACTTTAAAACAGTGTTTTTCTAATTTCTCGATAATTTTTCTAGTATCAGTGAATGATAATTTTTTTTAAAAGTTCAGCATTTCTTGATAAAATATTAATAGTTACTATTAGCAAAAATTATTCCATTCCAACAGTAATAAACTATAATAATGTTTTGAAAATCACAAAAGTTGAAATATTTGTTGAATTTTAGAAATTATTATCTGTATTGGCATTTTTATTCCAAAATTAAGTGACCTATGGGCTCCACTTCTTGAGACGAAATTTGTCTCTAATTTGTTTTCATCTTTTATTTTTACTGGAATGCAATTGTCCTGGTGGCAATGACTCAATGTTATACAAGATTATCATATATGATACAAAAAACAAGTGTATTTCTGAGAAGACACAATTTTGAGAAAGAGAATTTTGTAATTAAACAAAAGTCATTAAAGACATAAAAATGAACTACATAAAATGACATTTTCTGTCTTAACAATTTAAAATTTTTCTCTAAGTAATTCCATTGGCATGTTAAGAATATATAAACCTCAGGACTTGTTTTTCACAATATGTTTTTAACCCGAAATGTAGTCATTTATTTAATTTAAATTTGAGCAGAAATTGATAACAAGTAAGCATATATAACATTTTAAATAAAAAATGCATATTTATTTCAACAATGAGATCATACACATATTATTATTATGTTAGATATATTAACTTGAAAATAGTTTCAATTATTTTAAATTATATTGCAATCGGGGATGAGAAATCTTTTATATCAATCATTTTTTAATAACCTGTAAACATTTCTGCAAATATGAGGAATATATATATCATATTAGCTCTAAATACTAAATTTAATTATTATTTGTTAGTTTTCTAGGACTGTCATAACAAAGTAGCACAGATTGGGTGGCTTAATGGAGCAGAAACATACTTTCTCACAGTCCAGAAGCTTGGTTTCCAGGTGTCACTAGAGCCATGGTCTCTCTGAATGCTTTGGGGATAATTTGTTCTATGCCTTTCTCTTGGCTGCTGCTGACTCCAGCAAAACTTGGCCTTCCTTAACTTCTTGATGCATTATTACAATCTCTGCCTTTGTCATTACTGTGTTCTCCCTACCTGTCTCTTCTCTGTTTCTATTCTCCTCTTTTTATAAAGATATTATATTGGATTAAGGCCTCACTCTACTCCAATATGACTTCTTCTTACCTTGACGATATAAGAAAGACTCTATTTAAAAAAAAAAATGAGACTCACAGATATCATGGAAGAGAACTTGAATATATCTTTTGGGGGTCTACAATTCAACCTACAAAAATCACACATCTCATCTTGATCAATTTCTATTTTGGAAAGAAAGTTTAGAATAGCAGGTAGAAGCATGGGTTCTAGCACTAGATAAATAGTACAAATCACCATTTGCCTTTATGGACTATATATCTGAAGAAAATTATTTAATTATGTGGGTCTCAGTTTCCTCATAAGTAACTCAGGCTAACAATAGTACTCACTTTAAAGATTTGGGAGATGATTCAATCCTGAAAAGTGCCATAATTACAAAGTAAATTTTAGTGTTTATCATTGGTTTTGCTATTTGAGTTTTAACCAACTTTTATTGAATGATTCCTCTCACAGGGATTAAAATTTTCTCCGATTTATATAATATCACATACATTTATTTACCTAGTTAATATAATAAAAATACTTTTAGTGAAAGTGATGTTAAAAATTTGACCAGAATTTAGTAACATTGATTGATTTAGAACTAAACCAAAAATGTAGTATAGACAGATAGATGATATATAGATAGATAGATAATTTCTATATAGATAGCAGAGTATAAAATCAGTAATTATGATTTTTTAAAAATTCTCTCCCAAATTCTCAGGATATTTAGTAGGCTAACATGCTTATGAATCTCTGAGTGGTTGGGAGCAATGGTTTATATTAGTTTCCAAACTCAGTGGCCATTGGCCAAATTATTATGGCATTACTTGGGAACGTTATGTTCCTAAGAACATATATTGAGAATAATACATAACTGACATTAACATCATAAATAAGAAATTTAAATATAATAATATGGCTTAAATTATACAGATATTAGTGAACAACCTAACCTCTTAGACATATAATTTACTGCTAATACAGTTTTAAAAATTATCTACAAGGTCTGACAATTAAGTTTGTGAACTGGCCACCACGTGCTTAAGTTGGCAGCACTGTGAAAACAACTCAGTAAGGCTTTATAACCTTAGTATATCTGTATCTCACAGCTGTGTTCATATCGATGTGTGGGTAGCATTCATTTTTGTTGTTGCATGTTTTTGTGTGCTGTTGCAAAAATGTCAGAGCTTGAATTAGAGCAATGAACAAACATTAAATTTCTTGTTAATTTTGGCAAGAGTGGAAATGAAATCAGGGATATGTTATTCCAAGTTTATAAAAATAATGCCATGAAGAAAACGGCTGTGTACAAATGGATTAAACATTTTTCTGAGGGGAGAGAAAGCGTCACTGATGAAGAAAATTTAGGGCAGCTAGTAATAAGCAGAACTGATGAAAACATTACAAAAATTTGTAGAATTGTGTGCTGAAATCATGGGCTGGCAGTGAGAAGCATAGCAGGCCAAGTAAACATCGATAGAGAAACAGTTAGATAAATCTTACCTGAAAATCTTGTCATAAGAAAGATATATGCAAAAATAGTTCCAAAGGAGCTCACTGATGAACAAAAGCAAAGAAGAGTTGGAAGTTTACCAAGACCTTTGGAGAAGCAAGATGATATTTTGGGCTGTGTTATCCCTGGTAATGTAACATGGGTGTACTAATATGACCTTTAAACACAGTGCATGATGGAAGTTAGTCAATTCTCCATAACTAAAAAGTTCTGTCATTCCAAATTAAGAGTCAAAAAGCTGTTGCTAGCATTTTTTTTTATATCAGAAGGATTGTTCACTATAAATTTATACCAACTGGACAGTCAACCAAGTTTACTATTTGGAAATGCCAAGAAGGCTGTGTGAAAAAATTAGATGAAAATGGCCTGAACTTTTTACCAAAAATTCATGGCTCTTGCATTAGAACAATCCACCGGCTCACATGGTACTACCTGTGAGGGATTTTATAGTCAGTACACAAATTACTGTATTGAAAAACTCTTCCTACTCATCTGATCTGCCCCAATTAATTTTTTTTTACTATAAGGTAAAGGAAATATTGAAAGGAAAACATTTTGATGACACTTAGGACACCAAGGGTAATACCATGACGCTCTGATACCCATTCTCAAAAAGAGTTCCAAAATTGCTTTGATTGGTGAACTAGGTGCTGACATTTGTGCATAGCTTCCCAATGAGAGTACTTTGAAGGTAATCATAGTGATATTCAGCAATGAGGTATGAAGCACTTTTTCTAAAATAAGTGTCAGACCTCAAATTATAGTATAGTATCTGGGTGGAAAAATTTAGATATTAGGAGTTTTGCTCTTGTAATGCTTTGAACTGAAACCTGTAAATAAAAATGCTTTAGCCAGAAGACTCAATATGTCAAGATGTAGTTCTTCCCAACTTGATTTATAGATTCAATGCAATCCCAATCAAAATCCTAGCAAGTTATTTTATGGGTAGTAATAAAGTGATGTTAAATTTTATATAGAGAACTAAAGACTTAAAATAGCCAACATATTATTGATGGAGAAAAACAAAGTTAAAGGACTGACACTACCAAACTCCAAGACTTATTGTAAAGCCATGTTAAATAAGATAGTAGTGAAAGAATAGATAATTTGATCAGTGGAACAGAATAGAGCTTAGGAATAGACCCACATAAGCATAGTGAATTGATTTTTGACAATGGAGCAAAGATATTTCTTTCAATAAATGCTGCTGAAATAACTAAACACATACATGCAAAAAAATGTCTAGATACAGACTTTGCAGCATTCATGAAAGTTAACTCAAAATGGATCAAAGATCTAAAGGTTAAATGCTAAACTAAAAAACTCCTAGTAGATAACATAAAAGAAAACCTAAATGGCTTTGGGTTTGATGATGACTGTTCAGATACAATGCAAAATGTATGATCCATGAAAGAAAAATTGATAATGTAGACTTCATTAATATTAAAAATTTCTGTTCTGAAAAAGACAATATCAAGAGAATGAGACAAGTCACTGACTAGAAGAAAATCTTTGCAATACACATATCTGATAAAGGACTATCATCAATATGTACAAAGAAACTTTAATTGTCAATAATAAGAAAACAAACAACCTGATTAAAAATAGGTCAATGAATAGACACGTCATCAAAGAAACTTTATAATACAGATAGCAAGTAAGCATATGAAAAGATGTTGAAACTCATGTATCATTAGGGAGTTACAAATTAAAACAACAATGAAACACCATTATATACCTATTGGAATGGCCGAAATTCAAAATTCTGTCAACACCAAATGCTGACATGAAAGTTGAGCAACTGAAAATTTCATTCATCGTTGATAGGAAGTAAAATAGTACCACCACTTTGGAACACAGTTTGGTGAATTCTTACAAAATTAAACATACTCTTATAATACAGTTTAGCAATTACATTCCTTGGTATTTGCTTAAAAGAATTAAAGCCACAAAAATATAAACATGGATGTTCATAGCAGCTTTATGTATAATTGGCAAAACCTGTAAGCTAGCAAGATGTGTGCTTCAGTAGGTGAATTGAGAAATAAATGATGGTACATCTAGACAATGGAATATTCCTCAGTGCTAAAAAGAAGAGAGTGATCAGCTCATGAAAATATTGTAGAAAACCTTGAATTCATATTACAAATCAATAGATACCAATTTGAAAAGGCTACATACTGTACAATTCCAACTATAGGACATTCTGGGAAGAGCAAAACTATAGGTAACAGTGGTTTCCAAAGGTTATGAGAAAGGGAAGGATGAATAGGTAAAGTGTAGAGGACTTTCAGGGCAGAGAAAACAATCTATATGATACTACAATGGTAGGTGCTTACAATTACACATCTGCCCCAACCATAGAATGTATAACACCAAAAGTGAGCCCTAATGTAAACTATGGACTTAAGGTGATAATGATGTGTCAATGTAGGTACATCTATTGTTACAACATACCATTGTGGTATATGATATTGATAGTGAGGGAGTTTTTGTGTATGCTGATACAGTGGTTATATGGGAACTCTCTGTACTTTGTAACTCTATTTTGTTATAAACTGCTCCAAAACACAATTTTATTAGTTTTTATTTTAAAAGATATTCACAGATCAAAGGGTGACTTGTTTCCAAATAATAGTTGTAGTAACAATATTTTTAAATTTTAATTTAGTTTCTTTTTTCCTAAAAAGATGGGAAAAATACAATTATATAAGTATTGTCAGGATTTATGGTCTATAATGGAGAAATTAACCTAAGCTCCTTGTAAATACTTGTGAAAGAAGTCAAAATTAGACATGGCATTTATGTAGTTTCTACGTATTTATTTATTTCGGTTTATTTGTTTAACATTCATAGGTTCCTTGGTATGCTAGAGATAGTCCTGGCTCACAAAAGCCCATTATTAGTGTTTCTTCCCAATTGTGCATTGAAAAATGTCTTATAGGTCACTTGCAATAAACCATGGCAAGAGTGTTTTCAAAGTATGTACACCATGGAATTTGGTAAACTCTATGTATCAGAGTGTTTCTTTGTGGGAAGAGGTAGAGTTGGTTGTAAAATAGCAGCAAGCTAGTCTAAATTCTCTGGTGTGTCAGAATGACCAGACCTTCTTTCTTCTTATTACATACCAAGTACACTTGCACAGGGCCTACCTCAATATTTGGGTTCAAAAAATATAGATTAAATTGATGAAACTATTTTGAAAATGATTTGCAGTGATGTTATTATTGAAGCTCATTGTGAGAATTCAATCACCAAAGGTAGAAGTGTAGTGAGAAAATATGGCTAAAATAAATTTTATAGAGAATCTCTCTTATACAGAAGAGAAAAAAATGAATTTTAAAAGGAGAATTAAAACGGGAAACTCAATATTGTCCATTGTAGTGGGAAGCAGTGATATGAAAGGAAATTGAGAGTTTTGTAAGCTAAAGAGAGTTAGTCAAAGTGTTCATTTTTAAAATGGTCGTGGAGCAAAAAATCCAAAAGGCAGGAAATGGACGAGTATGTTGGGATGTAGAAAAGGAGGCAGAAAAGTGAGACAGTGAGTAAAAGCATTATTCCTTGGGGGGATCTTACGGGGTGTCAGTATTTTGCTCTGTTCCTGCAGGTAAGGTGACCTGTTTCCATGCCAAAGTGCTAGCTCCTCTGAGCACTATGTACCTAATATGTTAAAAAAGAATGATGAACTAGAAGGTCATTTGAAGCTTGAAAACTAGATAATTTGTGGTTCTTTGAAAAAATAAAAGTAGATACAGTAAGGGAGAGAAAGGAAATGATGATACTTGAGAGGGTAACAATGATTGTTTTCTTGAGGGTAAGGCAACGATCCTGACCACACTGGTAGACAGAAAGAATATCCATTGGGGAGACAAGGGTGATTGACTATTTAAATAGAAGATGATATTTATAGACTGGAATGGGAAAGGGAATATAAGGAAAGACGCTAAGGCTACAAAATACTTTTTAAAAAATCATTATTTCTCAGGAAATAACAATAACTTACATTTATTAAGGATAATACAGGTGTTAATTCTAAATGCTTTGTATATAATGTATCTTTTAATTCTCACAAACATCTAAAAGATTAATAGTTTTAATTCTTATTTCACAACTGAAAGTTGCCTTGCCCAAAATCTTGCCACGAGGATAGAATTTTAACCCAAAATTCTGACTCCAGATTGTGTATGCTGTAGGCAGGGAGAAGCCCATGACTGGAGACCTGTTTGATCACCTATGAGACTGACGACTTAGCCAAGTCCTTCACTACCCTGCACCTCTGTTTCCTTATTCATCAATCTCAATGTTTTCTTCCTCGTCTAACCTCTATATATATTGTGAAACTTACTTGAAATATTATACTTCATAAAAGGTAAATGATGATAAATATATAAAGTATTTTTATTAAAAAATGAAGAACGACACATAGAAATTATTAGTTTATTAGATAAAAATTGGTGACTTAATCTTGAATCCCTGATTACTTCATGAATGTAGATGGAGTCATATCTAAAAAGTAAGAGAAAGGTAGTATTGGAAATTTAAGGGGCATGGAAAAGGTTTGGACAAGTTAATACTGGATAATCCCCAATAGTACTAGTTTTATTCTATTTGATAATGGGAAATTTGCCAGACTATAACAAAGAAAATTCCAGATTAAAATTTAGCAGATTCTCTTATGTTGGCTTCAGTGCCATTTTACTTTCTTCATAGTCTGTCAACACTCATATCATCTTATATTAGTGCAATGTGTCAGGCATACAATTGTGCTCACTATGGAAACCAAGATTTCTCATGAGATTCTAAACCCAAGAATGACAACAACTTTGGACACACATACCCACACAAGGGCTTTTCTTTCTGAGTTTTCTATTTTTCTTCTTTGGCTGAAACAAACAAATGAAAAAATAAAGCCTGAGGGGTTCAGTTTTTTTGGTTTTTTGTTTTTTCCATTATTTGTTTGAACCTGAGTGAGTTTGCTTCTATTTAGAGTGCTACTGTTTTTTAACACAAACTATTTTATTTTTATTTTTGCAATGCAGCATATCTTAACAGCATGATGAAAACTGGGTGGGAATCATTATTATTATTCTTTTTGTTATTTTGGCTCAAAGAAACTATGTGAAAAAAAAAGACAAAGAGAAAATTACATCTATGCCCACCCACAACTGGAATGCCCTCCTAAATTAAAGGAATTAAAGTCCAACCTCTGACTTGAGGCTGTGTGTGTGAAAACCCCAGAGATAACATAAAAACTGTCTTCCCGGCATCCTCTGAGACTGAGCATGTTAAATCAGGTTCCAAGAATTCAAAAGCATGTTTTGTTTTGTTTTTTCTTATGAGAGAGCAAGCCAAAATACAACTTTCCTGTAAGAACTACAAATGCCATATGGAAAACTGATCCCATTAACTATGAAGAAAAACATAAAGGAATAACATTTGAATCCTACTATGCCAGTCAAGAGATACAGTTCTGACCTTTATCCTAATTTTTAGAAATATATGATTGTATTAAAGGGGAAGATTTCACTAATAAATCAAGTACTATTTTTTGTTCTTTTAGCAAACCTTATACAGAATGTGACCTTGTTTTGTTATTTACAAAAAATAAACCAGTTTTGAGAGAGAGAGAGAGAAACAGAGATCAATATTTTCCTTGCTTTTCTGTATTATATGGCATTTGGGAGTTATGTTTGTGTTTCCTTTCAAATAAAGCTGTAAGATGGTAGCAAATTTACTTTATGTTGTAAGGAGTCTCTGATATGTAGGGAAAACAGAGAAATGTCTGTATTTGGGAAATTACTTTTTATTGTATTTGTTCATAATTAACAAGGCAAAGAAGAGTTCAATAGTAAGATTATAAACTATAATTAACATAAACTTCATCCTTATATAAAATGATGTTTTTTACATGGTTTTTACTATTATTTCCAACTGAAACAGAAAATAACAGTCTTATGCTTGGCTTGTGGCTTGTAATATTTAAAATTTTTATGTTAGTCAATTTAAGCATGTCTCTTACAGGTCATTTTATCATTTCAAATAGATTACTTCTATTTGTATTTTGCAATTCTTTTTATCGTGCTCTTATCTTTTTACAGGGGTTTTTGTTTTTAATGGAAAGTCCATTGACTGGCTTCTAAAGTATTCCCCTAGAACAGATTTGCCATCATTTCTGCTCTGCACTCTATAAATATCATGCATTCTGGATCAAACTTTATATTAAACTTTTCTTTAGAATTCTGACAGTATAAAAATAGGGTGAATTCGAACACTATACCTGAACAAACACAGGGTTGTGTTTTTTATTTATTCCAAGGAATATTCTTTTTACATTTTCCTTTTCAGAGCCTTGGGGAGAGAGAAACTTCCTTGCTATGGACAGAATGTATTTTACCTTTCAATGAAACTACCAGCTTCTATGAGTTCTGACTCTACACTGACTTGTTAGTTTAATGACTTGCCTCATACAGTTTTAAGGACTATTATTGCATCCTCCCTGTGTGGAGATGAATGACAAGCTTCTTAGTGTTTGGTACCTGTGCAAATCTGATGATCCTCCAGGGCCTTGACAAAAATCAGTTTGCATCCTTATTGCTCTACCTTTGAGTTTCCTCTCCATTGGTGACATGTATAGATTTTCCTTTGTTCCCTGTAAATTCAACTCAGTAAACTCAAATTCAGCACATTAGGGAATTTGTAGTAGATGTTCCTGTCCTTTTTCTGGAAATCTTAAAGTACCCTTTCTTTTATTTCATACAATTGACATTAGGTTAACAAACTTGGATATCTTTATAATTCTTGGTTCATAACTAATATCACTGTTCTCCCATGACCTGCTTCTAATAGTTATTTTTAATAGTATAACTAGTACTTCAAACCTATTACACAAAATAATACTCAGGATCTCAAGTATAAGGTAGAACAGTGGGCAAATGACAATATACCAGTCAAAATAAACGAGTCACAGTTGTTTCAGCCACATGCATGGACCTTAACAATATGCTATTAAGTGTTAACAAGTTCCAAAAGATTATAAAGATCACATACCCACTTCCAAAAGTTAAAAAAAGGCAAAGTATTATTGAGTTCTAGTTTCAGGATAAAGATTATCTGTGGTGATGATATCTTGAAGGCAGGTATAGAACGGTAGGAGTAGGAAATGCTGCATGGTTAGATAGATGTCATTGTTAAACTTCTTTATTTAAATTCAAAACAATATGATGTAGAGTTCTAATATTACCACAGTCTGTTCTGCCCTCTGATTGTGGGATATTTTTAAAATTTGTATCTAGAATCTATTTAGAGTAACTGCTCTGATTATTGCACAAAGCAAAATTCTCACTAGAATTTTTGATTACTTAAACTCAATTGATATATGCTGATGGTTGTGTAAGAGCTCACTGGCTGAGAATTACTGATGTATATAGTCAAAACATTGAAGAATATTTTAGGGTAAAAATTATCCACTATGGTTAAATATTTTAAAGAATTATCTACAGCTGTCCTTAACTTTAATCAGATGTACATCATAGTTTTTCCCCTGAATTTCCATTTGAAATTTCTAAAGGTTATTTTAAAATATATTTATATTTAACTTGAAGAGATATTTTAATGCATGGTCCAGATTATTCCTTTTAATAAGTACCTAAATATTTTGCCATAAAGATAAAAAATTTTAGTCTGTATTAAATTTAGTAAGAACTACAAGCTCAAGTCAAGTGCTTACTTTTATGGGGACAACAAATCATTCATTTTAGAACTAAATGGAAACTTCATTTATCCCAAATGGAAGATGTCATATGAATAGTAGTACTGCTAATATAGCTCTTCTGGTTAGATTATTAATCCTCAACATTTAACCTTGACTTGTATCCATATAATGTATGATCCATTGTAATAACACAGCAAAAAAAAAAAAAAGCCAGAAAGCACTCATCAAATATAGTTTATACAGAAAATTGTATCACTTTATGACAGACAAATGCAAAGTACACATAAACAACAAGTGGAAGAAAATCCTAAACCTAAAATCTAATTGAGGAAGTAATATATCTTAGGAATATGTAACTATGTCTTAAATTTGAGCCCTATTGAGATGACTTAGAATATTCCATCAAATCCTTAACCATATTGTCTAGGATTTATTTAACAATTTTATGAGGCATGGTCTCTTAGATCCTATACATCACAATCCCACAAGCAGCTTGTTCAAAGTAGACATTCCTGGAACTTAGCACAGAGCTATGAAATCAGGATCTCTTAAAGATAGAAACCAAGTATCTTTAATTCTTAAGATTTTCAGGTAATTCCAAAATAAACAATTTGAGAACTCAAAACTTAATTGTCTCCAATTTAATTCTCACATTCAAATCTATGATATAATTTGGATCCTGCACTAACACACAATTGAACATATATTTATTTTTAATAAACTTAAAATCCAATCATAATTATGATAAAGATTGCTAATCTAACCATTCACAGTACTGAAAAAAAAAGAAAAGAAATTACAAACAAAAAAGAAATTACTACTTTTTCTGGCCTGTGAAAAATTTCTGTAGTACATTTTCCCCCTACTTTCTGTAAGAATTCTTTTCTAGGTACTGTCTCCCTGTCTTCTGAAAGCCTCTAACAGTCCCTCATGATTTAACATATTCATTTTCTGTAGGTCTAATACAAAAATATTGTATCCCATGGCTAGAATGTTAGCTTTTTCAGATTAGGCACTAATGCTATATATTATGTTTTCATGCAATATTTAAAAAGTATGTAAACATAAATTTTAATAGAAAATCTTACATGATATACACAATTACAAGCAACGCAGCAATTACACTTAAATTTGATTTTTTTTTTTCAGTAGGGGAGAGCCTGGTACATTAACAAATCACAAATAATTAAACGAAGAAGCAACGACAACAAATCACACTATTATTGTCCAGTTTAGGAACTTGGGAATTAATTGGTTTGCTCTACAATATACCACTGTACCCCAGATTGCTTCTGGCATCCCTTTCTTCTCCAAATCCTAGTTTGTAGTCTTTTCCAGAGATAATAGCTATCCTCACCTATAGGTATAATAAGTATAATATTGTTCTCGGCTTGTTGTGAGAAATAAGATAAGGTCCTTATCCTTATCTTACACAAAAACATTTCTTCTATTCAACAGTGTTCTGTCTTTAAAATACAGATTAGAATTTTAGAGGTTTTAAAAATATACATTAGCAGTTATTGGCATATATTTATATATGTGTGTGTGTATGTATATATATGTGTGTGTGTGTGTGTGTGTGTGTGTGTGTGTGTGTTTGTGTGTGTGTGTATATATATCTCCCCCTTTGAGTGTTTAACATGTTGAGTTCTTTGTTTTATTTTTTGTTAGTTCCCTGGCTGGGCATTAAACCTAGGCTGTGGCATTGAGAGTGCCAAAGCCTAGCCACTACACCACCAGGGAACCCCTATTTTTTGAAATGATAAGCTTTTAGTGTCATGTGTACAAGTTTAGTGTAAGAGAAGATGTGAGTAGTTAGAAGGAGTTCGAGTAGCTATTATACATTCTAAAAACTCACTACTAATTTTTCTGAGTAGACCACTTAATGACTTTTGATATAACCTCTAAATTTCTTCAACTTTCATACTCAATGAAGTAATTTGGTTTTATATCATTAACTGATAACACCATTACATTTATTTTTAATATAATGTATACTCAAATCCTAATTTTGTTGAGGATTTTTTATCTAATTATTTAAAATGCTAATAAGCCCCAAGTATTTCTGTGATATTGCGGGATAAATTTTGAACCTGTATTTCCTACTTACCTCTTCTATAGTGTTTTTAACTATTATCACTAGTATCTTTTGAATTTTAATTAACACATGTTTTAGCACATAGTTTTTCTCTAATTGATTTGTTTCCCATAAAGAAACTCCTTGAGTTTAGATATTTTGTCATACACTAGCTTTGATTGTTAAAGTTCTTGTTAAAATGATACCATTTTGTAACTATAGATAATAAAAGTTGACAAGTTTAAGGAATAATTTCAATCAAAATAAAATAAGACTGGTTTATATTAACCAAAAATTTACCACTGGGTGGTAAACATTTAATGCAATACATAGATGATGCACTGTAGAATTGTACACCTGGTACCTCTGTAATTCTTGTTAACCAATGTTACCTCTATAAGTCTAAAAATAAAAAAAAATTTAAAGAATCATTTATCTCAAGTAAGTAATATATAAATGTTAAAATAATTGTAATTTTTAAAGGTTATCCTTCATTTTTGAAAGTGGATTTGTTCTTGATAAGTTTTATATAAGATGTATTTAAAAATAACATGAAACACAATGTGATACATCAATAAAATTGATCATTTTTTTGAATTGGTAACTTAATAAATTCTTTGTCCCATTTGGTAAAATCACAATTGTATCATTATTATTAATTATTATTATTATCACTTTGCTGTGTAAATGTATAGGGACTAAAAATGAAAATAAGAACTTGTTAAAATCTTGCATGTGATATAACTTATAAAATGTTATATTCATAAAGATGTTGCCATTTCCCTAATACCATCATTTACTTTGTCAATCTATGAGAAGCAAAATTTTCAAAATACTTTAGATAATATATAAATGCATTTGCTTTTCTATAAATTCCATGAATATGTATGCAGATAATTGGCTATCATTTCAAATTAGATATTAAAGACTCACTTCACCAAATATTTCTGTGGTAGGATGCCTTGTCTACAGATACCCAAGCTCTTAATCTCACATCTTGCAGAATAAATTATTAGTTTCAGTCTGTTACATGTAGTACTCCCTTGTGGATAATCAGAATTAGTGCATAGTATCCATGTTAGCAAAGCATTTTATATCAGAATATTTATTTAATATAATTAAGTTTCCATTAAAAATTATAAATTTAATTATAATTTATAATAAGAAAATAAATTGATATACCTTCTATACTTAAATAAAATATATCCTCTCTCCAGAAAATGATATGTATTAAAATTATAATTTCTATACTGAGAATAATTTATTAAGAAAGAAAAAATATAGATAACTTTGGTTTCTTCACCAACAGAAAAGAAATTGAAAATAATTTTATTTATTATTTAAATATAACCTTATTGGTCTTTAATTGGTAATAGGTTTAAAAGAACTTTCCAGATAAATTGGCTAAGTTTGTTGTTAGTTATTAAAATTTAGTTAGTAAATATATGGGATAATTTCTGAAGTATAAGTAACAGTGCTATGAATTATATTAGCTTTCCTTATTATTAATATTTATGTTTTTGTGTTGCATGTTAAGAGAAAGGTGAAGCATTAACTAACTCTTTTTTTTCATAGTGAAAGGAGCTTCTTGTTTTTGTAATGTATAAACAGCTACAACTCATTTTTTTCCTTCTTTTATAGACTTCGTGTATATTGAGCAAATTTCTGTAATCCAATAGTTATACTTTGAATATTTTAGAGAAATGAATGTACTACATTATCCTGTAATTGGAGATTCAGGGTAATGATGGTCTTTTGCCAAAATTAATCTGACAAGCAACATTGGCATAATATATTAAATGCCAAGCCATAGAGACAGCACTCAGAAATAGAAGCGAATGACTCAAGCTTGGCAGTCTCCTTGTGTTCAGTGTTAAGAACCAGCTTAAAGGCTGATCGTAACAATTTTGTAGAAGGAAGAATTCCTCTTTCCAATATGTTCCTTGAGTTCAAAAACAGAACAGAGATGTCAAAAAGATTTTTGCAAATTACAGCTCTGGAAAATAAGGTCAAGAGCTGAACTTGAAATCTACCAATAAATAAAAACCCCAATTACTCATGGAAAGATTTTTTGAAAGCTTTTAGACAGTAACTGTCTGAAAACTGTACTTATCCTCCAACCTTTAAGTTATAAAATGAATTAATTTTAAAAGGAAGATACAAAAAAAAAATTGTTTCAACTCAGTAATTATTTGTATCTCAGGCCCTTGCAATTTGATTTTTGCCCTTGTACCCATAGAGTGCTTTTACTTTTTATTTTATTATTAAATGATTCTAATTGTGTCTTAACAAATTCAAACTTCAGTGTTGGTACTTTGTAGTTTGCATTGAAGTATTACAGCATAACTGAGGAGTCTTACTCTCCAAAGGAAAAGGGCTACATAGACTACTTGGTCCAGATAATATGGTTCCCTGAAGCACTTATTCTAATTAAGTTAGTAAGCATTAGATGGAAGAAATATCATCTTCCTAGTGTGTATCTTAAGGATAATATAGAATTTTAATAGCAGTGTTATTGCACATGAAAATATTAGATATTGCTGAGTGAAGTTCAGTGTACCTTAGTACAAATATGATATTCTCTATAACCACCAGGAAAGCAGTATTTTTCTAAAATCATTGATTATACTCCAGGGAATAGTCAAAACAAAAAAATGTACAATAATTCAGATTGTGATAAAAATATTTTGACATAACAGTCACTTCCACCTACATCTTACTATATGTTGTTAATTATCCATTTCTGCAATGTACTCTTCATGGCCTCCAGCGAGTAATCCAATTAATTGAGCTGCGTTGTGTGGAGTGACAAAATGATAGTGGAATTTGCTCTGCACTCTCACGTGACTTCTAAGGGACCTACTGTTCAAAGTGAAGGAATCCAAGAATGTTTAAGAAATATTACTCAGAAAAGAAAAAACAAATGAAATGATATGTAACTATTGTCATTTTATTATTCATATATATATTTTCCCCCATCTTAAAGAGGTCCCTCTAACATTACTTGTAATACTGGTTTGGTGGTGATGAACTCCTTTTCTTTTTGTTTAGAGAGCTTTTTATCTGTCCTTCAATTTTGAAGGATAGCCTTGTGAAATATAGTAGTTCTAACCATTACTTGGAATATTTTCTTCTGGTTCTTTCTGACTTGCAAAGTTTCTGCTGAGGAATCAGCTGACAGTTACAGGAGCTCCCTTATAAGTTACTAGTTGCTTTTCTTGATGCTTTTATGATTCCCTCTTTGTCTTTAACTTTTACTATTTTAATTATAATATGTCTTGGTCTGTGCCCATTTGGGTTCATCTTGTTTGAAACTCTGTGTTTCCTGGGCTTTTATATCTATTTCTTTGGCCAGAGTAGGGAAGTTCTTAGTCATTTCTTCAAATAGGTTCTCAATCCCTTGTCTGTCTTCTCCCTCTGGTAACCCAATGATGCATATGTTGTTCCACTTGATGTCCCAGAGGAATCTTACACTATCCTCATTTTTTTTTGGATTCTTTTTCCTTCTTGCTGTTTTGATTGGGTGTTTTCTGCTACCTTGTCTTCCAAATCACTGATTTGATCCTCTACTGTATCTAGTCTGGTGATTTCTTCTATGCTATTCTTCATTTCAGTTATTGTATACTCTATTTCTGCCTGATTCTCTTTTATGGTTTCTATATTCTCTTTTATGCTTGCTATCTCTTTGTTGAAGTTTTCCACCAAGTTCCTTGAGTATTTTTATAACCACTGTTTCGAACTCTGTCTCTGATAGATTGGTTGCCTCCACCTCATTTAGTTCTTTTTCTGGAGTTTTCTGCTATTCTTTCATTTGAGACCTATATCTGTATTTCATTTTGAATACACCTCTGTGTTTGTTTCTATGTATTAGGTAGATCTGCTATGTCTCCTAGTATTGTTAGGTTGTCTTATGTGGTAGGTGCCCCTTGGGGACCTGGCACAGTCTCCCTAGTCACCTGTAATGGGTGCTCCTGTAGATTCTGGTTTGGTGCCAGTGCTGTGCCTGGAGCTACTCAACAGAAGTCTTGGAGTACACTGAGGTCATCTGCTGCCTGCATGGGACCTGCAGACTCTGATAGTTTTCCAAAAAAGATTTCAATGCTAGTGAGGCTGACTTCTCACCAGAGAAAGTGCCTCTGGCATTGGAGGAGTTGAGTGTATGAGACCCCAGTGAGTCAGCAGGGTGGAACAAGCAGAACTCACCAGAACAATCAGATTCAGATTTGGCCAATAAGATTCAGTGTAGGGAAAGGGTGAAACATAGGAAAGATGGCTCCCCCCTACCAGCTTTATGGGAGGAGGATCCCACACAGGAAAAGTGGCAAGTGTCCCCCACCCTTCTCTCCAAAGCCACACACCTCAGTCTGCTCCCTGTATGCCTCCACTTCCCTCCAGTCACTATCTTTTTGCTGGAGCTTCAGGTAAGTGCTCACTAGTGACTGAATCTGTGCATGGGCACTTCAAGGGGTGGTCTGTGTTTCCCACTATCTTCTTCCCACCCAGATGGTAAGGATCCCCACTGTTTTTCACATCCAGATGTTGTGAGGCTTCTCTTCCCAGCACCAGTACTCTAAAAGGGACCCTGGTGTGGGAATGGGCTTCCTCACTCCTCTGGGTAGAACCACTGTGGCTGAGGTATCCCTCCTGATTCTAGCCTGCCACATAAAGGTTTGAAGCTAGCCCATTTCACATTTCCAATTCTACCAGTCTCAACATTGCCTCTTCTTTGTTTTCTTAGTTATTGAACTTTTGATCAGCTAGACTTCAGATTGTTCCAGGTTGATTGTTCTATAATTTAGTTGTAATTTTAATGTGTTCACAAGACAAAGCACCCACAGAGTTTATCTACTCTGCCATCTTGGCTCCTCTCTTTAATTACAACTAATTTTAAAATCCAATAACCTCATGATTGTCTGAGTATCTGTCCTAGCAATATTATGTGGAAAACAGACATTTGTTACAATTAACTTTGCATACATAAAATTAAAAATAAAGCATGGACTATACTGCTAGATAATCCCCAAAACAAAGTTTATATAATGAAACACTAAAATATAATCTTTTAATGTAAAATAATTAAGTTGTAAACATATACTTGAACAATATTGTGAAGGTAACAATGAATAATAAAAACCAAACAAATAATTGTTTATATATGGCAAAATTTTTAAGTCATAATCTAAAATGAATAATTTTCTTATGTTACAGAATGTGAATGATGAGCCTCCTGTATGCAATCCACCACATTTGGAAACTCAGATTTATTCCAATATTAAGAGTCCTTTTATTCAGCTCAACTGTTCAGACAAAGATTCTCCACAGGAACAGCTGAGCTATTCAATTGTAGGAGGTAAGATGTGATTTCAAATACATCATTTCTATGCTATTTAAAAGATACCCATGTGAGATATTTTACAATGGTTGAAAATATAATGAAACATTTTAAAATAAGAACTTAAGACAATATAAATAACATAATATATAATGTATTTTTATTTCTGTTTTATTACCTCATCATTCTCAGGAAATACAAATAATCAATTCACACTTTGGAGACTAGGTGTTGATCCTCCTTCTCTGACCACTACTCAGAATTTCCAATATGATGCATTTCAAGGGATTCAGGACCCTTTGTCTTTCCAGCTACTTATTGAAGTTACTGATGAATTAGGTGGGAATAAAGCTAGTCAGCTCTCGGCCACTATGACAGTCATAGTTCATGTGTTTCCTTGGACCACAACACATCCAACTTCTTTCACAAAAACAACCACAACTACGGTAAGTACTTAGTGATGACATATAATTCTAAAGTAGTCTGAATTAGTCATAAACATAGAAGATATTTGGAAACTCTCACAAGAGTTATCCTTATATTTTGGCAATGAGAGACATAATTGAAAAAGTTACTTTCATACATGAGAATTTCCATCATCAAAATAAAAAGAATGTATTGTAGCTGTTAGTCATTAATTTTATGTCAAGAGAGTATATCAATGTTAATTCTTTTTATAGGCCCCTTTGCTATTATTTAGTTTAGATTCTTAGTCATTTTATTGATTCTTATACAGTATAATTTTCTCTATTTAAATGAATGCTCATGAATGTTTTATTTGTATATAATATCATACAAGGTTTGCAAAAGTATTTGACAAGCTTGTTTCCTTGATTTATATATAGTCTCACTGGAAAACAAGATATACACTTAGAACAATTTAAATAAATATTAGGCAGTGTTGAATGATAGTGCAATTGTTTAACTTTGAGGTTAAAAATAAGGTAAGTTTATATGTTTTGAGATAGGCAGTAAACTCTCTATAGAGAGGGAAAATAATAATGTAGTTTCTTAAAAACAGATATTATCTTTTATGTAAGTAAAAGAAAAGCTTTACAGAAAAATGCATTGAATTACCCCTGGGAAGAACATAATATATTCTAGGGAAAGGTGAGAAAACAGTGAAGCTTGAGGCTATATTTGTGTCAGGAAAAATGAAGCTCATGGTAGATATATACAATATTTGTTCATGGGGTATTTTGAATGTAAAGATAAAATTCTGGGTAGTTACTGAAGATAGGAAATTATAACAGTTCACAGCAGAAAAGATAGACTCACAAATGTCTCACAAACTTTGCTAATATGAAAATAAAGAGAAAATTAGTGATGTGATAGAATTGGTTTGTGTGTAATACGGTGTTTGATTTGAAAAAAGTGGAGTTTAAACTACCAAGTAGGTATTTATATCCATTCCTTTACTAACATTATTATGATGCTCGCTATGTAACCAAGTTAACACAATGTAAGAAATTTCAATTAAAATGGCTATTTGTTACATAAATTATAGAAAATTCCTCCCAATGCTTGACTATGAAGTCAAGAAATTTTACATTAGCTATTCAAAATCATCATATTACAATCCTAAATCCAAAGAAAACAATAAATTGGATTAAAGTGGTATAAGACAAGTAATGCTCCCAAGTGCCTAGCAGGAGAAAATTAGTATAATCTCTGTGGGCTTTTAATTATTTCTAACAATTTTTCAATCTAGAAAACAACACATGATTAAATATAATCAGGCACATGAGAAAAATAAGATGCCATAACCTAGAAGCAATGAAACCATAAAAAGCAGAAATAGGAACACAGTAACTATAAAACTTTTCAAACACAAACTATGAAGTAAGTATGGATATTATATCAAGAGATATAAACAAAATTTAAAATTTGGCCAAGGTATTGAAGACTATAAAATAACATACACTATCTGAAAATATATCAAATATATATCTACAAATAAAAAGTACAATAACTAAAATTAAAACTTGACAATAATATTATGTAGAATAAACACTACACCTAGAAATTACTGAATATAACATTTTGGGGGAACACATAACCATTTACAAATTTTCCTCAGATAAAAGGTTATAAGGTAAATCTCAACATATTTTAGTGGATTGAAATCATGCTGAGTATTATCTGGGATCTTAAATAATTACGCTAGTGATCAAGACTAACAGGTATCCATAATATTGCTTGTACCTTTAGAAGTTAAAGGAATAGAGAATATTTTAAATGAATGAATAAATAGACTATAAAATAAAATTGTGAAATATAGCTAAAACAGAATTGAAATTATGTTTCCCCTAAGTACCATTTTAACTACCTCTCACAAATTTTAATGTTGCTTTTTATCATTTATTTTAAGATGTTACTGATTTTCTTAAAACATTTTCCCTGAATGTTATTTAAAATTGCATTTCATCTGAAGTTAGAAAAAGAACAGCAAAATAAACTGTAAGATATATTTTTAAATGAAATAAGAACTGAAATTAATAAAATAGTGAACATACAAAAGTAAGACCAAAATTTGGTAATAATAAAATCTATATTACTCTGAAGAGGCTGATAAAGACAAGAATGAAGTAATATTTTACTAATGTTGGGAATGAATATATATATATATATATATATATATATATATATATATATATATATATATATCACTAGCTCCTTCAACCCTTCCAAAAAAAAAACAAAAACAAACAAACAAAAAAAAAACCATAGTATCAGAACAGAAAATTTCAGGTTTACCAACAATTTAACAAAAAAACAGTGGAACTTCTTTAATTTACTTTTAGGATATAAAAACAGAATAGGAGCACATGAGCAAATAAAATAAATGTTAATTATAAAAAAAATGAATCCTAAGAAATAGAACATTATAAACAACTTTTCAACAAATTTGATGAAGAAAAATCAAGGTGGGAGGACTTATTCTATGCCAAATAAAGACTTAATAAAAGCATTGATTAAGATAGTGTGAAATGGGTGCAAGACAAATAGATAAGAGAACAGAATAGAGTCCAGCTGATGACCCACAACATAAGGACCTATAATTTATGGCAAAAGTGGTACTACAGAACTGTGGTATAAAGATGATTTGTATCAATAAATTATTTGGGGCAATTGGTTATCATGTAGACAAAGTAGAAATGATTCCTTACCTAAATTAAGTCCAGATGAATGGAAAACTTAAATGGCCAAAATAAATAATTAAATTTAGAAAGAATATAAGAGATTATTTTTATAATTTGGGGGTAGGGAAAGATGTCTTTAATAAGACAAAATAAATAAACACTAGCCATAAGGAAAAATTTTAGAAAATTGAATACATTAAAATTAAGTACTCGTTATTGCTGAAATGATAGAATATTTGACTATGTGACTATTGCTTAAGAATCATTTAGTGAAGAAGACTAAGTGTAAGTTTAAACAAAACTGGGCATAAGTTGACAATCACTGTGATTGTGTTATGGAGACCTAGTAAACTATTGTACTATTTTTAATATTTTGTATATATGCGAGGGATCACAAAAAATTTGTTGTAATTGAAAGGAAGATAGTTTGAGGTGCCTATGTACTTTGTAATTAGCATTTACTGCTTTAAATTTTTTCCAGATAATTCTCACAAAATATTTTCATTTATTTTGGAGCTTCATTAAAATTGCTTTGGAACTTTTAATCACATATTGCATATAGTCAAACACCATAATTTATTCTATTAAGCACAAATATTCTCCTGGTTGTTCAGTAAATTCATTCTTAGTCCCTCCCCCAGCTCGAGTATGTCACCATGGTACTTTCTTTTACATTCTATTAATACAAATATATATTCAAATCATTTTATGTTAGATAATATTGCCTAACACTGAGCTATAACATTAGCAACATTGCAAGATGTTATAGCAGCATTCCAAACAGTTAAAATGTGTTGTTTTTCATTTCTGGCTCAACATCAACCTCACCCACCTATTCTGAGTCAGTTTTCTCTGCTGAATCTTGCTCCTTTGTGAGAGATAATTTTAGCCTGTACTATAGTAGAAAAAAAATCTAACATATTAACACATGAATTCGAACCATCTAAATTCTTGATCATTAAACCGAAATCAAGCAGAGCAGAATACTTGTAATAAAACTCAATAGATAGAATAAACAAATACTATAGCAAGATGTGAAAAAAATTTTAGATTTGTAGTTGAGTGGTATTGTAATCCATATAATTTTCTCGGCAAACTACACTGGGCATAATTTTTTTTAAAAAAAGCAAACCAATTAATGCTTCCTGGAAATTATTTCCAATATATGACTTACGAATTTATTCCCAAGGACTGTGGTACATGGTGTTTGCTATTCTCCGTAAGCCATATCAGCTTTTATGTTTATATGTGTACTTATATAATACATGTGTCTCTATAGTGATATATATGTGCCTCTCCTTGCAATAACCAAATCAGAAATGACCTTAGAAATTCTATAGTTCAATTCTATAATTCCATTGTGCAGGAAAAGGACATGATACCCAAACAGTTTATAATTTTCATTTTATTGTGAGTGAGCAAACCAACACACGAAAACATCTGCATGTATTAAAGTAAGCTTTAAAAAGATGATATTCTAAAGGTTTATTCAATGTAATACTGAGTAGCTATTATTTATATCTAAGCATGTTATAAAACTATCCAGTAGAGATCACCTATATCTTCAGCTACCTATTTATTAACTGCATGTCCATACATGGCCAAGCCTTTTGCTAGCTGCTAGAGTACAAAGTTGAATACACCAGATAGAAACCTTTTAGCTATAAATAATAATATATCCAATTAAAATTGCTTAAATAATAAAAACTCAGTTTCAGAGAAGTAGTAAATTATTAGGGCAAAAATTTGAAGATCTCTCTATACCATTCTAGGGAATATGGACTTTATCAGAGAGGATCTAAAGAGGGATTGTAAGAGAAAAGTGATAGTTCACATATGTCTGATAAATGTGAGTGAATTTAGAATAAGTGTGGAGAAACCATGAAGGAAAAATTGGTAAATGGAGAAAGCAGTGCCCATGAAACCAGTTAGGATTCTATTTTAATAATCCAGGTAAGAAGTTAAGCCCTAAAATAAGGCAGTTGTACTACATGTGAAGATGAAGTGCTGGATCTGAAATGTACATACATAGCAATAGGATTCACTATTTATTGTATTTAAAATGTGTGTACTATAATACATTGTGAGAAAGATAATTTATCTTAGGATTAGCCGTTATTACTAGACTGGAATTGTAATTGTTATTATTATTATAAGATAGATCTTTTCATTTCTAATATTAAATAAGATATGAAAACTTTAAAACATTTCTAAGTGGTTAGATTCTACTGCCAGAATTTTATCTGTTTGTAAGTATAACTATAAAATCCCATTTATAAAACAGAACATTCTTAAAGTCATATATTAACTAACAATGTGTGTTTGTGTGTCTATAAGTTATAAAGAAATTATGGCCTATGGATAGAATACTCAAAATTATTAAAAGTAAATTCAATCATATACTAAATATTATAGGAGACTTCATCAGCATGAAATTCACTATAAATGCAGATTTTTTTCACAAAATTTCTTAGGTTCTTGAAAACAAAATATAGGGCATCTCATAAATTGTAATCTAGTGAGGGCGTTCAATAAAGACCTCTGCTTCTTTTATAATGCCAGGTATGGTACCCGAAAACTAAAAGGATTAATGCCATATGTTATATGAAAGGTGCATGATAGTTCTTAATTGGTGGAAAGGTGGATTTATGAACTGTTGAAGAATCTGATGAAAGTTATGGTCTCTATCCAGAACAATGTACACATGTATATTAGAATACGCTTTTATATTAAACATAGAGGCTTGTAAAACCTATCCCTCCAACCCAGATTAAGAAATCTTAATTAAAAATGAACTTATTACTGCTTCTGAATTTATAAAAAATATATATTTCCATTATTATAAAGTATACAAAGCAATATAAGCCACTGAACTATGGAGAAAACTTTACATAATATATTTTTTAAATGTTTACATTTGGCATGCTCTTATAGACTTTACAATAGGTAAAATAATACTTTGAAGCTTAGAAAGAAAAATAGAAAAAAATCCTTTATCTTTAATGTAGAATGACTTAGTCAAAGAAGCTAGTAATAAATCAGCCCATCCCTAGACTTAAATAAACAGAACTGCTATAAATTCTCCTGAATTGTCTCCTGATTAACCTTTGTCTTTGAATCCATCTCTGCTGTTCAGAAGTCCCTTTCAAGGCAGGTAGAGAAGAAAAAGAAACTGTCATGTTTCATGAACTGAACTAAACTCACCCAATTTAAGTAGACAATGAGGTAACTGGCTAGACACCATTTCCTGCAAATATAATCCCCAAAGAATTATGAATCAAAATTCCTGAAACTATCTGTATTCAGCAAATTGAGGCCATATAAAAAAATCTAGAATTAATATCCATTTTCAAAATGTAGAAGATAGTAGAAACCTTAAATCATATTAATTTATAACTATATTTTTACTCTGATTTCAATATAAACAGTGCATGGGTAAAAGAGTAGAAAGGAGAAAGTTTCTATAAATAACTGTCCAATCTTTTCATCAGTTC
>PVJL010000851.1:0-331191 GCA_004026885.1 Lyroderma lyra
GTGCTGGCAAATTCCCTCAGCTTCTGTTTGTCTGAGAAGGTCTTTATTCCACCTTCATATCTGAAAGATAATTTTGCTGGATAATTTAAAAGTTCCTCTCTTTTAAATTTTTGAATATTGGATTCCACTCCCTCCTGGCTTGCAGAGTTTCTGCTGAGAAATCTGATGCCAGTCTGATGGGTTTTCCTCTAAAGGTTATAGCTCTTTTTTCCCTGGCTGCCTTGAGAATTGTCTCTTTGTCTTTAGTTTTAGTACCATGAGTCTTGGAGAAGATCTGTTAGGGTCCAGGTATCTAGGGGTCCTGTTTTCTTCTTGAACTTGGGGTTCCAGATCTTTCCATAGGTTTGGAAAGTTCTCATCTACGATTTGTTTGAGTATGCTCTGTAGATTGTTCTGCCCCTTCTTCTATTCCTATTATCCTGATGTTGTTTTGTCTCATGGAGTCAGATAGTTCTTGTAGAGTTCTTTCAATCCTTTTGGTTCTATATTCCCTCTCTTCCTCTTTCTGAGCTGTTTCCATGTTCTGATCTTTGATACCACTATTCTTTCCTCCATCTGGTTGGCCCTGTTTCCTATGGCAGTTATTTCATTTCTCACTTCTTTTATTGTATTATTTATCTCTCGCATTTCCATCTCAATCTTCCTTATGTTTTGAATTTCTTTGTTGAATTGTTCCTTTTGTTCATGAAGTTCCTTTTTTATGTCATTCATGTCCTTTTCTATGTTGTTTATGTCAGCCATGGTGCTCTGCCAGTATGTTTTCATTTCTCTCACAGCCTTTAGAATGGCTACTTTAAATTCTCTGTCACTTAATTTGGAAAGTTCTAGGTCTAAGAAGCTGTCTTGATAAATTTCCTGTTCTTTCTGAGGAGTTTTAGTTTTTAAGGAATTCATCCTGTCTGCTGGGTTCTTCCTCTTTGACATGAGGGCATTATGTTCATCAGTGCCCAGGAGCCCAGATTGGTATTTTGTGGTGTCTTGCTGTAGGGCAGACATAAGGTGGTACTTGGGGAACAAGTTTTGGGAGACAGAGGGGTTGTTTATTTCTTATTTCTGGTCTCCTGCTATGTTTGGGGGCAGTGCACATCTATCATGGTCCCTCCACTTCCTGTAGTTAGTTAGTTGGTTGGGGAGGTTGTAGGAAAGGGGAGAGGCCAACAAAAGGCACACCGGGACAGCTCCACCTTCTGCCCTATGCTGGGGAAGCTGGGTGATGCAGGCCAAGGCTGCTCCTGCTGGCTGGGGTGAATGCTATCAAATGTGCCATTCTTCTGTGGCCAAATGTTGGGGCAGATTCTGTGGGCTCTCACTACTTTTAGGACCCAGGGGCATGCAAGCAGGCACGCACAGAAGTCCAAAGCTGTGGGTCTGATCCTGTAGTAGGAAGGCAGCCAGCCCGCCTCCACAATGGGACTGGAATGGGAGCCGCAACCATGTGCAGGAGCCGTGTACGCCACGCCAGCAACTGGCCCACCTCCGCAGAGGGCCGGGATCGGGAGCCACAACCCCACACAGGAGCTGTGCACGCGGCGCCAGCAGCTGGTCCTCCTCCGCAGCGGGCCGGGAATGGAAGCCGCAGCCCTGTATAGGGGCTGCGCGCTACCCACGCGGCAGCTGGCCCGCCTCCGCAGCAGGCCGGGACCAGGAAGCACTTCCCTGTGCAGGAGCCATGTGCGCCTGCGCTGTGGGTCCCAAGGGAGCCTAGAGCCAAGATGTCGTCTCTGCAGTTCGGAGTCCTCACTCAGCCCTTCTACAGCTCAATAGTTCCAGAGGCTGTCTCCCAAGGTCTGTCCCCCAACTCGCTGCTCCAAATTCAAGCTCCCCAGCCTAGCTCCCCAACGGACTTCCACTGTTCTGCCGCTTTGCTTGGACTTTTCTTCTTGTTGCCTCTTGGCTTCTCCCCTCCCATGCACTGCAGTCAGCCGCGATCGGGTCCTGTTGTGATCCATCTTTGTTCCCTCCCCTCTCTCCCGCTCGCCCCTTTCTCTCCAACTTTTAGGTGTTTACGTGCGATGTGTGGATGTCTCAGCTGCCATTTTTTGTCACCCAAGGTCCTCTTTCTTGGCTCCTGGGTGGCCATTTAATTATGTTTTGTGGGAGAGGCTTTAGGGACCTCCTGTCCTCCTCCCTCTCTAGCTTTTAAGACCCCACATACTGAACATGTGGTTTGGCATTATGAGGTGCTGAGGGCCAGCAGACTATGCCACCTCAGAATATGCCAGTTGACATATGGATTATTTAAAAATAAATATAATCTGGGCCCAGCAGACCCAAGAAGAGCCTTCCACATTCACTTGACTGCCTTTAAAAGAACTTCGGTAGAGTACCTCTACCTGGAAGAGAGCTATTGCTAGAGATTACTTTTTATACCAGAAAGACTTATTTGCATGTAACAACAACTAACCCAACATTTGCTCTTCTCTTCCCATGAATTGCCTTTCCTCCATTGAAACCCCAGACTCCTATCACTTCTCCTTGGCTCAGGATAGTATATCAGTCTCAATTACCTGCCTGCTGGGGAATATCATGTTTTTATGGGGCTCCTGCACACATAAAAACTATTAATTTGTTTTATGTCAAAGTATTTATTAGACCAGCCAGGGAATCTAGAAGGGAAGGAAAGAGTTTTCTGTTCCTCCAAAACCAACCACATAAATTTAAATAATTTGGACTTTTTTGCTTCTAACAATGTAGTATGTAAAAGATTTTCCTTTATCCCACAATGTTTGTGTGTAATTTTTCACTTTATATTGCATCTTTAACATTTTTTATGTCATAGAATTTTCTTCTATAGTGTGAGTATACATGGAACACAATAAGTTATAATTTATTTAATCGATTGTTTATTTTTGGTAATGTGATTGTTTTCAACTTTTCAATGTCGTAGCAGAGTTATAATGAGCCCTTTGAGGCTAACTTTTATGAAATATTATTCTTTACTTAAATTTTATTCTTAAATAATGTAATTGTTAGCCTGAGGGTGATCAAATAAAATTTTGTTGCTTAACTGCTGTATATTTATTTTTTTAGTAGGTAAGAGGATTTAATGTAATTAAATTCAGTCAACATAGGTCATCTTAAAACAACATGCTTGTTTTCACTTAAATTTAAGTCATACATGATTAATAATAGTTACTTAATTGAACTCACTAGGCAGTTTTCAAACATCTATTAAGGATAATTGGGATATTAAGAAACCAAGTTCTTATATTAAAGACAGAAAAAGATTGCAGAAGCATCAACAATCTTGAGAAATTTAAGAAAATTCAAGAAATTAATTAAACTATTTCCCACTATGCATAAAATAGTATATGCCATGGATAGAAAGTAACAAGAAAAAATGCTATATAAGACTCAGGACATTTTATAATTATTCTGGTAACCTGGTTTAATCACCTTTTATTTCAATTTAGGTAAGATAAATTAGGGTCATGATCAATAAAGAAATAACAACTACTCTCATTAACAACCTGGGCACTATTGCCTAGATTGTTGAAAGAAACAAATTATTTACATCTTAGTATCTTTTGCTCAATAAGCAAATTTTAAAATCATTTCATGCTATGCCTCATCAATTCACTGCTTCATTTCTTCCTGCATAATTTTGACAGAATTATTTGGGAAATCAATGCCTCAGAGCTGTGTTTAGATTTACTGCTGAATCCAATTACTGTATATTATCATAGAAAACATCAAAGTGAAAATTATTAATGGTGCTTGTTTTGTGAGCATGCAACTGCTAACTCCAAATATAAATATTTTAATGATACAATTTCTTACTGTTATAGAAAAAAAAGAAATAAGACTTCTAATATGGAATAATAAACTACTTAAATTTAAACAAAGTTATAAAAAAATGCAATGCTATTATGCAATTCAGATAAAAAGAGTACTTTAAACCACTATGATTGATAACACTTGACTAAGATTACACAAGAAAATATTGTTATGTGAAGAAAATAGTTTGTCAAGAATATTGGTTTAAAAATTTTATATATGTCTCAACTGCACATAATTTAAAGCAGGGGTTGGCAAATGATAGCCTGTGAGTCACAACTGTCCCCACCCATTTATTTATTTATACCCATTTTGGATTACAGTAGTAATGTTAAATAGGTCTGACAGAAACCTTGTAGCTAGCAAAGTATAAAATATTTACTGTCGGCTTTTTACATAAACAAACAAACAAACGAACAAACAAAGTGAAACAAGTCTGCTAGTCCTGATTTAATGAATTAAATGTAAATTTTCATATAACATTTTTGTAATTTTAAGAAAATTCAAACTTTCAAAATGATCTTAGATTTGTTAGAGGTCTGCAATTAAGACTTAAAAGTTTTAGGTAAAAAAATTAATGGCTGAAAATTTAATTTCTATTTTTCTTCTTCTATCTATCATCTATCTATCTTATCTATTTATCTATGTATCTGTCTAATTATGTATCTATCCATGTCATTTGCAAAGTGAAAATAATTGCAATTACTACTACTATTTAGTATAATTATTTACAGAAATGATGTACCCTCACAAACTCCTACTGACTCTTCTCAGAAAGTTATGTTTTGAATAATGTTAAATACAATGAAAAGATTTACTTGCCTAAAATCATGATTCAAAGTTATAGAGGTGAATCCAAACAGTAGGAACTCAAGGAACATGAGTACTAAAACTAGTATTAAAAGTTCTGAGAACGGATGTCTAGAGATTCTGAGTCTAAATAAAACTTTGTAGTTTCCTCAATCTAGTTTTTCCAGGATGAGAGTATATTGCACTGCCCTTCTCTGTGAGATTTTCCAAACCGAGATGGTGATTTCTTTGGGAAAGGTGACATTGGAGAAACAAAAGAAAATAAGCTCACCACAGAACTTACTAGACTGAGAGCAATTTAATTTCATACACAAAGGTGGGGGCATAAAGTATTATTATGTTTCCATGTGATATATCTAATGAGTTATAATATTTTTATATATTCAAAACGTACATTGTTTTACTTCTTATTTTAAATAACCAATCAGAAAGTACTAATTATATGTGCTTGCATTTTGTTGGTTTTAATTTTAGTAGATAGCAGCTTAAAGTATCCTCAGAGAAGCAATGGCATTTAGTAAGTGAAGGAAAAACAGTGAATTGTATAGAATTTTCAGTCCTACCCTAGGGTGTTGGTTCTGATTCACTTTTTTCTGGCTAGTTTTTTGTCTTGATCATTAATCAATTTTCCTGGATTCTTGGACACTAAATTTATGAAAAACATGACGCAAACACACTTTATTTTTATTTTTTTTGCCAGAGACAATAATCGTACTCTTTTTTTTTTCCCCAAAAAAGAAAAATTAAAGTGTAGTTATATTAGTATTTTTATCAAATATAACTAGACTGGAAATTATATATATAAACAAAGTCAATGGGGTTATCGAATTTTCTTTAATATGTTTATTATGATGCAAATATTATAATGATTGGTTAGCATATGCAAAATTAAAGATACCATGTAATTCATAAGGTTGCATTGGTAATATTTTCCATAATGGCAATTATATTTAATGTTAATACTTAAAGTTACATTTTCCTTCTTTGTGACAATAACTTTATAAAGAGCAATCTTGCTGATACTAGTTTTTTATTCAACATTTAAAATCTTTTTTTGTTTTCTTATCACTTATTTTTTTCTGAAACATGCTTCTTGTGTTATGCATCCTCCAAGTTATGAAATAGAAGTTTCATGATAGAATATCAGAACTAAAAATATGTTTTTTATTTCCACATTGCAAAAAAGGGTGGCAATGCTTGCAGTATCCCTAAGATTCTACACTTGCAAAAATATAGTAAAGCTTACTTAGAGGTTTGTCTTGAGGACTGAACAAAATAAAAATAAGACATGTGAAATCATTTTGTAAATTTCAAACATCTTTCAAGCAGGTATTATCATGATCACTGTAAAATCTGTGTCTTAATACATTGTTATTTAATACATATTTCTAAAAGAGAACTTGTGGTAAATTCGTGTGTAGTGGTCATGTTTGAAGATTAAAATTATTAAGAAATGTATATCTAGTTTTCATTAATATCACACCAAAATCCTATTTGACAAAGTTAGAAAATTAATGATCCCTTTCATCTGGTTTGTCTTTAAACTGAACATATTCAAAAGAAAACATGAATATTCTGTTGGACAATAACAGTAAGAAAAATTACATAATTTTAATTCAACACAAATCTTATATATTAAAAAAGTAAATCCAGGTCCTTCCTTCCCCACAAAAACAAAACAAAACAAAAAAACAAAACAAAACCAAAAACGTTAGTTAATGCTGTTTTAGTCATTATTTTATTAGTTAGCTCATGTTGGTATCTCATTTTAGAGAGATATAAATAAAACTTAGAATAAATGTGCCATTTTATTATTTTCTGATTTCTGGAGAGAATCTCTCATAAATAAAGGGCATCTATAACTTTTCAATAAAAAATTGTCATGATCATTCACTTATTTCTTTTTTTAATAATAATAATAGCAACAATAATAATGCAACAATATACATAACATTTATTTCATAATTAATTTATATTACTATTAGATGCCAAAAATCAATGCAGCCTAAGCACCCAATAATTACACTGAGCACCTGAGAAATATAATTTTGAAAATAAAAAGCAATTTAGACTTTAATTTCTACCACACTTCACATGTGTTTTCAGCAGTCTCCAAATAACAAAAGTGGAAGAAATTGCACTTGGAAATGAGAAATGAAGGGTTTCTCTTCAATGTGTTTTGACAGATTAACCATGTTACTGAACTCGTCATTTATTTACAAGAAACTTGTGAGATCTAGGAGCAGGTATGCTAATATGTTTTTATTCACATGAAAGCATTGAGGTTACAAGAAATTATAGCATTAAGCTTTTTAAAAAGTGAACTTGGTAACTGAGCAGACATTAACAAGTCAAAAGTCTTTAAATTAAATTTAATTCCTAATCAATTTCTATAAACAAATTATTTGTCAAGTATTATAATATATAAAATATAAGAAAGTAATTATTCACAGTTTAAAGAAGTTTATATTCAGCATAAATGTCCAGAATCTGAGACTATAGTGGGTTCAAAATAAAAATAAAAACTTTCTCAACTACGCATTTTATTTTCCATTTTTGAGACTGAAATACTTCTATTGTTACAGGTAAAAGTTTTACTTTAAATCTTTGTTATTTATTTTATGTTTTAGTACCTTGGTCTTTTTAATATTTCATTTGATTCAAACTTCTAAAAAAGGCCTTATAAATATTTGATTCTTCACTATTATGCTTGTGCTTTATAAATATTTCACAAAGTCAATATTTAAATACAGTATTTTAGGTACTTATAAATGTTCTTATGAAACTCACTAGATAATTTTGGACATTCTTAAATCTTAATATTTATTTTCTTTTTTAAAGAATGTATTTTGTAACTGTGCAACAAACATATGATTAATAATTATTTAATGTAACAAGAGTGACATTCTGTGATTGGCCCAAAAATCTGGTCAGTTTTGTGTATGGGCTAAGCTTATAGATTCTATTCTAAACTCAAACATCAAGGTTTTATATACTTTAACCATTCTTTATACATTAAATGGTTATTACAGTGATATATTATGATCAGATGAGACCTTTAGTAATGATAAATTGTATCATCTACATATACTAACTTACAAAAAGCTAAACACACAATTGCATACAAGTGTTTAAAATTTATAATATGCTGTAACCCTAGGGATGTTATTTATGGTAGGAAACGAAGCCAAATATAAGCCAGGAATAAAATTATACTACTCAATTGAAATACTATGTAAGTGCTAAATTGACTCAGTTATTTTTTAACACCATAATGTTTAGACAACTCAAGCAGACTAGTAGTTACTTGGGGTCTGGGGGAAGGTTGCTCAAAGTGTAATGCCTATAGATATTTGAGTAGCTGAATTGAGTCATTTTAAAATGTTTTTAATTCAAGTTCATCTACTCTGAAGTGATAGTCTGGGGCAAAATTGTTAAGTTTAAAATGTAGGTTGAAAGGTTGGAAATAGTAGGGCGTGATCAGGCTAAACAATGCTTAAATACATTAATTCTTTACATTCTCCCAGTTATTTTCAGCTGCAGATACTATTTTTACTGTATTTTGCACATTACAAAATGGGACACAGAAAAATAAATAAATTTACTCATAAGTGGAGGAGTCATGATTTAGACCAACAGAGAGTTGCTTTCCAACCTATGCTCTCACAGTCCCACTTCTCCAGTGGCGTTTTGCAATAGTCAGAAACTGGGGGAACAATTTATATGCTATTTTTAAACTATGGGAGATTTCATTAGTTCGCCTTTAGTATCTCTCTGAACTAAAATGCTATTTGGTCAATCAGGGAATGCAAAGAACAGTACAGCATAGGTTTGCAAAGCAAACAGCCTGGCTTTGTGTTCCAGATCCATTAAACTAACCAGTTCTGTGAATCGGGTAATGTTTTATTAAAGGTCAATTTTTCCATTCATAGAGTGAGAATAATAACACAATATACTAAATAGATTTCTGTAAAATTAGTTTGAGGACATCTAAAACTTCAGCATAGTGCTAACTATTCAGAATTAACAATCATCATAGGAAAAATTGGTTAAGTAGGTAAGAGATAGATCATTTTCAAAGTTGTTATTCCATTTTTACCTTTTCTTAAATATACTACTTCTACCAATCTATGAAGTACATCAAGCAATGTAAACCTGTAAGAAATGAAAAGCTTTGCTATTTTATGTGAGAGCTATTGTCAAAAGGAATACAATATAGAGGCAGTTTGCCTAAGGGCTATGATGTTAGATAATTAAACACTGTTAAAGTATAAAAAAAGGACTATTTCTTTTTAATTTTTAAATTATTTATTTCCACTCCCTTCTTTTCTCAACTTTCCTTTGCATATTATTCATATTACTCACTTATTACCATTCTCTTTAAATGATTTACCAACTTTATAGCCTTAATCTTTGATCCTGAATGGACTCCGTTTTACATTTCGGATTCATTCCACCCTGAAAAGACTTTTATAGTCTTTTGTCATCTCTGTGTATCACATTAAAAACAAAATTAGTTCACTATATTTTACCCAAAACTTGACAACAACTTTTTTTGTTTGGTGATATTAACATATGTATTATAATGTTATTAATGAATGGCTTTTGTATTAATATTTATACTTTTAGAAGAAAAACATTTCCTCTATATATAAAATGAAGTGGTGCAAATAATACAGATAATTCTATAAAAACATAAATGTATTAACATTTTAGATATTTATTTAGCCTTTATGGAGTGCTCCTCACATATAAAAATCCTTTAGTTTTCACAATTCAGCTACAAGTTAATGAGATAAACCTAACAGATGAGGAAACTTAATAGATGAGGAAATTGAGACCCAGTGACATTAAGAAACTTGTCAGTGTTAAAATAAAAATAAAAAAACATAATAAATATTGGAGCTAAGATATAGTTTTTATCTTCTGGAATTTTCTTTTTTCTTGGAGGGGGGTTAGTTTCCTGGCTGGGAACTGAACCCAGGCCACAATGTTGAGAGTGCCAAAGCCTAGCCACTACACCACCAGGTAACTGCCTTCTTCTGGAATTTTTAACAGCACAACTAACATTTGTATCCACCACATGCACCTGCACTGCACCTCAAGACCTTTGCACCAATGGGGTGCAGAATGGTTTGGAAACATAGGCAGTCTTTATCTTCATAAAGTAGATAGTTTGACATGAGACACACATGTGCACATCCATGATTAATTATAATAATTGGTATTTCAGAGAGAGCATTGATTTTTTTTTTTTTTTTTTTTTTTTTTTTTTTTTTTTTTTTTTTTTTTTTTTTTTTTTTTTTTTTTTTTGCCAGGCACTCTTCAAAAACGTTTATGAGATCTCTTTGATTTTTCAACATGACTATGGTGAAATCTTTACCTCCATTTTGCAGGTAAGGAAACTGAGACCGAGAGAGGTGAAGCAAATCACCAATTGTTTTTGTAGTTCACAATCTTTAGAGTCTTGACATTGGCCCAGAGTTGCAGTCACTGTGGTTAAGTTAAAAAAAAAAAAAAATCAAATGCTATGATAATCCCAAAAAGGAAGCCTGTAAAGTTGAAATTCTGATTACACTAAATCATAGGAACTTATTTTTAATACATTTTCATGCCAATGGCTGTGACCTAGAAGAACAATGCAGTGTATGGTATTGAAGAAAATCTGGTGGAATCAAGATAGGGAAAGAGGGGCAGTCAGCGTTCTGGGTTTGAGACCTCCGTTTTTCTCCGAGTGGACATGGTGGCCATTGTAACTGAAGAGAACACCTTGGCTCTTGTTCTGTGTCCTGCTTGCTGTCACTGAAAGGAACTCATAAACCTGTTTTATTTAATTCATTTATTTTTAGTCTGAAGCTGTTATCCAAAAATATTGAAATTTCCTTTCTTTCCTTTTCAGACTTTTTCTATTAATTCCAGAAACTGTTTACCTGAATGACCGTAGAGGGCTTTTATACAATTGTTTGATATAATTAAAGTAAAAACTACAAAACAAAACAAAGCAAAATGAAACAAGATAAAATAAAAATAGTTTATCCATAGCTCTCACTATCCACCCCCTCATTTACAATCACCAATCTGTTCTGTAGATGAGCTTTTTTTTCTAGATCCCACATGTAAAAAGGATCATAGCATATTTACCTATTTGTCTTTGTCCAGTTTATTTCACTGACCAGAATGTCCTGCAATTCCATTAATGTTGCAGCAAATAGAAAGATTTTATTCTTTCTGATGGCTAAATTATATTATATATATGTATACACACACACACACACACACACACACATGATTATGTATTTTTTTTATCTTATGTGTCTATAAATGGCCACAGGTTGTTTTCATATATTGGCTATTATAATTGATGCTACAATGAATATGGGTGCACGTATCTTTTTAAATTAGTTTTTTGTTTTTAGATAAGCATTCAGAAGGAGAATTACTAGATTATATTGTAGTTCAGTTTTTATTTTCTTGAGTAATATCCATACTGTTTTTCACTGTGGTTACATCAACTTACATTCTCATTAACAATGCATTAGAATTTCCTTTTCTCTATATCCACATCAACCCTTAATTCTTGTCTTTTTATTTAAATTTATTGAGATGGCTTTGATTAGTAAAATTTTATAAGTTTGAAGTGTATAATTCTATAATATTAATACATCATTTATATATTGCTTTGTGTGTTTAACATCCAGAGTCAATTCTCCTTCCATCAGCATGTATTTGACCCCCTTTACCCTCCTCTCCCACTGTGCCCCACCTTACCATCTGCATCTTTGCATTTTTATCTGTTTTTCTTGTTTATTTCTTGTTTTCAGTCTTATATCTCTCATGTAAGTGGAATCATATGGCTCTCAATTTTTCTGCCTGACATTTCTCTTAGCATGATAATCTCAAGATCCATCCATATAGTCGCAAATGGCAGTATTTCATCTTTTCTTACGGCCAAGTAATATTCCACTTCATATATGTAACACGTCTTCTTTATCCAGTCATCTATCAAAGGACATATTGGCTGTTTTCATGTCTTGGCCACTGTGAATAATGTTGCAATGAGCATGGGGTTACATCTTTACAAATGAATGCTTTCAGATTTTTGGGTAGATACCCAGAAAAAGGATTGCTAAGTAATATGGTAATTCTATTCTTATTTATTTATTTTTTATTATTATTATTTTTGGTTGGTTCCCTGGCCCGGAATCGAACCCAAGCTACAGCAGTGAGAGCACTGAAACCTAGCCACTACAACACCAGGGAAAACCCCATATGCATAATTTTTTTGAGGACCGTCCATACTGTTTTCTATTGTTTCTTGTCTCTTTGACAATGGCCGTTCTAACAGGTATGAGGTGATACCTCATGGTGGTTTTGATTCACATTTCCCTGATGAGTAGTGATGCTGAATATGTGTTCAGGTACCTTTTGGCCATCTGTATGTCTTCTTTGCATAAATGTCTATTAAGATCTTCTGCCCATTTTTAAATTGAATTGCTTGTTTGTTGCTACTGAGTTGCAAGAGTTCTTTATATGCTTTAGATATTAGCCCCTTATCAAATACAGGGTCTGGCAGAAGTAACATCCTTTTAAATTTGTTATGTTAATGTTGTTATGATATTGTTATGTTACAGAAGTATATGCTTATGATTTTGTAAATAAAAAGGAACATTATTTGTGTCAGACCCTGTATATAATTTGTAATTATTTTCTCCCATTTAATAGGTTGCCTTTTTATTGTGTTAACTATTTCCTTCACTCTGCAGAGGCTTTTTAGTTTTATATAGTCCCACTTGTCTGTTTTTGTTGTTGTTGCTTTTGCTCTTGCATCAGATTCAAAAACCACTGTCAAGGAGTTAATCATCTGTATTTTCCTCCAGCAGTTTTATGTTCAAGTCTGTGACCCATTTAGAGATACTTTTTGTGTATGCTTTATAATAGTGGTCAAGTTTTATTCTTTTGCATGTGGTGGCCCAATTTTCCCAATATCTTTTACTGAAGAACACTTCATTGTGTATTATTAAGTCCTTTGTGGTAAATTTTAAACATATACACATGGGTTTATTTTTATGGTGTCTATTCTGTTCCATTGCCTGTTTTTATGTTATTATAACACCATGCTCTTTTATTACAATAGCTTTGAAATGTACTTTGAAATCAGGGGTTGTGATGCCTCCAGTTTTGTTCTTTCTCAAGATTACATTGGGCATTTGGGGTGTTTTGTGGTTTCACAAAAGTTTTAGAATTGTTTATTCTATTTTTGTGAAGAATACTATTGAAATTTTGGTGGGGATATCTTTGAATCTGCAGATTGCTTTGGGTAGTATAAATGTTTTAATAATATTAATTCTTGTAGTCCTTGAGCATAGAATATTTTTCTATTTATTTGTGCCTTCTTCATTTTTTTCATGACTGTCTTGTAGTTTTTAATATACAGATTTTTCACCTAGTTGGTTAAATTTATTCCCGTGTATTTTATTCTTTTTGATGCAATAGTAAATGGGACTGTTTTATTAATTTCTCTTACTGATAGTTTGTGATTAGTATGAAGTGTAAATGATTTGTGTATTGATTTTATATTGTACAATCTTACTGAATTTGTTTAAGGAAATGAACTTTGTGGTAAAAAGTTCAAAGTAATGGTCATAAAGATGCTCTCCAAATTCAGAAAACTAATGGATGAACATGATGATTTATAAGGTATAAATGCATAATATCTCAGCTGAGATACATACCATTTCAAGGAATGGTGCACACATTTTCAAATATCAGTTATAAATACACAAATACTGTAATTAAAAAGTAACAAAAATGTAGAAATACATAGAAACATGTTGGGTGAAATTTCTGCTTACAGTTTTAAAATACAATAGACTGACATCCTTAGAAAACATGCCCCATGTCTTTTAAAAATGCACAGTTAATAGCAGCACAGGCTGTCCTTGAAATTTTTGAAGCTGCATAGAAAATTTTTGAGAAACTGCTATGCCTGATTGTTTCTGAATAGAGAATATGATTGATCTATTCACATTGTAAGTAATTGTCAACTTCAAATTTGATTGACTCTCGATCCAAATTTTTTTTAGCTAATAGTCACCTGTTTCAACAAATTAACTTTTCTTTTTATATCTATTTTATTACTAAGATTAGCAAATGGATTTATATTAATATGAGTCTTCACAAATTAAAAAAAGTATGTTATAATATTTCATGAACCTTTATGCATTAGAACACCTTGACTTAATGGTATATGTTGTTTTAGAGTTAGCTGTTTGTCTATACATGAACATTCATTTACCAGGAATTTAGTCTCTATTGCAGTCTTTAATATAGGTGGTTTATACATTAGCAAAGATATTAGAATATACTTTATTATTTCAATTTTTAAAATTATATTTATTGAATTCCTATTATACTTTAGAAAATTTGCCAACTATTTTAATAAGGCAATGTTGAATCAAAATATCTATTTGAATGTACATTGCTAAACATGATCAACTGCGATATATTTTGTTTAATCTGAAGCATATATTGCATGTATTAACCAAAACTTACATAAATCTACATCTCATTTTCTACTTGTTTAGCTGTCTGTATTTATCTAGATATCTACTAGTTATCTAGCTAGTTATTTACCTATGTTCTATATTATTTAAAATAAACAGTTATTAGTTTTAGTTTTAATTCAATATAACAATATAGGATGGCTAGCTAAGTTTTTCCTTGTGCCAAAACTGTTAGTTTTTCATGTGAATATAAATAAAGAATAAAATACCACTAATAAATGCTCTCTATGAAGCAGAGAGAATATGGCTAGCCACATCTTTTATATTTTTAATAAAATTCACAGCACATGCATTATAAGCACAACATCCATTTTTAAGAATGTTAGAAATATACTTCAGCAGTATATTTGCATGTTATATATTCATTATTTATAAATACATCATAAAACATAAAAAAATCAGCATATAGAAGCTCTTTATTAACATCAGTATCTCAACCTGATTAAATCTTTATTTTATTTTACTGAAGGAAAAATGGCATACATAATGCTCAATATCGAAATCTTTTCCCATCTAAACTATGTATGATAGTTGGAGGTTGGTAGTTTTTATTTTATTTTATTTTATTTTATTTTATTTTGAAGAAAGATAAAACTGTAGAATGGATAAAATATGCTTATTTGTTTTGGTAGATCTGAGCTTTGTTTTGGAATAGATTTTTGCAGCCAATTTAAAAAATCTGTAAATGAAATGAAAATTTAAAAACTTGAAACTGTTAAAGCCAAATTATAGAAGATATTGAATTCAAACCATAACTTTCTAAATGATAGTTGTGTTACTATTTTTATATTCTAAGACTATTAAAATCTTACCAACGTTTTGCTATTGCTTCTCTTTCATAACCATCCAATTCCAAGACTTTTTCCCTGAATTTAATTTTTGTACCCAGTTTTCTTATTTCTCCTTTGTATTTCTATATTGTTTCCTCCTTTTTTCTACCATTCTCCATTAAAAAAATGACCCCTCTTCATTCTTTAGTAGTTTTAGTCTTATTTCATCTCTTTTTTCAATAATTTACATTAAGTAAGAACCTCTAAATACTTTTTTCTGTTTTTAGTGGTGTTTTCCAAGAGATGACAGTTTTACATATTTTCTTTTGTTCTTTCTAATTATAATGGAGCGTGACATCAGCCCTGGCCCATCATCTATGGAGAAACCCTGGGTCCTATTGCCAATTCAATATATTCATTCTCTCTTCCCTCTTCTGCTAAGTAAAACATCAACTTGAGTTTCTGGACTGTCATTTTGTTCTGGAGAAATCTGGGTCTGGTAAATTGAAAAGGAGATTTCACTTCACCTACCGTAGAACCTATGCAAGGGTATTTCATGAACTCCTTCCTGGGCACTTCCTTAATATTCTGTATTATTTTTCATTCTGTGGATGATGTAAAATTTAACATAGGATGAATACATGGAGCACAAAGAATTTTTAGGTCACTGAGAATACTCTGTATGATACCATAATAGTGGAGACATGTAATTATACAGTTGTCCAAACCCATAGAACGTGCAACATTAAGAGTGAATGGTAATGTAGACTATTAACTTTGGGTGGTAATAATGCATCAGTGTAGGTTTATCAGTGGTAACAAATGCTCCACTACGGTGGGATATGAAATGGTAATGGAGGAGGCTGTGTATGAGTCAGGCAGGGGGTACATGAAAAATCTCTGTACTTTGTGCTAAATTTTTCCTGAAGCTAAAATTGCTTTAAAAAATAAAGTCCACTAAAACAAGTATTACTGGATAAAAAAACATGAAATATTAAATATACATATAACATTTAACTATACAAGTAGCACTGCTGGTAATATCCAACAACTAATGATCATCAATGAAGAAGTAAAAAATGACATATCCTTAAAAACGGAATACTGTGTAGCTGCTAAAACAATGAAGCAAATCTTTGGAAAATGATAAGACATCTTATGTGTAGACAGCAAGGCACAAAGCAGTTTTTACTTGTATAAAGGAAAGTGTATGTATTATTTATACATATACACATTTGCACACATATATAAACAAATGATTTCTAGAATGATAAAAAATGGTTAACAGCAGCTGACTCTGTGGAGAGAAGGATGGACTGGGAGATCAGCTGCAGAAGAAAGACTAACCCATTGCTCTATATTCTTTGTAGTACTGCCTGCTTGTTTTCCATTATTTAATCATGTACATGTACTTCTTATTAACTTTTTAAAAGTCAATGTCTATAGCATATAGATTATCATAGCATATTTAAAATACGAACATGTTGGTATAACGTAATATGAATTCAGTAATGATAGGATAATAGAAGAAAATAAGGGAAGAAAAGAGGACAAAATAACTTGTAAATGATACATTTCAGTCAAGTGAAGGCCTGTATAGCTTTCGCATGGGTTGGGAAAAAGCTGTGGGAGAATGAGTTAATGCATGAGATATAAAGCACAGGACAAACTCCCAAACCCTCGTGAGAGCAGTGGGGGGCCAATAGAGTAAATTGTTTCATTCAGCAAAACAAAATGGTCAGTCACATTAAAGTGTTGCCATTAGTTTGCGTTTTATTTATTTTGTATAATTGATAAAGATCTTTATAAATTTAGTTTCATAACTTTTATTATGCTCAGCATTAGAGGTTAAATTCTTGTTACAAAGTTTATTGATCTAAATTATTTAGAGTGACATAGAAAAATCTAAGTAATTTTCTTTTCCTTAAAGAGAATACATATTTTTTCTAGATAAAACAGGATAAAAACAAACACAAAAAGGAAAAAAAAAACCTCTTATTTTGTAGAAGATTCTTTAAATGAGTTACTGTAAATTTTCTGGGATGAGAGATGTGCAACATATATAATGTGTAAATATTTTGTGATGACTTTGTTCTTTGGAACTCTTAACAACCTTTATTTTTATCGTGGTTTAGTTATTTCTTCAGATTCTGCTTAAATTCCATACTTAATCCTTGACTGCTCCATGCTCAGCAGAAAATCTTGTATATCATCAAAACTAGTGATACTAAAAAAACAGGCCCTCTTTCTTTTCATCCTCCTCTCCATGTTAAATAGACGTCCTTCCTCCCTTTCTTTAATAGTCATGGCACTTGTAATTTCATGATAAAATATGGTGGTAACACTGCTTAAGAGGGATGTAGTAATAGCCCCTGAGTTTTGACAGAATTCAACTCTAAAGTATTCTCTCTCACTTTGAAAAAAAATCATGTCAGAAGCATATTAAATCTTTATTTAACGTGTGTTAAAGTAAAATTCGAATAGTTGAAACTTCATTTTGAGTTCGCTTTCTCATGCCATTTTTTAAAAAAGGAATTTTATAACTACTTGTCTCAATTCTGTGGTGCTGCTGTAACAATTTAACACAAATTGAAGAGCTTAGGAAAACACCTGCTATTATCTTACAGTTCTGTGAGTCACAAGTCTGGGCGTAGCGTGTCTTAACTGGTTTCTCTAGTCTGAATTTCACAAGACCTAAATCAAGATGTTTGCAGGTCTGTGTTTCTGTCTGGAGACTTTAGAGATAAATCTGTTTCCAAAATCATTCAGGTTGATGGCCCAATGGATGCAGTTCCTTGCAATTACAGGGCTGAGGGCTGTTTCCTTGCAAGCTATAAACTGGGGCTCTCTTTGTTCCTGGAGAATGCTCACGTAACTGAATTTCTCTTGTTTTTTTATGCAGCCTTCTTCCAATACCTGTGATTTGAGTCCTTCCCAAGTTTTGTGTTTCTCAGGCTTCTCCTGCTACATCTCTTGGATTGGCTCTTCTGCCTTACTCTTTTGCTTTTAAGGATCCGTGTGATTACATTTAGTTCCCCCGAAAAACCCAGAATAATCTATCTTAATGTCAGATGATTAGTTGCCTTAGTTATATCTGCAAAGTCCTTTCACAGAATTGTCTAGATTAGTGTTTGACCAAATGACCAAGGGCCAAGAAGTTTGAAAGGATATCTTTATAATACTGCCTTCCACATTATTTGTGCCATCCACACAGCCAAAACTGCAGATACAATTTATCTAATAATAACTATAAAGTATATACCTATGCATTCCTCATACTAAATAAATGTATTTATTAATTTCTTTATTTAGTAAATAATTATTGAGCACCTACCCTGTGATAGGCACTGTGATTGGCTTTGGCGACACAGTGATTATAATATAGTTATGTTATTTTCATTTATTTCTTTACAGTCTACATTTAATGAGCATATGAATGTTTAAAAAATACATTTTAAAAAGAAAAAGAATGGTGAAGGATCTAACAAAGACTCATAATAATTTTCTAAATTGGGTTTCTAATGGCCTCATTTACTGATCTCAGTCAATGAATGCATTTTCCCCTCTAAAACTTCTCAACATTATCCAATTCTCTTCCAGATACTGTGTGGCCTATCTCTCCATTATCATCTTTAAGGTCACCAGTTCCTATCATGCAATACTTTCAAGGTACTGAACTCCTTTATTCTCTAAATAATGCTGTCTTACTTCAACTTTCTGCTTACCTATAGAGGCATCTTGAACCAGTGTTCTAACATTAACTTAAATGATCATTCCCTGAACCCTTCAGACTGTATCAGTTTCCATTTTCTATGTCTCATAGTTTCCTGCAGATAGCTATAATATAGCACACATAATTTTGTATGTACTCTTTTGTAAGTCTTTCTCCACCACCATACGTAGTGATACAAAGGTAAGTACTATACTTTGTTACTCTAAATCACTAGTCCAGAATACTGACCCTAGCCTAGTAAAAGTTATCATAGAATTCTGAATATATATATATATATATATATATATATATATATATATATATTTCCTCAAAAGCAATGAGGAAAATAGAAAGATGAATGAATAAGATGAAGGAAGGAAGGAAGGAAGAAATAGAGGAAGGAAGGGAAAAGAAAGAAAGAAAGAAGAAATGAGCAGTATGCATATTGTATTTTGTATCATTATATCTTTACTAAGTACTTATTTCTTAGGTAGTACCTCTCAAGATTTATTTGCAAAATAATGCCTCTATTTTGAAAATTATCACATTTAATATAATTTTACTGGTGAATATCACTGATGAGTTTTTGCTTTAATATTAGTGAAATATTTTTTAAAAATTTCTTTGCTACTGTAAATGTTTATTTCAGAGATATTATAAGCATTTATCAATGTGTTAGATAGGATTTACTAAAGAATTTATTTAAAAAACTACTGATGAAAATTTTAATCCATTCTGTTTTTTCAATGACCACTGACATACAACATACTATTATAGTTTCTGATGTACCAAAGTGTACATAGTTAAGAGGTGAAAGATTTAAGAAGTACAAATTGAAGCTTAAAAAAGAGTCATGAGGATGTCAAGTACGGTATGAATAAAATAGTAATACTGTCAAAATTATGTATAGTGTCAATAGGGCACTCTACTTATCCTAGGATCACTTCATAAATTATATAAATGTCTAACCACTACAATGGAAACTGAAAGCTAATATAATATTGAATGACAACTATAATAAAAAAAATACTCACATGGATATAAAATAAACATAGGGAATATAGTCTATTTTTTTCTTTTATATCAATGGAAACTGTGTAGGACTCTCAAAGTATTTCATTTTCACCTCTCTTTGGTAACTCTCCTTAGTTTTCTTCATCTTTTAAATTGCATTGACGGATAATGAAGTTATCTTTAATATCTTTGTATTACTCTGGTCATTTTACCTAAGTAGAAATACTGAATTTCCAAAAACATTTTTACAGTACCATTGCCATCACTTCAAATATCACTATTTCTAGCAATTGAAATAGCTATAAATTGTAACCTTTTTAAAATTTCATTTTTTAACTTTGGTCATATACTGATTGGTGAAACAATTACAGGCTGAGTGGAGTAAACAGCTTGGAGGCAGAGGACATGTCTTCGACCTCTAGGGATTTATTTTGAAATGATTCTGCTATTAGTTGTGACAGTTTCTTGGACACCCTTCTTTATAGCTGCTGAATCATAATCACCTCAGAACATCCTGCATTTGCCTGCAAATGGTGTTCTGTTGCACTTCCCTTCATTCTATTTCCATGTTTTTTTTTGTTGTTGTTCCTTTTTCCTATGATAAAAAAAAAATCCTAAAGCATAGTTTGGAAAAGAGATTGTCCACATCCATCATGTCTGCTTTTATGAAACACAAAGTGCAGACTGTTTTATGCCCCATTGGCAGGTTATGTTGTAGCATTTTATATATGCCATAGAGACATTATTTAAGTCAATTCTGTGATAGGCTCTAGCATCTCCTCTTTTCAGTTTGGACTAGAGTTGATAAAGTTTGTATATAGAAAGGAATTTCACTATCTTTGAATAAATTAAAACTAAATCGTGTCTACAATATGAAAAAGGGAATTATTCTATAGAAAATGAAAAGAAAGGGACTAAGAGATATTCAGCTAGGCTTATTTTGTGCAGAACAGCCCATCCTGCAACTATTTTCCTTATGGTTCTTTTTACATTTAGTATGTCTACATTCAAATTTATTTATTTTTTATTCAGTGGTGGTTAATTATCATACTCATTCTTTTGTTCTACAATTATTTTCAGAATAATTTTCCATTGTCTCTTGGAAAAAGCACTTAAAATGTTCTTTTAAAGATTTCTTCACTGTTGATTTTGGAATGAATTTAAGCCAATGAATATAACAAGAAATGAATCAATATCTGACTTATTAAAAAATATCACCAACATCAATTCTCTACTTATTCACATTTATATTTAATGGAGAAAAGTAACCTTGAGTATTTTTAGTTTGACATCTTGATTCTTTCTTTCTCATTCTAATTCCTAGCTCTCACTTTATCCCAAGTTCACATCCAACCTAACTCCCATCCCCATTTCAGAGAAAATTATACACCTCTCATGGGATGTTAACTTAAACAGAAAAATAAAATAACATTTCATCCTGGATAGAATTAATGTGGAGCCCTCTAACTGGAGACTCTAAGAATTTTATGCCAGATTGTGACAAATCAGTGCCCCTCCTTATAACTAACTGTGGAATGGTTCTATGGAGAAGTAACAGAACCCAAACGATTATGATTGGTGAAGTAGAACACCAAGATGGGAAGGAGAGTTTTCAACATTCAAAGCTATTACCATACTTATAATCAAGCCACAAATAGAATTCAAACGGTCAGTGTTATTGCAGGAACATACAATAAATTTTAGGAACTTGCCTAAACCTTCAAGCCGTTGATTTATAACCAAGAAAATAAGACTAAAAAGGAAGGCCTCCCGGATTCTATAACTTGGCCCTGCTAATGTCAAACCCATAATAGGAGTTTAAGTCTTCTTCTTGATATCTCTTTATGGTTGGTCAGAGAGACATACAGATGAAGAAAGAATAACATGCAGTTGGCAATGATTCTGGAAACAGAAGACAAAATGACAGCTTACAAAAATCATGTGTGAAACCACGTGAGAAACAAGCACTTTGAGAAATTAAAAGCTTGGGAGTTCTGATCATTTATACAACAATGCTCTACTGAGTGAGGACTTCCTAACATTGATTTTTTTCCTGTGTCCACTTCTAAAAGTATAATTTGCTTTATTGTGTCTGGCATATTTCAGTGTAATAACAAAAGGATTAGTTTTGAGGCTGATACATTCATTGGACGTTAATTCAATAAAAATATATATGGTAATGTGTTATAATAAAATATTAAATCACTGGTTTTCATTGAAATTCTCTCTTATTAATTAGAAAGCCAAGCTTTGTGATTCCTTGTCTCAGGTAACATTTTTGAGTGACAAGATGAGGAAAAGTAGTTTTGTGATACTTCATTTTGTAAAAGCCTAAGTCATATAAAAGAGTAAATTCCTAACTTGGGGACCATATATAAAAATTTAGAGGTTCTGCGAGCATGAATGTAAAAATTACATTATTCTCAGTTGCTCCTGACTACAATTTAGCATTTCAAATTTGAAAGAATAAACAAATCTCAGCAGGACTAATAGTATCTGGGACATAGTTACAAATAGAAATTATAGATATTTTATATTACTTTACTTTTGTTGAAGATACCTCAAAACAATCTTGATGATTTTCACTACTTCAAAGTCACTTTGGTTATAAGATCCACCTCTATTTCCAACATATTTGTTAATGTGATTATGAAGGTACTCAGATCTTATGATATAACAAATTTACCTATACTATTTTGATAATATACTTCAATATAACTGGTATTTTTATTTTAATGCATTAATAACATTATTTTGAGAATGGATACATAGGCATCATAAAAATATCAGACAGGTCTATGGCAAACAAAAGGTTAGGCTTAATTTATAAGATATTCTAATGTATTAATGTTCTTTTGAGAATTCTTCAGAGACAGTGGGTTCCATAAGGACCAGAAGCCCAAGCAGCACATGTAAGCATGGTCTTGGGAGGTGCCAAGTTCTCAAAAGGTTATAGCTAAATTTAACTCCTCACAAAATGTATTCTAGGCACTGAATGTCCCAGACTTAAAATAGAGTCTTATGTTTCTAGAATGACCCAAAATCAGCACAGGGTCACCTGGTCTGAGAGAGCATATGCGGCTAAAGGATAGCTATCTCAGTTAAGCCTAGGATGGAGGAATGGACTATGACCAATGGGTTTTCACATCTGCTTCAGAACTTCATTAAGTGGAAAAACTTGCCATATCATCATTAAAGAAAAAACGTCATCATACTCCTGGGATGACAATGTCTAAAACTGCCAGAATTTAAAATCTCTATAAATTGGATACATTGGAAACACAAGATAAGACATAACCTGATTTAAACAAAAAATTATAAATTATTGAGCATATTTGTATTTGGAATGAGATACAAAATTATTACACATGATATCTCTAGGAAAGGAATCTGGAACTTTTGTACCATTAAGTATCTTCCTTTTAATCTTTATAAATATACTCAATTATTCAAAGTTTGTTAAGTTAGCAAAAGCAATGTTACAAAATATGGAGTTTTATATATAAACAGGGAGCTTTCAGTCTTGCACAGTATGTGTGTGTGTGTGTGTGTATGTTTGAATGTGAACAGTTTATTTCTTATATTATGAGATCCATGTTGAACAAACTTAAGTACTAGCTATTGGAATTATAGATGATTAATAAATTCTCTGGTTTTTTCATTTGTTACCCTGCAGGAAAGACATGTTTCTCTTTTTCCATCTGTGGTTATTCTCTACTGAGTAATAAATAAAAGTCAAGAGGATGTTCGGCTCACCTCCCTCAGGTGATCTGAGTCAATTTCCTAAAGCTGTTATTACATTGAAGGATGTGAATGCTCATACGTTCACTCAGAATTGGCTTTGAGTTCTTCCAGAGAACAAATACAAATACGACCTTAATTTTCCAACCATGCTTTTTTCACAGCCAAAATTAATAACATATTCTGATTTTAACTTCTTATTTTCTTTCCTGAGTAGAATTTCACTTGCTTTTTCAAAATCTTGGGTACTGAAAAACTTATCCAATGTCAGTTAAAAACTGCTAGATACCAACATAATTACCAAGGAGGAGATAGAAATTTTTGTTAATTAATGGTGAACTCTGCCAAGTGAAATATTCATTGTTGTTCATTGCAAGACATATTGAAAATGCATATTTTTAATAAAGTATGACTTTTTTCTCAGACAGTGTATATGCTTAAAAAAATGAATACATTTTTGTGGCAAGTTTTTCTCATTAGTGAAAGGTTACCTACCACAAATACTTTGTGTGCAAAGATAGAACACTGCTGAAAATATTGTCCTACTTGACACCCTACCCTTTCTACCTTTCTCAGTTTGCTTCATTTTTAAATTTAAGACTGAAAATAAGCCATGAATTTACAGATTGCATAATTAGTCAATAAAATTTATACAATATTTTATTAACATTTTTGGAATGTGTTGCTAACTTGTGCAAGTGATTACCAGATATAACTGCATAAAGATGGACCTGGCATCTAATAGTCAAGGAAATTTTAGGGTGTGCTACACTTTTTAAACTGGAAACACTTGGTAGCGATAGTGGGGATAAGAAGGAAAATAGTTCCATTTTACATAACCTTATTGTCTATTTTAGGAATACAGATTTTATTAGTATCTCAATTTATGAAGAGTTGGTGTTGGTGGATAGTAAATTTTGAAGTGGTTCCAATAGAAGAAAAACCCTGGTTCTAGCCTAGAAATTTATTAAAGATAAGTAAGTAGGTGTACCCTACTTCTTTTTATAAATAAGTAACTCTGATAATTCAATGGAAATTAAGTGAAATAATATTTAAATAATAAGTCTTCTGGCATATACAGTAAGAATCATAATAAAATTTACTTCTATATTAAAAAATGTGAAGTTAAATCAATCACAGGTCTTTGATCTGTCAACTTTTTTTTTAACCTTAGTAATCTGTTCCATGTCATCCTTTCTTTTATACGAATGCTACAATTTGATACATTGATTGTTTCAGACTATTTCTTCTAAATTTACCCCCACCCCAAAAAACGATAACATGATGTTTCATATCCACAGGTAATAAACATAGCATTTGATTTATAAGGAGATTTATGAATAATCTCATTAGACTTATCAATTGCAAAGTTGTCATGACAATGGAAACTTAATTCTGTTTTTACTCCCATTCATGGGAATATTATTTACTATACACTTGTGATAAATGAGCCATACTATTGTGATTCTTATGGAGGTTTTCTCACATAAGCATGATCAATCATTAACCCCATTTTAGCCCTTCTCCATTCTCAAAAGAATGGGGTTTGGGGCTGAAAATTCCAATCTTTTAATCACGGCTTGTTCTTTTTAGTGACCAGTCATCCAGGAACCATACAGGAGTCCACCCAGAGTCACCTCATTAGATGAAAAGACATTCCTAACAGCCAGAAAATTACAAGTTTCACAAGCCCTTGTCAAAAAGTGGGGTCAAAGAGCAAATAGAAGAGAGGGTGCTTTTAGTGTTCTTGTCACTTAGGAAATTACAAGGGTTTCAAAAGATCTGTGCCAAGAACCAGGGGCAGAGACAAATATATGTTTATTATGTCACAATCCCTAACTCATATAAGTTTGTTTTTATCATTTATAATATTCTAGTTTAGAATATAACAAGTTTTTGTTAATAGTTCTATATTGCCTCAAGTACTAAACTCTAGAATTAAATTTTTGCTTACTTTTTTCAAACTAACAATGGAATGAAGTAGTTTTCTCTTAAATCTACCAGTTGTATTACTAATTCTATTCTAAATAATTGTGCTGCCTTGTGACTGATATATTTAGTTTTTCCTCAATCACATATTTGTTCTTTGAAAGCAGAGAATATACATAATACATATGGAAAAATCATATAATTATTAACATATTTTGAATTGCTAAACTGATAGTGGTATATCATACACACTGTTCTATAGCATGCATCTTTCACCAAATTATGTATTTGATGTATTTTTTATATTAGTGTATCGATGACTCATTATTTTTTCCTCCAACTTATTATTTTGAAAAAATTAACACCTATAAAATGCTAAAAGAATAAAACAAAGATCAGCAGCATAAACTTTAATTTTTACTCAGCAATTTTTAATATTTGCTATATTTCCTTTATCTCTTTTTATGTGAGTACATGTGCATGTGTGTATTTGCTGAATAATTTGAACTAAAGTTGTAGACTTCTTGACACTTCACTCCCAATTACATAGGCATGCATATTATGAAATATCAAGAACAAGAAATTTTTTTGTATAGTTATACCATTATTACTTTGAAGATACAGTAATAGTTTCTGATAGACATCATATTCAAATTTCTTTTTGTATCATAGTCCAGTATGTTTGTTTTTATCTTTTACAATTCATAATTCTTTTGAGGATCTTACACTGCATTTAATAGCAAAGCTCTTCGAATTCTTTTAGAAAAGAACGTGATTCTTGCTAGTAAGGTCTGGCATTTGTCCTAATGACTAGATGCAAGTTATAGGTAAAGACACTAAAGACATACTGTATTTTCCATTGCATCACTCAGAGGACAGGATCTGATAAAGAGACATCAATATGAAATAAACAGTTGTGAGGAAGATTCTCGTGATACTGGTTTTTAATGAAATTATCTGATTTATTTCCTCATTAAATATGCATATATTTCAATTCTATCCACTGGAAAAAAATTAAAAGCCATGAAATTCCAGTTGCCATGAGTGCATCAATGGCCAGAATTTGTCTTTTACCCACCATTCTCTACTAAATGTCCCTACATCTAGGGCAGACAAAGTTCAATGTGAGCCTGGAGCATCTTTATATTTTAGAAAATGTTCATGAATAAGAACGATTGAAAAAGACAAATAAGCTCACCTATATTTTTTTTTTGGTTGGTTCCCTGAGTGGAGATCGAACTCAGGCCATGGTGATGAGAGTGCTGAAGCCTAGCCACTACACCACCAGGGAACCCTCTGACCTACATTTTCAATTTTGGCACAATTTTAAAATCAAAGGATTAATAACGGTAATAAATTTTGACAGATTGAGTTTAAAAAATACTTTACAACACCATAGTGCTACTTTAAACAAAGTTATGAAATGAGAAAGGGAAAGTTCTTAAAAAAAAAAAAGAATGACAAGTTATAAGTGGAAGAAATGATAAAAGTAGACATAACCAATTTTTATGCATGAATGTAAATATTTGAATCAGTTAAGAATCATCTGCTGATGCAAAAACCACTGGATAAAGATTTGCTTGGAGAAATGATATCACATGTTTGCAAAATATCATATCCCTTTTTTATTAATTATGTAGGGAAAATGTATCAATATAATTGAGAAATTAGATACACATCTCTTTAAGCATATCATAGTACCTAACATCACTAATTGTAAGATAATGCTATAAATATTTTTTAACATTAAAATTACATCACCTCACAAGAAAATTAGTGTTATTCTATTTCTAAACTATCCTAATTTTCAGGTTTTTCTTAAACAAGAAATATGCTGTATTTAAATATTTTACTATATCTTACAACATAAATAAATTAATTAAAGAAGAGTAAACCTAACCTATATTCTTAGTTGGCAACATATACTGAGTATATAATGTATAGAGGAAACTACAAAGAGTTTCTCTGAGGATGTATAACATTTAATAAAGAAATAAAAATATGAATTTTCATGGAGATGATTTTAACATAAGCTCATCATGTCTTATTTTTAAATATATTTTAAAATAATTAATTTAAGAACCAATAATGTAGCATTTCAATATAAACATTGATTTTCAAATAAATATTTTTATGAGGTTCTGAGAAATGCACTTTGAGGGTAGTGAGATGGTGGGCTAGATTTACCATGGTAATCAGATGGGGTTTAAGAATATTGTGATCCATTCCTGCCATACTACATTCTCCTCCGTACTCCATGGAAATATATTTGGAAACTACATTTTCCAGGCCTTATTGCCAATAACATTTTTCTTGATATCCCCCAATAGAAAGCACGCATATATTTTCCATATATCATATATGTTACAGCTGGAAGGTAAAAGATAAAGAAAAGCCATTATTCTCTGAACAGTGATTTCAAGCCATTGAGCATCAATTAAGTACTGCTTTGGTACTTCCAGGCATGTGAGAACCTTGGAGATGGTTTCCCTTAGTACCAGAGAGTCGCTGAAAGCAGCTCCCACGATACTTGCTTCCAGCCTGCAAACTTCTCTTTAAGCCTATATTTCTCTGAGTTAGACCTCTTCTTACTTTAAATAGTTAAAGTGTCTTCTGTTCTCTGATCAATTGATACAGTATTAGGTAATAGAATTGGTTCTAAGATGGTTAGATTTAAAGACGGTAATGATCACATCACTAATGGAAACTAGCACACTGGAAAGCTATTGTATGCAATGGTAAATAGTTATTTAAATTGTTTCCTGTAATTGCCTGGTGTAAACTTCCTATAGAAAGCAATAGTGTGTGATATCAAGTTGTTCTTGCATAGAAACTGTTGGTGAGAATGACTACAAAGATTTGGGGCAGGAAATGCAAGATTAGCGTGTTAGTAACAAGGAATTCCGTGAAAGAAAATGGTTCAACATGTGAGAATGTATGATGAATTTGAATGCTCACTATGGGACATCCAGAGCAAAGCAAACATACAATAATCAGGGGAACAAGATAACTCATTTAGTGAATGTTAGTCAACCTTTCTTCTCAATCACCCATGTGCTTAGCTAATAGATACATGGACTAATCAACAGTGGAATGATGAGATGAATGTTATGCATGAGCTCAACAGACATGAGTTTCTTGTTACCATGTCTGATCAGGCTATACTCAGTGCTATATTCACAATCTGTGGACATAAGAGAGTGATACTGTATGTCTGCTATGACACCGTTCTCCTGCAAACCAGTCTTAACTTGGTAGTAAGTTGATTACATTAGAATTTTCTCATCACAAAAAGAGCATTTATTCCAAATATGGATATGTATTCCCTGCATACAGTGCTATAACATAATAATAGGGTGGGCTATTTCTGGAATTCAGAGAATCCCCTGGATTGCTTCTTAGACTATGCTTGCAGGTAAATGCTAACAAAAGTATCATAGCAATACAATATGAGGAAAATAACATAAGGCTCAGATCTTTCGGGAACAAAATTTTGTCATCACATGAGCTCAAGAACCATGTCTAGCTGAGATGTACACTGAAACCAAAGAAAATATGGAATAGATAGTGGAAGAACAGTTCACTTAAAAACTACAGGTTCTTGTTCAGTTGCAGAAACAAAAGCTATAGTGACTATAAAATGTTTTGTAATGTGTATATTTTTTATGTGTTAACCATAATTTTTTCTAACCTTTCCCCACAATGGTATATAGGTATAGTGATGGTGGTGATACTGATTCAGTCCTTAAATTATAAAATATCAAAGAAATATGGTGATGGAAAGAGAACTCACATTGGGTGGTGAACATATAATGCAACAAGTAGACAACGCACTATAGAATTGTACACCCAGAACCTATGTAATTCTTGCTAACCAATGTCACCCCCATAAGTCTAACAATAAAAAAAAATATAAAAATAAAAAAAATTACAAATCAAAGGAAAAATGTGAATTGGTTAGAAAGAAATAAACATCACTTAGAGATGGATATGAGGTGTGATTTAAAAATATGGTGAATGTTTAAATAAAAAAATTATTACAGTGAAAGACACATTGTCATTTAGCTCTCTCAAATTGCTCCCCCTCACTTCAAACACACTTATCCCATCATTCTTGCTACTTCTGGAGCAGTTCTGGAAGTTCTCTTTCATGAGTATCTTTAGTTGCACATCATGGCTGCCTCAATATCTTGCAATGATTCAAAATGCTTTCTTTCATGATCATTTTGACTTTGGAGAAGAGCCAGAAGGCACTTGGTGCCAGATCCAGTGAATCAAGTGGATGAGGACACATTCTAATATTTTTATTTGACAGAAATTGCCATACCAGAAGCAATATGTGACACAGAGCTTTGTCATAATGGAGGATGAAACCGTTTGCCCATTTCTCAGACACTTGTGAAAGAGGACTTACAGAACTGCTTCAGAAAGTGGCAAGAATGATTGGATAAGTGTATTCAAAGCAAGGGGGAATATTTTGAGGTGGACAAATGGCAATATTTTTTTACTGTAATAATTTTTTTATTTAAACATTTGCCATATTTTTTATACCACCTCATATATATGGATATGAAACTTAGGGTCTTTTGTTTTGGAGGAGAAGTTTAGATGTCTTCATTTGGAAGAAGGATAGGTGCATAATATAAGGCATAGTGACAAGATAATGCTGGTTTTGTGGTTACTTGGAAGATAAAGACACACTAAAAGGAACACATGAACAATAAGTATCCAAAGGTATGGACTATGCTAGATACACACACACACACACACACACACACACACACACACACATAGATATGTACATACTTTTTTTCCTTCTAAGAACTGCCCTGCCCTTCAAGAGCCACAGTCCAGAAATTAGACTTCCTAAAATCCACTTAAAATCAGGGTTCTGGCTAGATTTCATCAATTGCAAGAGTATGGTTTTAGATCTGGAATTTTTCTTTTAGTTTTTAAATATTCTGCTGAGACACACTTTTCTTTATATTTTAGGTAATGAGATCATTGGAGGCCAACTTCTATAGTTCCTACACTTCTAGTCCTCCAACATTATGTAAGCCTCCCATTCTATGTATGATTATTCTATCAAAATACCTGAGGAAGTGCACGTGTATGTTTAATTGAAAAACTAAGTGTTAAGCACAGGGTCAGATCATTTGAATATTAAATTTGAGTGATTCCAGATAAAACTTGGGTTCCATTAGTTTATTTTTCTTTAAAACCTATTCATTTAATAATGTATATTTTATTAAAGTAAGCATTTTCTCTGCTTATAGGACATTTTGATCATGGCTGTTAAAAAATGTATCACAACAGTAAGATCATTATGACTTAAATTATAAACAAAAGTCCATGGAAGTTGAGGAGCTTGTCCAAACTGGAACCTATTTATTGTTGACTAATATTACACCTCATTTTTTCTGATTTCTAATACAGTGCCTTTCAAAATTTCTTTTTGATTTACAAAAAAAAAAACCAACTCCATTAATTTTAAGTAAGTAAATGGCACGCTAGTATTTCTTGGCACCACAACGTTGGGTAGAAAAAATGTAAGTGTGCCTTTCAAATGATGTTGATGGGAGGGCCATTTAGCCACCTATTATATAAGAGACTTCTGCTTATATAAGGCCTAAGAATGGGTGCCCAGTGGGAAATGAAAATACGGATGTTTTACTAAAAAATTATTAAGAATTTCAAAGTGTCACAACCGAGCATTAACCAATCATAAGTTCCTTTAGAGCACAGAGTCCTGTGGTATCACTTAGGTCACACATGCATAAAGCCATCTATCTCTGCCATGGCCTCCAAGAATGTCATTTGTTGCCAGGTGATCTTCTGTAAGCTTACAAAGATTCTCTTTTTGACCACTCTAGCCAGGCTCCTTTGAACTTTCTTCTTGACTAGGACTTCATCTTGGCCTATAAAGACTTGAACAACACTAACTTTAAAAACACTAACATAGTCTTTAACAGCCATAACACTAAGATGACTCTAGTTCCCGCTAATTTTTTTTTTTTTTTTTTTTTTTTTTTTTTTTTTTTTTTTTTTTTTTTTTTTTTTTTTTTTTTTTTTTTTTTTTTTTTTTTTTTTTTTGCTGAGAATCTCAAGCCTGCCATAAGAATTTACTGTTTGTTTCAACTAACACCTGAAGTTAGAGTGGGCCTCTACCTCCCAGTCTCTTTGGAGGATAGGAGCCTAAATTCCATAAGCATCAGTTAATAAATCCATAAAGGTTTCACATGGGTCAACCTCACCTTCCTTCTTTTTGTTATGTTTTCACTTCCATGACTCAACTGAACCCCTGGGTCACTTCTCACCCCATTTATTTATTCTCCCATTAAAATGCCCAGTAACCTTTGTACAAATTGAAGTTGAGTATAGTTCACACTGGATTTTGTTCTTTATTACAATCAAATATTAAAGATTAAAAATTCTCCTTACCACTCTAAAGTAGTATCTAGCTGTGTTTGTCTTTGATAAGAGTCATCAATAGCATTGAACAGAAAACCATGGATTAGTGAATCAGGGTAGCCCTAAGTCAGGATCCAATAACATGAAAGCCTAGTTTTTGAAAGAAATACTTTTAAATTAGATAAAAATTGCTGATTTTGCACATTTATCTAATTAGTTTCTTAATTATTAGTTCTTTGAAACATGAATTATTATTAGTTTTTCATTGAGTAAACTCTGTAAGTCATGAATCATTGGCAATTATGACAAGTTAAGAAAGCATTTAGCTTACTAGGTTTCCAGGCAGTGATGTCTTATTTGCCTGTCTTCAAATTAATTTCCAAATTCTCCTATGTCATGTTTGAAGCCTAGTACATTTGTGAGATAATATTAAGAAACTGTAATAGGATGCAAACATCAAGAACCATTTGTCTTAAGGCTTATAGCTAACTCATATATTTATGATTTTTTTTAACTTTACCCTGCAATTTCTAGCATCAGCCTTCAGTGTCATATAAAAAGTACTCTTTACATATTTTAATTCTGACTCATATATTCTCAACATACTAGATACATTAAACAAGTATATTGGATAAATTTGAATAAATTAGATTCTATTTAAATAAAAATTAAGCATGTGAAACACTTAAAAAGATTTCTTATAAGCATGCATGCTTTACAAGAATAAAATGTTTTTCACTTGAAGATAAATGTATATGAAATTCAATGCAAGATATGTTAAGTGACAGAAAAATTCAGTTTGGTTATTTTATTGCTTTCACCATTAAGTAACTCCGGCTCAGTTAGGTAACAATTTAAAATGTTAATATATTTCTTCACTCCTGCTAACACCATTGTAACAGCATCTCCTTGAATTTTTTAGCATTACTTTTTTCTGTTAGAATTAGAATCTTGATTATAAAAATGGCATAATTTATATTACTTTATATAATCCTTTACTCTTAAAAACCATATCTCACAGATATTTTATATAACAATATTAAAATTCAATTAAGTAAATTTTGGCAAATTTAAGTTGTCTACTCTTCATCAGAATATGAAATTACAATGAAAAGATGGACTGATTGTTGGAATACATTATTTACAGACATACAAAGTGTTTAGGGACCTATGAACTGGACCACAGACATTCTTGTATTCTCAGTTGCTATCCTAACTTTCAATAATTTTTTCTCTTCTAATTCCTTTTCCTCATTTTTGCCACACTGATAATATATTTTATTAATTAGAATATTTGAGTTCTTCAGAGACCTCTGTGGCTTGAATAAATAGCTTTTAGAATTCTTTTCCTACCAATAAATTTAAATAACATTTGTTGAAATGTTATTTATAGCCTATTATGATTGAGGTACATTTTAAATAGTTTGATATTATGTAGAATATAATTTTAGTTCTTTAAAAGGGTTATTATAAATGGAAGTTAATTTCTGAAATCATCACCTATCTGGGATATTGCTGATTTTTTTGATGAGTCATCTCTTCTGTAAAACTGCAGAGAGATCCAAAACCAAGAAGAAACCTTAAGATGCTAAAAAAGAAGTGAAGGGTTTATTATTTTTGTCTTTTAGTCTAGACCTGTCACATTTTTTCTGGTTGGAAAAATTCTGTATAGCAAAATGACCCTATGTGACTTAATTAGAAACTGAAGGAAAAGAAAAAAAAAAATATATATATATATAGAATTAGAAGCATGTTTTGTTTGGTTTGTTTGTTTTGGTAACAAAAAAGAGAAAAGCATGAAGACATAAGTGGAAAAATACAGGCCTGAACATGAGGGGTTACCTATTTCCAAACATCTAGGAAAAGCATCATAGGAACTGGCTATCAAAATATTCACAAAGACAGGAGCCTGATATATTTTTCACTACTAATATATCCATTAATATTAGAACCTTATTAATATAAGCTAAGGCCTACTGTTTTTATTTGTCTCCAATAACTTTTGTCTATATTTTATAAAGACATAAGGAACTCACATTTATTTTTGTAAGATGCAAAACTATTTTACAAAATGTAAATCTTAAAGTTTATACTTGAGCTGTGTATTATTGGTAGGTCAGTTTCCATTGGCTAGTTTCTAAATGAATTTTGACTACACAAATTTATTATCTTCATATATAATTATTTTTTGATGTGATAAAGCTTGGATTTCTACTCTTATGTTGTGCACAGGTTAAGTTTTCTAATATCCCCAAAGTAGTTTATCTGAAAGTAGACTCAGAGAAAAAAGATACACTAGTTAATAATAAGTAAAGTTACTTATTGAAACTTGTATAGAGCACAACAATTAAGGAATTTAAAAATGTTGTCATTAATTTAATATTTACTATACAAAACCATTATTAAACATATACTATATTTCAAAATATGCTCAGGGCTGAAATAAAATGGAATAAAATATGATCCCTGTTCTAAAGATGATCAAAAGTGTTTGTCAGCTTGCTTTGCATTTATAAAAAAGGCATTAATCATTTTAAGGGCAATAGGAGATGGACCAGAAAAATATAACCTAAAAACAGAACAAAATAAACACTATAGCAACTTCATTTTAGGGTAAATAATAATTTATGATTGGAACTGGTTTCCCCTGTATTTTATGGCCTCTGAATAAATAATAAATCAAGATAACTGTGATATTCAAAATGTTGCTGGTGTCTGGCTGCAGCCACTTATATATTACCTCCAGTTATTCTCAATATCTTAGGTAGTTATTTCTGAACATTCCTAAATGTTATCACGTGTGTATACTTGTACACAAAGCACACTGGTTACAGACAGCACAATGTACTAGAACATTGTGCTGTCTGTAAAATATCCAGGCACAAACTGTATTACATTGACATTGCAGCTGAATACCTTTCAGACAGCTTTCATATCCCATGGTCTTAATCTCCAGGTCTTCATTTCAATTCTTTGCTTGAAAAGTCCACAACCCTTTAACTGCAACTTTTATTTTGTAAACACTGATGTCTATACAAAGGTGATGCCTCTCTATGAACAAAATGCTGGTACTCTAAAAGTGCCAGATTGTCACTACACAATTGGCACACTCAATATGTTGAAGCTCTGCTGGGCCTGTTCAAAAGTAGACCAACCATCATATTACACCATATGGCAACAAAGCAGCAGAGCAATCAGAAGGAGATAAAGTGACAAAAGGTACTTCATGTTCTGCCAATAGCTCTTTCTCCATGAGTCTCAGTTATGAATCTTATAACCGAGATGTGGGATGTGACAAATGTGGGAATCTCGGACTTTCTCTATACTTCTTCCAGTGTACAGACCTTTAAATTCTTACAATCAATTTACTAAAATAGATGCCTAATTGTCGATCTGTTCTCAAAGTTTGTCAGGAATTCATTGTGAAGTCTGAATTTGATTAGTGAACAAAACCTAGGTTTATAGTAAAAACATTAGGTTAATTTAAAAATTATTACAAAGTTCATATTTTGATCCAATTTAGTATTGATTTTTTTCATGGTGTTATACACAATTAAGTATTAATATCAAGTTATTTTTGGTAAATATTTTATTTATCAAAATTTAATATACCTGACCAGTTTTTAAGTAATGATAACTAATGACAAGTGGCTTGATTCAATTATTAATACCCTGAAATTTTACATCGAAAAGTTAAAGAATTGTAATTGCCTGAAAAAGTTTTTCAATTTTAGAAGTATAATATGTAGAAAAGGATAATTCTGATTACAATACTATTATAGCTGATTCATAACTATCTATTATATTTAAAAATGCCAGAAATATGAATAACAAATTCAAATCAATATTCTATTTATTAACATGTTATAGTTTGCTTTTTTTCTTCAAACAGGATGATAGCTGTATTTTGTAATGTCAACTGCATATTTTATTTTTTTAAATTATTTACAAGACATATCATGACATCCTGTGAAATAGGTTGAGGAATGTGAGGTGAATGAGCATAAATAAGGCAATTGATAATTTGATCAAGTAGGTAATCAGTACCAATTATCCATTAAGTAGATTTCAATGGAAAGCGATCTCTACTGGACAATCCAAGTCTCTGCCTCAGGCTTTTCCTAGCCCATATTTATACACACACACACACACACACACACACACACACACACACGTGTGTGTGTGTGTGTGTATTACAGTCATCATGTACAAAAGATTATAAATCACATACAGCATGAACATATCACAATTATATAGAAGTAGAGAATCAACATGAAAGGAAATCTGGACAGGCAGAAGCAATAGGTCAAATTTAATAAATGAAGCATAGTAGATATCAATGTATATATTTGCTTTGAGTACAGGAAGAATCTAGGTATGCTCCTAAGACAGCTAGTATGAACAAAATGGAAGGAATTCATTAGATGCAATAAAAATCAATAGTATAAATTGTTTTTCAAATAATCTAAGGATGTGTTAGGTACAGTTAATTAGAATTATTGTGGTTTTCTTTCCTCAATTGATGTGTTATACAAACCATACCTGGAGCATTGTGTTCAATTCTGGGCATCACACGTTGAGAAGAAACAGAATGCACTGATCTTGTCCTGAAGCAGAGACAAGAATTTTAAGGAAAGAGGAGATAAGGCAAGGAAGGAAACACTCATGTGTGCATATACACACACACACACACAAAACCACCTTTCATTGGTTATTTACTCATCACATTTTTTAATAAACAATAATTCATTTATATTTTCTTCATGCCCTACAAGATAGAAAGTATTTTATCTCATTTATAGGTGATAAAACAGTAGTATAGGAAGCTGAGATAAAGGACGATGGTCACAGATTTGGTAAGAACCAAACCTGAATTTGAACCTATATCTGTCTGATTGTCAATAGTTATATAGTAATGTTATTATGTTGTCTCTTTACCACATGAAATTTAAATAAATATGAAATGAACTTCATATTTGTTTAAATTTAATCAAAATATTTGAAAGCCTCTCAGGTTCTAGCCTCGGAGAATAGTTTTTGCTGTGAAGAACTCATAATCTTGTCCTTGGATATGGTTTACAAATATACAAATCCTGGAATTAGGGAATGATGATATAATACTACTCCATTCCCCTTTGAGTATGTTTTGCTTTAACTTTATTTTTGTTTTGCTTTGACTTTGTTTCTTTTCCCCCCAAAATCGAGGATTGAAAAGCTTGCTTAGATCGGAGGCAAAATAGGGTTAGGCTTCTGGAACACTCTCCCCTGAATCAGAACTTGGAGCTGTACCAAGGAGAAGGGCCATGTAAACAGAGGAAAGTTTAGTCTGGCAGCTGCTGCCTCACACCTTAAGTAAAGAAGACTCAAGAGAACCGAAGAAGAATGTTTTATTTTCTCACTCTTTTAATAACTTGTCTACACAGACAGATAAATGTGGACCAATTTTTGTCAGATTTGACCTAGCTCATCCGTCAGATCACTGCCTGTTCCTCTTAAAAGTGAGGGGAGACTAAGAAGGAGAATAAAACACCAAATATATTATTTATTTGGTCCTCGGCATGCATTTCCACAGTTAAAAGCTATATTTTTCTGACTCCCTTGTGATTAGGGATATGAATATAAATTGGCTTTCACAAGTAAATGCACAGATACAAGGTCTGAAAAGCGGAACTTTGATAAAAGCAATCTTTCTGCTGGTTTTGGCGGTTTGGGGCTGGCAAGCCAAGCTGTGCAGATGTTGAAGTTTCTATGGCAGCAATGCTGTGTGCCAGCTCCAGTGTTTGGGTGTTGAGGGAGCAGCTGATAACCTCTTGCCATTCTCTATTCCCTGTTCCCAATCCCCGAATACCAGCTAGAGAAGCACATGCTTAAGCTAATGGATTCCTGATTTCCATTCTTCCTCACAGGACAGAGGGAGTAGAGCCCTGAGTAGGTTAGTTCTGTGGTGTTCTAGGAATTAATTGTGCCTGGAGACTTCATTCATCAGGCTCCTCCAGCACTTTTAACCCTTCTTATGCATCTAATTCTATTAAGTAATTTTCTGTATGAAATACTAGAGTTGTTTTCATTTCCTTCAGTGAATGCTAAATGGTAGTGTACTGAGGTATGTATCCTCTCTAATGTCATAAATGGGAAGACATTTCTATATTTTGGGCAATGCAGCAGCTGAGAGAAAAAAAAAGGTCTATTGCTAATGACTACATTGCAAATGACATTAAAGGATATAATGATACACAGATGAAGAAGCTAATAATCCTGCCTGCAGGATCAGTGAAAGCTTTACAGTAGATTTGAAATTTGAATGTGGTATTGAAACAAGAAAAAGAATTTTATTAGACTCACATAAATAGGGTGGAATTTTTTAGCTAAAAAAAATAACTAGAGTAAATGCATGGCAAGTTGGAAGTTCATGACATAGGTAAGGAGTCATGAAACTGCTTGTGTGATTGAAAATCTGGATGAAAGCTGAGGCTTTGAAAGACTTAAGACTTAAAAGGACAATTTAGACTACAACTTTGACTATTTTAACATTATTCTAATAACAGAGAAATGGTTAAAGGAAGTAAATAGGGATTTGTGTATAAGTAGCTGACTTGTACTGTTTAAACACCTATTATGTTAAATAAATAATTTTATTGTGCAGAAAGAAATTTAGGGACTAGTTGGTAAAAGTTATAACTACTATATGTGGCAGCTAGGAATATTGTTCCCAGTTTTTCACTCTCTCTCTGTATTAGAATTCTACATCTTTAACCTTAGTTATGTGTCCTTTCAGCTCTCTCTCTTAAAGAAGATGGTACATTTCCCTGCCACATTGATGTTTGGCATGTCTGTTTGACTTGTTTTAGAAAATATGTGGCTTGAAGACAGGGTGCCAATTCCAAGAAAAAATTCAAACACACTAGCATGGTGTGTCTTGGCCTCTTATACTATTCTCAGTTGCCATGAGAAGAATGCTTTTTGAGTAGCCACTCTTCCAAAGAGACTGGGAATACATGCTGAGGAAACCTGGCCCCAGCCCAAAGTGTTAGGCCATGTTCTAGCAAAGTCACCACTGACCTGAATATTGGTAAGAAGAAAATAAAGGTTTGCTGTTTTTTGTCACTGAGATTTTAAGAGCAGTTTTATGAAGCAAGCAAGAAACAAACAAACAAACAAAAACCAACCCCCAAACAAAAATAAAACAAACAAACAAATGAACAAAAATGGACGCCTTCTGTAGTGAAGCCTTTTAGCAACCCAACCTCTTTAAAATGAGTATGAGAACTTTGAGGGCAGTCTTTTCAGAGGTATTAAAAAAAAAAGGCTGACAGTTATTACTTTCCATCACCGTTGCCACATCCCTAGTCCTTACTGTTATTATCTTCTACTTGGAAGACTCTAAAAGCCAGTAAACATACCCCATCATCTAAACTATCCATCACATGGCAGCAAGAATGGCCTTTTACAAAGTTGCTGGGTCATTTTATCCCCCTTTAAAAATACTTCCATGCTTTCAGGTGCACTTATAAGGAAACCCACACTCCCTACAAGACACTGAATGATTTTCTCTGATTTCTTCCTCTTTCTTTTACCACACTATCCTTTCTCATGACACTGAAATATATTGAATTTTTTTCTGTATCATCAACTTGCCTATCTCATCCTCATGTAGGGACATTGGAATTACCCTCTGGGAGCTATTCTTTTTTCCAGAATCATACTATTGCTGGTTTGTTTTCATCCTTCAGATATCAGCTTAAAGCTGTCCTGTTCCAGGTGTCTTCCTGGTCAGGCTGTTATTCTTCATTTCTTAAAAGCATTTATCAAAATCGGAAATTTGTTTATTTATTTACTTTTTCCCACATAGATATACATTTGGTGTAGGGAAAAAACATATTTTTGTTGTGATCTAGGCCAAGTAAGTATATATTTACCTAGCAAGAGAAAATATTGAGTAAATAAATACATTATTAGAAACATAATAGTGCAGTTCAATTATAGGATAGAGATTGAATAAAACAAACTCTGTAATAATTTTATCTCAGAAATTTCTTGTATAATTAGACTTATATGTGTTCTAAAATATAACTAGAAGTAGTAAGTATCACACTTCCTGACTTCAATTTATACTGCAAAGTGACAGTCATCAAAACAGCATGATATTGGCAGGAAAACAGAAACACAGACCAATGAATAGGATTGAGAAGCAAGAAATAAACCCACATATATATGAGCAGATGACTTTCAACAAAGGAGCCCAAAACTTAAAACGGAGAGTAGAAATCCTCTTCAATAAATGGTACTGGGAAAATTCAAAAGCCATATGCAAAAGACTGAAACTAGACTGCTCTCTGTCACATATATCAAAATTAACTCAAAATGGATCAAAGCCATAAACATAAGACCTGAAACAATAAGTGGCATAGAAGAAATAATAGGTACTAAACATATAAACCTTGGGTTCAAAGAGGATTTAATTAATTTGACATAGAAGTCAAAGAAAGTAAAATAAATAAATGTGACTATATCAAACTAAAAGCCTTCTGCACAGCAAAAAAAAAAAAAAAAAAAAAAAAAAAAAAAAAAAAAAAAAAAAAAAAAAAAAAAAAAAAAAAAAAAAAAAAAAAAAAAAAAAAAAAAAAAAAAAAAAAAAAAAAAAAAAAAAAAAAAAAAAAAAAAAAAAAAAAAAAAAAAAAAAAAAAAAAAAAAAAAAAAAAAAAAAACAAAAAAAAACATCAACAAAACAAAACAGTCAACCAACCGAATGGGAAAGAAGATATTTGCAAACAAGACCTCCAATAAGGAACCAATATCCAATACATAAAGAACTCATACAATTCAACAACAAAAAAGAAACAAACAATCCAATTAAAAAACAGACAATTCTCCCAAGAAAACATACAAATGGCCAACAGATAGATGGAAGAATGCTCAACTTCACTAGCTATTAGAGAAATACAAATTAAAACAACGATGATATACCACTGCACACATATTAGAATGTCTATTATCAATAGAACAAGTAATAGCAAGTGTTGTAGAGGTTGTGGAGAAGAAGGAACCTTTATACACTGCTGGTGGAAATGTAAATTAGTATAGCCACTATGCAAAACAGTATAGAAGTTCCTCAAAAAAATCAATAATAGAATTACATATGACCCAGCAATTTTTATTCTAGGTGTCTACCAAAAATATCTGAAAACATTTATTCATAAAAATGTATGTACCCCTATGTTTATTGCAGCATTATTCATGGTGGGCAAAACATGGAAACAATCAAAGTTTCCTTTAATAGATGATTAAATACTGAAGATGTGGTAAATATACACAATGGAATAATATTCAGCCATAAGAAAAAGTGAAGTACTGCCATTTGTGACATGAACATATCTTGTGATAAATATACTAAGTGAAATAAGAAAGAGTTGAGAACCAAATGATTTCACTCATATGTGGGATATAAAACTTAAAGCAAACTATGAGCAAGACAAAAAATAAACACAGACAACAGTTTAGTGGTTACTGGAGGATAAGCAGGTGGGGATGTGGTAGGAGAGGAACAAGGGGCTCAAATATATGGCGATGAAAGGAGAACAGACTCTGGGTGGTGAGCACACAATGTGATATGTAGTATAGAAGTGTATACTTGAACCTACATGATATTACTAAATAATGTCACTCCTATAAATTTAATTTAACAAAGTGTAATGAAGAATTTGAGGCCATATCTAAGTCTCTTCCTTCCGTTTTTTTTTTGTTGTTTTTTTTTTTGTTTTTTTTAACATGCTCGACCTTGAACTAAACTAGGTTAATAAAAAGAATAACCACTAAATGGTAATGTTGTTAAGAGCACTATTTCCAAGGTTCCCAAACTGTACCAAAAAAAGTCACAGTATATTATACAAATTATGGCACTTACAGCATATGTAAAAAGAAAAGGTACTGCCATATTCAGATGGTATTTTCTTTTCCAATGTGCATTATACTTTATTTTTATAGATAATTTACTAAACTTTAGAGATGTGCATTCAATTGAGTAAAAGGGCTTGTCTAAAACACACGGCAGTGCAAAAATTAAGTTTGGAAACACCACACATGTTAAATCATAGGTATGTATTAGAGCAACAAAAGTTGTACAAATCAAGCACCTTCTCCCACAGTCTATTTTATAAGAAATGTGTGTGTTTGATATGAAGCATTAGGAAAAATTTCTAGTGACTTGGTTTTCAAGGTTTAATCCTTGGTATTTTTTCAACATCTGATGAAGAGGATAAAGACTAAGATGAAAAAATAAGCTTGAAAAACAGACCACTGTGTCAATTTCTGCTCATCTAGCTTAGGAAATTCAGATAAAAGATGAGAGTCAGTTTTACTTGTTAGGAAGACGTAATATAGGTGGATGGCTAAGGGAAGCATTCTAGAGATTTTAGCAAATCAATTACTTGCTACCTGTGGTATCTCAGTCTTATATTGTATTCTGTTCTGTTTCTACATACCAGCTAGCTCAACAAATGATTTAAGTCAACACAAAAAGGCAAAATCACACACAAAATAAAAATCTCACTTAAGACTCAACTATCTCCTAAGTTTATGAATTTCATTAGTTTTTTAGACTTAGAAATATCATATAGCTGTGATAGTCTAGACTCTGATTTTGCTTAAGCTTGTCAATCCTAATGCCAGTACTGGACAAAAAGAAGCACTGAAAAAGACCTGAAGGGATAAAAATTTCCTGTTGAGTCTTGGAAGACCTTAGCCTCACCTTAGTGAATTGCTTTGCTATCACTAAAGTATCATAGAGAGAGTGGCTCAAATAACTGTCAGTCCCCAAAGGGTTAAAGCCAAGCCTGTTGTAAAGAATTACAGCCAGACCCACTGTTAAAGGGTTAAAGCCAGTCCTCAAAGGGTTAGAGCCAGAACCACCATCCAGGCATGACCTTGCCATAGTCAGTCTATGTCCTAGTCTGAGGAGTTCCTGGGGCTGTCATTTACTGCACAGTATACTGGCTCATGTAACCATTAAAATTCAAACAACCGCTACTGGGCAGACGTGGCAAGATGCCACTTTCGTTTGAATACATATGTATAGTCCCAGGTGCCCAATAAAATGACTTGCTCACTGGCTTGTTTATGGTCCCCACATGTTGGCTCCACGTGCATTTTTTTCACCTGGGCATACCACTGCCAAAATCTTCCCTGCTTAAAAACCTTGGCAATGACAATAACAGAAATTTATTTCTCACAGTTTTGGAGATTGGGAAGTTCAAAATCAAGGTGCTAGCAGATCTAATCTCTGAGGAAAGCTCACTTTCTGGTTTGCAAATGACCACCTTTTGGTTGTTATCTCACACTGAAGATTGCAGAGAGAAAAGGAATTTATCTGGTATCTTTTCTTATAAGGGCACTAATTGCATTATGAGGGCTCCACCTTATGACCAAATTACTTTCCAAAGGACCCATCTCCAAAAGCCACCATGTTAAGGACAAGAATTTTAACATGGATTTTGGAAAGACACACATATTCAGTCTATAGCCTGCCCCTAATTATTCATCCATAACACTTTGTTAACCACCTGATATTGTCTGAGGAACATATAGTAAACTGAGTCATCTTTCTGCCTCTATATCCTGTCTCATGTATAATACATCAATTTTCCTATATCTTAAGAGAAATTCAACAACAAAAAAATTTCAGAACAAGGTGTACTGTGAGCGAATTTCCCCTACCTGTGTTACAAAATCTTTAAATTCTTTGCTCCCTGCAAAACAGTTATTTTAGACCAATTCTTAGGTTTCAATAATTTAAAGAAGTTTAACTAAAGGCTTTTGAGGAGTGTGTGTGTGTGTGTGTGTGTGTGTGTTATTTGTGTGTATAAAAATGCATAAACTAAAGTTTTATGTAAAATACATTTAGGGCTTTCTTTTTTTATTTTTCTAATTAATAAAGTATTGATCAATGCTATTAATTATTTAAAATACATGTGGGGATCATATAACATTAAGTTATCATTTAAAAAACAGATATTTGTGAGCCTATAATGTGTAAGTTATTGTCTTGGAGATTTTAAAATGAAGTAAATTTTATTAAAAAATTATGTTGTGATAATTTAATTAGCACATAAATTTTAATAAAATTAGATTTGCTAAGTAAATGCTAATATGTATATATACTAATATATGTTAATAAAATCAGATATGCTAAACTGATGTGCTATCAATTTTCACTCAGTACAATATAAAAATACATATTAACAATTTGCTTGCAATTAATAGTTTTAAAGAATTCACAGTAAATTTTAAAAAAGTGTTGACAAGATTCTAGAGCCTATCTTAATATTACACACTTCTCTGCCAAAAAGAGCAAAGTCTGAACTATGTAGATACCAAAAGCTAATTCTATTAACTTCACAGTGTTTTTTACTGAAAGAATAAAAATCTCATTGGTTGCTGCTATTGTTACTATGTTCATTTTCCTTTCAACAAAAAATTATTTGCAGTTTCAAATTCCCATTATGTGGCAAAGAAATAACATCTTATAAAGGTCATACCTGAAACATCATTCTCATAAGTTTTATATGAAAACAATGATGCACTATTACACTTTCAGATGCAATAGTCAGTTTATCTCCTGGAAAAACATAAACATTCTAAAGTTAGCAAAAAAAAAATACAAAAAACAATTCCATTTATTTTTAGTACACTAAATCAAAATTTGCTTCCTAAAATTACTTAACTTTGATGAAAATGTCATAATTTTAGTTAAAGTGAAAATCATTGCAAAGAGGAACAAGAAAAAAATTAGCTGCATTTAATATTTCAATAACCATTGTCACTCTTTTAGCTTTGGTCAAATATATATTCTGTGACTTTGAAATAACCATAAAATAGAGTCTGTGCATAGTCTTCAGATTGTGCAATAAATGTTAAATAACACTATATTATTTTATCATGTCTTTCTTCATTTTGCTGACATTTTTTATTTCCAAAATTTTTTAATTATTCCAGTAAAGAACCTGGTGCATTTCTATGGAAATATAGAAAGAAGAGAAAATACATAACAAGACTCAAAAATATGAAAATGTTAGGTCATCATCCCCAGAACTTTAGTTGACCTATCCCAACCTATATATTATTGTTAAGTAAACACTGGAATTCTCATATATATTTAGTATATATATATATATATATATATATATATATATATGAACTATAACATGTAAAATATAGAAATGTGATTAATATGTTACTGCTGTTGTAAGAAGCCATAGATATTAAAATAAATTAAAACATTATTTCACTAATTAAAAGACATCTAAAATCATTTGGTAATTTGTTTTTAACAAAAGAAATAACCATGAAATCTTAGATGAAGATGACCAAAATTTCTCTAATAGTTTCTTTATCAGACTTAGCTAATGGAATTTGTATAGATAAATACTGAGGTAGTATCATAATTAAATACCCCTTTTATATATTTGTTCTTTCAATTGTTACTTGTACTATAATTATTATTGTTATTGCCTATCTATATTTTTGCAACACATCTGGAATACTATGTTTAAAGAAAGATGAAATAAATAAGGAATGCAAAATGCTTAAGAAAAAACCAAATGTAGATAGGAAAAAATAAATATATAAGGTGGTAAACTAAAAGACACAAAGATAAAATTAATTATATTCAATTACTGTTACTTGCAATTAGAACATAACCTATTATTCTATCACCTCTATATTTGTCCTTTCTCTTCACTATGCCTCTTCATAGCCTTCCTAAGATTGTACTAGATTAATTAAGACACAAAATCAGAGTTTAGAAATTCACATATTAAATTGGGTAGGGAAAAAGACTCTGGGTCCTGCATAGCTCCTAAAGTATTTTTAGGGTACCTAAAGGGTGATTTATAAATTCTGTGGAGTAAAGAATGTTTAAAGTCATTTATGGAAAAAAATCATCCATGTGTAGAAAGAACATCATTAAATGAACTATTAATGATATATCATTTTATTTGCACATTACGGCCATCAAAAATTAGTGATAATCCTGATATTTATTCCATATACAAAGGTTAAATTTTATTGTAGTAATGCTACCACAAAAGAACAAGAGAATAATTTATGTATCAATGATTAATAGAGTTTAATAAGAACACCAAAAACTTCTATAGCACTTAAAAAACTCTAAGTACCTAATATGTTCACTCAAATCTCTTAACTAAAACCAATTTAAAGAAGAAAACACTGAGGACAGTAAAGTTATGTAATTTACACAAGGAAACACATCTATTAAGTTAGGAGTTTGGATTCAATCCTAGACCACCTAATGAGAGTCTGTGCTTCTAACAATGACATCACATAGAAGAGACATAAAGGGAAAAGAGGAAGGGGAGAGAACTGGAAATAGAGAATAGAGTGGGAAATAGACATGATAGGTGATAGATAATAAGTAGGTAGGTAGGTAGATAGATAGATAGATGATAGATGTGAGTGGATAGATGATAAATAAATAGAACAAATGGACAAATGGCAGGAAGAGCTCCAAGCTAGTTCTCTCTGATTACTGTCTTTAGCTTACACTACCAGAAACACTGATTACTTCCTTCCCCCTGCTCAGCAGGCTTCCTGCCTGCCTGTCTATTCAGAACCACATACTTGGGAAATATCTCAAATAAAGCATCAGTGAGACAGTGTCCAGCCTCTCAGCCACCCATATCAAAGGCGGTAAATCAAATACACTCATTGTGATACAAGCAATTTTAACATCTTTATTTTTGCTCTGATGGATGAGCAGAGGGCACTGGCCTCTTCCTAAACGATTGCAACTGCATAAAAGAGCCATAGCTTTGGGTTATTTCACTATAAAAAACATCTTTTGCCAAGGGTCAGTGCAGGTTTTATTTTAAGAAGATTAATCCTTCTAAAGGAGAAAGATAAATTTGTGACATAATACTTCTGAGTAGCTCTCATGGATGTACAGAATTAACTGATAATGATACTTACAGATGCTATTGAAGACAAGGGGTATTAAATCCAGTGCTGCATTCATTATTTAGTGGGTAACAAGGGACAATCAAGATCCTATAAACACTTCTTTCCCTAATTCTTTGCATTGTGAGCTATAGACTAAGGGATGAGACTTGACATAATCTTTAATCAGAGAAGAGAAATAAACCACTGGTAACACAACTATTGTTTAATCTCCCACATGTTTATAGATTTTTACATGCTAATTTCTCTCAGTTGTTTCATATCAAGATGGGGTCACAACATTAGATGAGCAATTACCCTAAGCTAGTTCCATACACGAAATTGAAAGATATTTTTCTGGTATATTTTCCCAAAGAGATAAAATTAGATTGAAGAAAATACCTTTAGTATCAGTTGTATTGTTTATAGTTTTTACTTACTTTAATATTTTAAAAATTAAAAGTTGAATACGTTTGGATTCATATTTTTACGTCTCATGAATTAAGAGAATAGACTGTGTTATATATCAAAATGCTAATGTGTGAAACTTTTTTTATTCTATCTAATATTGTGTATGCTTTATAATGAACTGATATTTGAACATTTTTAAAAAATTAATCTTAATCTATTAAAAATGTTCTCTTAAGAAGTTGATAGCCCTTTTAACCTAAGCCAAGATGTTTTAAGGTGTATAAATCTCTACATCTGAGATTTAATCTATTGCACAAGAGAGGAAGTCACAAAACACCTGGGTCTATGTCATTTTGAAATAAATCTATTCTCTCTCTCTCTCTCTCTCTCTCTCTCTCTCTCTCTCTCTCTCTCTCTCTCCCTCTCCCTTTCTCACCTTTTTCATCTCAGACTCTTATTTTTCCTATTTTTTAATTTGTTTTTCTCTTAAGCATTTCAGCCCATTTTCCTGTGGAGGCATTTCACTAGTCTTGTTCCATCATATTTAATTTTTAAAGTTCAGTTATTATTCCTTTTGATACCAGTTCATTCTGTGCAAGACAGAGGTTACGGGATGTGTTGACATATGAGACCATCTTCTACAACAGTGATAGAAATACGAAACAAATTCTCAGTGCTCTCAAGTTACAACATGTAGCTCCTTACATGACCAGAAATCTCTATGTGAGCTTGATGTCACTAAAGTAAACAATGTCTTCTGAAGCTAAACACAAAATAGCTACAAAACCCCAACAATTTCTAATCACCTATGCTAAACCTTGGTGTAATTATCAGGATTCATGAATCTTGAGGGCTGCCAGCTCCCAGTGAACTAGAATTCTGGTAATTAATATTATAGTTTGCTTCCAGCAAACAAATAATTTATTTTACTTTATAAATTGTGAACATTTTAATCTACAACCAAAGCACTGGTATTTGGGAAAAGTTGAAAAGAAATGGAAAGAAAAATGAGCTACATAAATGCAAAAATCAAACTTCTGCTGAAAAAATAGTAGTTCTAATGACACTAAATAATTTGTCTGGAAAACATCATCTTAGTCTAAATAAAATTACACTTTATCCCACTTTATTACCACAACATTTGTAATCTGGCATATGTTTGTATCTGTCTACCACATGTTTACATTTTAAGATACATACTACTATTCTGCTGTTCTGATATTTTTATTCCTTTTTTTTTTACTGACTATAACTCTTTAGTAAAATAGATACAAATAGAATGATGATAATTAAATGTATATGTCTGCATATACATATATATCTGTTCTTATTTCATGTTGAAACTTCAAAACATATGCATCTTAATAAAATTGTATACCTTTTTCCTTAGTAGCACCCATTATATTTTGATACGATGTTATGCACAGAATTTGATGAAAATATTGTATTCTAACTAACCTTGAATTCTGTCTCAGAGTCAGAGCTCTCCTGTTCTTCGACATATCATTGAAGTTTCAGGGTAGCCAGAGGTCAATGTTCTTTCTGGAATGATTTCTTTAGTAGTTTTTAGCTCCTTCATTCACTCACCAAACAATTATTGTGTTCTATTTATGCCAGATGCTGGTATTAACTAGATGAAAAACACACACATTTTCATCAATGAATATATAATTTATTAAGGGACGCTAAACTTGAAGGGGAAGTTTCATTATATCATAGGTATAACGAAATTTTTACTGGTTATTATAACCTCACAGAAGAGGGAAACTAATCTTTGGGGCTGAGAAAGCTATCTGTTCTGAAAAACTGAAGCTGAATTAGTCTAACCAAATAAGTAAGGGAAATAATATGTTGGTTGAAAGAAAGAGCATGAGCAAATATGTTGATAAATGGAAAAGAACACAGGCAATTGCTGATAATTTGTTGACTCTATCGCATTAATGTTGAGAGCGAGGATGGAGTAAATTGTGGTGGGATTGGGTAACATAACATCAAACTGGAAAAATGTGCAGAGGACAGATTGTAATGAGTCTCTGATGATAAGCTAAGAACATTCTCCAGATAGCAATAAATTTCTTAGGATGGAAAATAACCTGAAGAGATGTACATTTGAAAAAGAATAACAGGGAAGCATTGCAGAAAGTGCATTGGAGGACAAAACTAGGAATTTGTTAAACAATTAGGAGCATTTCTTACAATCCCTGTGAGAAATGACAAGGCCCTTAATTAAGACAACATCCTTGAGGAGAGAGAAGATAGCTACGATAAATTGTCAAAAACTCACAAAAAATAAGTTATTGAGAGTAATTCTTTCACTTCTCTTGTGCATCATCATTTTTTTTCCTTTTTACTTTGATTATTTTCATCAAAATATGCTAACATTTCATCTTTTTAAAATAATATGAAATAAAGGTAAGGCAAGTAGCCTTTTGCCTGTATTTCTCTTTCAATATATTTTAGTACAAAACTGAAGGAGTTATTTTCACAATCTGTAACTCCTCTCTTTCTATTTTCTCTGAAATCTATTAACTCAATATTGTCTTTATCTAAATTATCCTTGCAGATGTATTTCATGCATTTCCTCACTTTCATCTTTCTGAAAACCTTTCTCTACTTGGCTACCAGGAACTAACACTTTACTGTTCTTTCTGTTATCACTGATAATTTCTTCCTTTCATTTCTTTGCTGGTGGATCCTCATTTTCCAAACCTCTGATGTTGGAGTTTCTCACGGCTCATTCAACTAACCTGTTTTCTCTACACCCACTTTTTTGATATTTTCATCGTGTTTCACCATCTTGTTATCGATAGCTATTGACTCACAAATGTAACCTATTATTTAGCTTTCTTTCCTGAACTCAGGCTTTTCGCTTTTATATTGAACTGCTTTTCCACATCTCACAGCGTCTCAGAATTAGTATGTCTGAAAACAGAATCCCCAGCTTCTCTTCCAAATGAGTTCTACCTACAATCTCGCCATCATCACTTAGTGGGTCTTCCCCTTCGTCTGTTACTCATGCCAAATAACTCTTGAGTTAAAATTGATTTTCTTATTAGAGAATATACTCTCTAAAGAGGACAGAAATTATGTTTCTTATATTCACTGCTGTGTCTCAAAGACTTAGAAAAATACTTGATATATTGTAGGCACTCAAAAAAGATTAAATTAAAATGAAATTTTATCTTAAAGCATATATCTAATTAGTTAAAAAAAATAAGATCAACTTAATTAATTTATTTATTTATTATTTTAAATTCCAGATCTAAGCACTACAAATTGTCTCCATAGATCCCATTATGGTCCAAGACACCATCGTCCTGTGGGAAGACTATTGCAATAGACTCTCCTTTTCCCTCTGTTCACCTATAGTTTATCCATGCATCGGTAGCTAGAATGCTTCTATTACAACAAACATAACGAACGCGTATCCTCCAGCCTCTTCACTTACACACTGTATGATTACAAATAAAACTTAAGTACTTAAAACAACCAGTCTGCGTCTTTGTGAGTTTCTGACTTCTATTACTCTTGCTTTACGCTTCTCCAGGCTCACACATTCCTCACTGTTCCTCAAATCTAAGATTTCGTTTTGCCTCTAGGGAACTTTGCACTGTTTCCTCTGTCTGGAATGTTCTCCCTTTACATATTTGCAGGACTTATCCACTTATCACCTTATGACTTTCCTCAAATACTATGAATGAGGACTTTTTTGACCATGTGATTCAAATTATAACCTCTCTTTAATCTTTGACACAACTCCTTTGCTTTATATTTTCCCTGGTATCTTCCTTCCTCTGAACATATACTTTAATTTTCTTGTCTTTTCACTATCTTTCCAGTAAAATGTGAACTCCATGAGAATAGGAATATTTGTGTTTTATTTAATGATAAATTGAAAGTGCCAAGAATGGTGAATGGTACGTTGTATGAAAATGTTTAGTCTTCTCAAATCTCACTTGCTTATTAATATCACCTTGAGAGCCATTTTTTAATTATTTTATTAGTCCTCTGACTATTGTCCTGTCTCCTTTCATGTATCTCTATAGTTAACTGCCCACAACAAAACAGTTGTTCTTTGTTTTATTCATGGCCTCTTTCAATTGTTCTTTGTCTTTATTATCTAGTTAGTCCCTTCACAGTACTAATCAACATCTGAATTTATATTGTTCATTATCTTTTTTTATTAGAAAAAAGATTCCACAAAAATAGCAAATTGACCTGCTTTATTCTTTGCTATATCTCTGTATCTTAGCAAGTGAGTAATCTATTACTTGTTCCTCTAAAAAAACTGTTGAATTAATAAATAAATGATGATAAATTCAGCTATGGATATAACTTAATTGTAATGATCATAGCATTTCTGAAATAAAATGAATATTTATCCTAATAACATTGTTCAAAGGGAAATTTAATAATGATTTGAATTCTATTATAATCTAATTAAAATAATTCACATCAATGTAGAGGTATAACATTATTTTGGAACAAAATTAATGTTTACAAAGGATAATTTTATTTATTCTGAACATTTAAATTAGATTTAGAAATGAAATATTACTATCAGAACTTTTACATTTTGGTACAGAACTTTGGGAACTCTTTATATGGTAATTATAATTTGTTTTATTCCAACCACCTTCTAATGCTAGAAAGGAGTTCTTTTGGTAAACGTTGATATTTCTACTTTAACACACCTTTCAAATTCCCATAGTGATCTTGACAGGGCTGTGTTCTACATGGACATTTCTTTATTAGCCCAGGTTCCCATTGTGCTTCTGCCTGACCATATGGCCAGGCCATTGGCCACTTTCCATGAGTTAGGAAACATCATGTCAAGAAGCATGCAATTCAGCTCACCAAGCTGATTTGTTTTTACCTTTTTAATGAGAGAGATGGCCTTCCAAACAGATTTCAACATTCCTTAATGTCCTTCAGTCATAGGCGAAGTTAAAATTAATGTTGGATACAATCTAGTAATTGCCTCTTAAATGAAAATTCTCCAGTACAGTCTCAGTTACTGTTTTGTGAGGTACTCTCAGACTTTTTCTATAAGTACCAGTCTATGCTGCACATGGCTACCATACAGAAACTTTGTTTATACCAGCACTCCAGCTTTTATTCAACACTGCACAGACTCAGGCAATTTTATTGGTTTCCATTTTGTATGTTCAATTAACATTACTTGAAGGCCAGATTTGCATACAATCTTTTTTACAGGAATAGTTCCCCAGTCACATACCATGTTCTCCCAAAATATATCCAGGTAAAGAGACACAACCACTTTAAATGTATCCATTTTTGCCCTTTCATTTTAATTTTATTTTTCTTGAATATTAAAATTAAATTCAGAAATGAGATATTGCTATCAATCTTTGGTACATAACTTTAAGAACTATTTATATGGAAACTACAATTTGTTTCTTAGGCAGGATTCATGATTATCATTTGTTAGGAGATGAGATGAAAGTTAAACACCTGTAAAATAAGATGAGATAGAAAAAAGTCTGCAAAGTATTAAATACTTGTAACATATTTTCATTTGTTTCAGTTTGCTTGGCTTTCCATCCATAAAATGAATTCAGTTTTGATCTCATATAAGTCTTCATAAATTCAAAACTATGTGAATTTCATTACAAAGTTTTTAAAGTCAATATAGGTTAGTATATTTCTTATATATAACTACTTTGATTAAGATGAATTCTTTGAAATAATATTGTTCTAAATTAAGCAGAAATGTGATTTATTTTATCTCACATGTAGTTGAATTGACTGCAGATTCAGTCACTTTGGATTACTTGCTCTAAAAAACCAAAAAAAGAAATATTGACAAGAAAGAAAAAACAGTGAAAAATATAATACTTTTTACCATTGTGGCATTATCAAAACAAAAACAAAAACAAAAAAAAAGAGTAAATATTTGATATCCGCTAGATATTTATATAATGTTGATCCCAATTAATATCTATCAAATCTATATGTATCTAATATTTTATGTTCTTAATTCCCTACTCAACAGCCTTTCATAGTCTTGAACTCCCCTTATCTACTTTCATAAACATCTGACACAATGTCTAAGTACTGTTTAACACCTTAGATAAGGATAATTTACATTTATCCATTCCTAAATGGGAGAAATATTTTAAATAATGAAAGAAAATATAAGTCTGGTCACTTTTCATTATTTTATTTTCTTTAATTTGTGTATTTTTAATAAGTTTTCTTTCACTTTACATAGGAAGGAATAAAGCAGAAATTGTAGTGAAATTTTTGCAATCAATAATTTAAATAATTAAATTAAGTTACTATGCTAAAAATAAACAAAAAGAACTAGAATCCTACTGTCTCGATTCGTGAATTTGTCCTTTCTTAACTGTAAAATATCATAGTAATTTTCTGTTCTTGTAGTCTATTGATCAGTTGTATAATAGTACATTAGTGTAAATTCTGTGAAAGACCCTCCATGACATTCTTTGTGCTCATCCAGAATGGTTCTGTATCCTTCTTTTATTGAGGACCAGATGCAGCTCCTCCTACTAAATCAATCGTATGAGAGGCCTCAACATGTCAACCTAAATTAGTTCAGCCTCTGTTGTTTCTAGAGACGCACCAAAATCCAGGGAGTCATCTCAGGATAATTGTTTTACTTCATTGCTTTAAATCAATTGACCGCTTCTATTTCCTCTGTGGCAGGGGAAAGTTCTGAGTATCTCTTTAAGTCCTCGAGTATGCCATTAACATAAATGGTATTTATTCTCTGTTGGATACAAAACTGATTGAAAACAACATGGCCATTTTCTATCTGCTTCATCAGGAATTATTTCAATTAGATTGTTAATCCATGGTCTTCTCTGTTTGGCACTCACAGAGACCATCCTGTCCTTCCCAGTCTATTATTAACTAGATGATTTATACTTATCCCCTTGCAATTTCACTTAGATAAAAGGGTGAACATGGGATTAATATATAATTGTACAAAAAGACCTAATTTAACTTGGGGTTCTTATTTTTTTACATGCCCATATATTTTAAAACTATTAATTAGTTTAAGGAAAAGGGTGATTGAACAGCTCACAGACCTTAGCAAAAGATTTACAACATTCTCTTTCTATGTGTTTACAATTTCAAAAGAGAGAAAATCCTGGATTATAAACTAAGAAACATAGTCTTATCTTCCCTAAAGAAACGTATTTACACTTTAAAGGATAATGACCCAAGGTTCTTCTTCCTCTCTTTAGAGAATACTTATTCCCACTTCTATGTAAGTGGAGAAATTCATATTTGTAAGTCCTTTTCCTAGAATGTAATCATTCTGTACGTGTAGATGATTTCTCACTCTCATTGTACCACCTGTGGGGTGTTGTCATGAGGGGCCAACACAGCTCAGTTACTCTGCTGTTTTAGTTCTATTTCTGAACAAGGTGCCTCATGTTTTGGCATACACACACACACACACACACACGTGGTGTGTGTGTGTGTGTGTGTGTGTGAATCTATATATATCTGTATCTATACCTATATCATTGTGGCTGGATTTTTTCCAGGTAGCCTATATACTCATAAATATCTTATAGTGTTTGTGTATGCATGTTTGCAAACAAGTTAAACTTTCAGATTATTTCAGTATTTCTGATTTAATACAGTGTAGATCCCCAAGTTTAAAGACTGTGGTGTCCTTCACTGGGCAGCAGAGTTTACTGATGTCTTGATATCTATATTAAGAAAAGATACCATAAAATCTGGAAAGAGCAAATCCTGAGAAAACATTATCTTCCAAAGCAAACTTTTATTGGAAACTTAAAGGAAGAAATCTAAACATGTGTATATATTTTTTTCCTTTGATACATTGAAGCCATTCATTGGGTCACGTATTTTAGCTTCAGTTTCCTCATCTCTTGGAAAAAGTGGGTATCAGGGAGTGCATAAAAATTGCTTGATTTAATTCCCAGGACAATTATTGAAGTTACAATATGACAGGAACATTTAGTGTTTTTAATTTGTTATACCTGTGAATTATTTGACATAAGCCTATCATTCCATTTTCTCTAGCTTCAAAATGTTGTGAAGAGTAAATATGTGATTTGGAAAATGCTGCATATTTCCCCCTTAATTGAAGATTTTCTACATTGTATAATACAGAGAGTTCCACAAAGTTCAATGCTAATGTTTATTCATTCAGAATTCCACCAAGTTAGTTGACCATAGAAAATATTTTTCTTAACAGCTTTAAATGTCATATAGTATAGTGGAGGTGCCAAAATAATATATGCACATTTTAAGCGATGTCATCTATGTATTTGTGGACACTGACAATAACCACTTTGAATATCTTTTGTAATTGCAGAAGTCAAATGTGACTTGTATTCATCTTTTGTTATCAGTATATATTGAGTATTACAATTTTAATACAGTTTTTTCTTGCTTAAAATGTGTATACATTTTTTGTCACCCTTAGGGACATATCTTAGGGAATAACTACAAACCCACAAGAGCCCACAATAAACTTTCTTTTGACACCTCAAGGAATAGTGAACACTGCTAACTCTCAGTTTCTGTCTAGTAACTGTGAGTGCAAGAAACATTCTCCTTTTGTGAAACTATGTATGTCTTTATAGCTTTTTAGAACAGCTTTATTTCATTCCTATGTTATTTCTTTTCTATTAGCTTGACAGAGGAGGTATGAGTGCTATAAGAGCAGGACTAAAGGATCTTGAGAAAGGTCAAGTGATGGTGAAGTAACTTCAGTAGTGCCAACAGATTTTTTTAATCTTTATTATGTAACATGTTTTCTTATTCTTTGAAAGTTTAAATTTCACTTAAAAAAATAAAAGAATGTTGACATTGATCATTCACAATTCTGTTTCATAATGAAAATAAAAATGTAACTCCAATGCCACTTTTATTTCTGTTCTCAATGCCTCAATATTTGGCACCAGGAGATGTGCACTGATGCCAAGCTGTTAAATTTTAGACCTTGCCAGGTCTGTAGGACTGGCACTGTATGTTATTACATTGAGGCTATTACAACTCTTGACTACTTCCCCACATCTTGTCTTTTCTGGGCTTATCTCCCTGAAGGCTGTTCAATCAAGACTCAATAAAAATTGTTGAACTGTTCAGCTTTTTATTGAGAGCCTTGATGCTACAGCCCCACAGGAGCCCACAGAAGAGAGGATTAGGCTCATTACCATAAAGAGGCAAAGAGAATGCCAAGGACAAGGAAAGGCATCACATCAAAGACTGCAATGCACTGTAACTGACCAACTTAGCCACCTTTAAAAGGAAGAAGATGAGCAAAACACTAACATCAGAAGAAACCTAACACTTTAAAAAGATAACATTTGTTAAAAAAGAGCTTTATGTATAACTTGCATTTACCCATTTTTTATTGATATAAATGAAAGTGACGCCTATTAAGTAAAATGATTTTTTCCCACTAAATCATTTAGTTTCCTTGATACAGAAATATTTATTTAAGCTCCATTTCATACATAAAGTCCCTGTGTTAAGAAAGGTCATGTTTTGATGCTTTTTTTTTTTACCACAGAAGCATCCAAGTACAATCTATTAGCATTATTCTCAAGAACATTTGCTTTGTTATTTTTCTATATAAAAAGATTGAAAATTGATTATAACAAATTTTGGAGAAAAAATTTTCTCCAAACAGTTGAGAATACTTTGTATTTGTGTGTGTAGTGGGGTAGGGAAATAGCCACACTATAATCTGGAGAACCAAATTAGGAGAAACAAAAATGTCTACTATCATTTGATCTTCTCATCAGTTCGTTTACTCAACTTGATCAGGCAGTCTACTTGCAACTGGTGATACAGACATGACTATAACCTAAACTCTAACCTTCAGGACTGTTGAAAACATTTGAATGAACTACAAAATGATGTATAGACAAGACATAGAAATCTAATATTTGTGTCAATTGAGATGGAAATATGATAAAATGAAGTGATAACCTAGTTTTTATGAAAGAATAAGTTATTGAGCAGTTATTTTGGTAAATAAGCTCTAAATCATTTGCAATATTATATATCCCTTTGGTTTGTGCTAAATTGTTAGACTCTTCAAAATGTAGACTTATGAGGCATTTCACAGAATGAGTGTCATGTTTTATAAATTTTCTGCAAAACTTAGTAGGTAAGCTCCTCTTTCCTAAAATGCAGAATGTCAACAATGTCTCAAACAATTATTTAGACAAATAGCTACAATAATTTATTTTTGTATAATTATTAATTCTCTTGTCTAAAAAGAAAATGCTATTCATTCACCAAAAACAGGAGATGCAGTGTTGATTCATCAATATTCCTTGCTGAATTATTCTCCAAATAAGTTCTAGAACAAAAAGCAATTCATTGACTAATCATTACTAACATCTTTAGCCTGATATTTCTCAACCCTGGTAGTGTTCATATTTCTATCCTTGGTTATTATAAAAAAATGGCATTGCTCTTGTATCCTCCAGACAGATTATATTACATTCTTGGGTGCACTATGGGCATGTAAACATTTAAAAAAACAGAGCAAGTGAGTTTAATACAGAGTAGGTTTAAGATGCCTTTTTTTTTTTTTCTGGGTAGCTCCCTGGCTGGGACTCGAACCCATACCGTGGTGTTGAGAGCACCGAAGCCTAGCCACTATACCACCAGGGAACTCCCAACATTGGTATATTATGATCTTCTAATTTATTCTCACCACTTATGATCAACAATTATTCCAATAATGCTTTTCATAATAAAATGATCCAATCAAGGTTGAAGCGTCATATTAGATTGTAGACTCTTCAGGTCGCTTCAATATGGAACATCTCCACAGTCTTGCAATGACATTCATGACCTTGAAATTTCTGAAGATTACCAGCAGCTATTTTGAAGAGTAAGCCCCAATTTCAGTTTGTTTGATGTTCCTTCATGATTCAATTCTGGTAATGCATTTTTGGCAAAATAGCATAGATAACATGTAATGATGCATTCTTCTCATTGTATCCATTACATGGCACACAATTTAATTCCCCTGATTACTGGTGATGTTAGCATATATCACTCGACTAAGGAGGGATCTGATGACTCTTGCCACTGTAGAGTTACTATTTTTTTTTGTAATCAATACATATTTTTTAGGGAGACTATATAAATAATTTTTTATTCATCAAACATTTATTCATTAGTTTTATCATTCTTTGATTTTTTCTTGGCTGAATTAATTATTAATGCAATTGTATCACCCATTTGTAATCATCTTCAGCAAGATATATTAAATTATTGAATTTGGGGTATGCAAAATAAGTTCATGTTTAACTCCCTTAGGTGAATACTCACACCTAAAAGATATTCTTTCTTCTTAGCTTTATTTTAGTATGTTAAATCCTTTTGCTTTTTTTGGAAATCAAAACTATATGTTTTTAAGTCATGTGTGCTCAGTTCACTGCTGGTGCTACATTTTCACCTTCAATAATTGTGCCACCTTGAAACTCATCTGTAATGTATTAAATATTTCATAATGATACATGTGGGCTTCCCTTCTCCAGTCTGTTCACATTACTGATCTGGCTGGGAGACAATTTACCCTGAATATTTTCACATTTGGGCACTCTCTGTACCTTCTGAGTCAATTGTAAACAAGAAGACAAAAGAGAATTTGACCTCTATTTTTACTATTGTTGTTGTTTTTATTGTTGTTATTGCAGCCTTAAGAAACCAGTTTTCCATAGTTTCCTTAATTTAGGTTTTTTAAGGTAAATTTATTCCAGTCTAGCTCTTGGAATATGGTCCCTTTTAATCAAACTTCTTTCACAAGAGTCACTTTTTCTGGTCTAATAAGGTTTAGCATATCAAAATTCATCCTTACATTTAGAAAGCTACAAATGACAAATAGAATAATTAAAATAAAATATATTCCAAATATAAGAAAATAGACAGAAGTAATGAATGTTATGAGGACTGAATCAAGAAAGTGTGTAAAAAAGATTTTAAAAGGTTTCCAAATCCCTGTGGACGACCATGAAGATTAAATTTCCAAATATATCTACTAGATATAAAGTAATCAATATGGAGTTTTCTATCACATATGAATTAGTACAAAAATAAAAGAGCCCATTCAAAGTCATTCTGAATGTTATGTGCATCAGAAATACCACAAGTCTAATGAGTTTGACGCTCTGCCTTCTTTTACTCTTCTTAGGTCAGTTTTAAGAAAGAAGGTTGAGAAGGACAATGAGGAATCTTTACATTTTCCCTTTATGATCACTGTTTGCTAATATGCATCTTAGTTATCAGGTATTGAAGGTTGATTTTTTTGGGGGGTGGTGGGGGTAGTTCCCTGGCTGGGAATTGAACCCAGGCTGCAGTGTTGAGAGCACTGAAGCTTAGCCACTACACCACCAGGGAACTCCCAAAGGTAGATTTTTTTAAATTACTTTTATATAGATTAGGTCAGAAATTAATTATATCTTAAAAATATGAGAGGTAACATACATTTATTGTATTTGTTTATACAAACATACATATAGTGTATTTAGAGTTTGTTTCTAAGAACGGATAAAATAAAGAAACATTATTAGAATAGATCAGGGATATGTGTATGTGAGTGTGTGTGTGTGTGATTTTTTTTTTTTTACCAGATTGAGGGAATCAGAAAGAAATTAAACAAATAAAATGAGCCTCAAAACACTTGTAAATACTGAATTACAAAGATATGTAGGTAGAAAGAACAGATTTATATTTATATCGAATACATGGAATTTAAAGAGCATATGGCATATTTAGGAATTAAAAATAAGCTTTAGTAAATCTTGAGCTTGGCATGAAAAAAGATATGCCTGGGTAGAAAAAAATGAAACCTGAAATAAGAACTTTTGTGGTCATCTGGAGAAAACTGAAATTTTACCAAACATTTAAAAGAGGTCATAAACATGGTCAGATACAGTTTTCAGAAGAGTATGTTATTTCTGATGTGGGATAGGACTGGAAAGAGGGTGTATTACCAAATTGATCTTGAGGCCAATTGCAAAGCTATTGGTTAAATCAGAAGAGCAATTGCTGGAGTCTTAATAGGAGTAATCATAGTGAATTTGGATGAGTAGAGTAAAAAGATTCTGGAGATATTTCAAATGAGAGTTTACAGGTCATGGTGACTGCATATGGCTGTGACAGGGGCGTGAGTGACACAAATGAGAAGACATAGAGTAATCCCTGGTTGCCTACTTCAGCTACTAAGTAGATGATGTTGCCTTTCACTAATAGAAGGAACAATAGAGGAAGGTAGATTTATAGCTGACAGGGAGAGTTCAGCTTTGTTGAGGGTACCAGTGGGACATTTAAATGAAAATTTTCAGTGGGTATTTAAACCTACCGGGTTGGGACTTACAGGAGAGATTTGGACTGGGAATACAGATTTGGGAGGCATAAACAAGACAAGGACAATGAAATCTCCCAGGAGGAGCAATTAGAGGGAAAGAAAAATAACCGTGATGAACATCAGCATTTAAGGAGAATCAGAAAGAAGGATGTCACAAAGGCACCTGAAAAAGAACAGCAAGTGAAAAGGAAGAAAACAAGGAGAGATCAGTGTTAAATTATTGAGTGCGAGGCACTTAGGCAAACACTTCAGCATTACCTCTGATGTTTGAAACCACAAAGCCAAACAATGTGGTTTTTGCCACAGGGAAGCAATTCCACATAGATGTAATTTCTAGTATAAAAAGTTCTAAAAGCCTAAAAATATAGAAACAAGAGTATACATAGGTCTGACTTAAGATAAGTAGCCCTGATAATATGAAGAATGGAGCGAAGTAGTTTCAAGATATTGTAAGGAAAATTCCCAAGTACTAAAAGTTTAATATTTTAAAAAAAAATTACCAGAAAGATCTCACTTATTATGTTGTTTCTTACAATGTAATTTATTATTGTTTCCATTTTAATTGTATATTTCTATTAAAAACTATTTAAATAAATTGAAAATGACTCTAAATGTACCTATGATGGAATTTGTTAGTTAAGTCTTAGCTACCTAATCAGGAGACAGAATTAATTGGATAGACTATTTCAAATTTCTGCCAGGTGTCCTGGGAGAATAATTCTCTTGCCTTTCAGAAGGACAAATAAAATTAGTCATCCTCATGTGCAGTTAGTTCCTCCAACATTTTAATTTCCAGCCCTTGCATTCTCATTTTAGTGTTTTTAAACTGTATTACATAACACAATGACAACTACTATGTATTTCTGATACAACATGACTACCAGATATTCAATTTAATTTTTTTCTATACACAACCAAAGGAAACACACTACCTTTATAGATGATGTATCTCAAAAGCAAGTATTTGTATTTTCTTATGTAATCAATAGCTTTACTTGAAGATAATACAATTACATGTATGTTCATAATAGATATATACAAAAATATACTTTTATAATAAACATTGATGTTTCACAGTAGATCATTGTGGCTAGTTTCCTTTTTTTCCTTTCCCAAATCAAATTTTGAATGAGGAGCAATTTAATATGCTAAACCATTTTATTCCAAGCCTCCTATGTAGACAGATAGGATTGTGTGACTGACTTCTAGCCAATGAGATGTAACCTGAAATTCTTCTGTGGAATTTTTGGGAAAACCCTCCAAAAGGGAGACAACTGATTTATAGAATTTTGTTTTTCTGCACTTTTGTCTTCCTAATGCATGGTATATGGATATAATGGCTAGAATTCCTGAAGCCCGCATAGAGACACTTGGACAAGAGTCCTACCCTGGGAATGCTGTGAAAAATAGCTGATTATCTAACAATACTATAGTGGTATAATTCTAGCCTCTATCTTCTACTCTGAGCTTCTATTTTTAGGATGTTAAAATGCACTTCTTTTTTGTTCAAACTATTTTTTTTTGAGTTGTGTCAGAGGCTGAATATTGACCCCTGAAGATATCCAGATCCTAATCCCTGGAACCTGTGAATATTACCTTTTATGGTAAAAGTAACTTTGCAGATATGATTAAATTAAGAATTTTGAGAAAGGGAGATTATCCTATCTGGGTGGGTGTGATTTAATCAAAAGGACCCTTGAAAGAAAGGGGAGTGAAAAAATAATTTAATAAGAGATGGAAGTTACACTGGAGCTGCTGGTTTGAAAATGAAGGAGGGAGCCATAAGTCAAGCAGTGCAGAGCTCTGGAATGGTGGGGAGGCAAGGACACTAGTTTCCCCCTACATTCTCCAAAAAGTAGTGCAACTCTGCTGGAACCCCGACCGGAGCCCAGGTAAACTGATTGTGGACTTCTGTCCTCTAGAACAATAAAAAAATAAATGTGTTTTAAGTCATAAATTTTAGATAATTTGTAATAACCATAATAGAAAATTGGTACAGGTACTTGTTATATGTATGTGAACATAATTTTTAGGTAATTCAGTATACAGTTAAGATTGTCAAAAAAGTAATAATTAATTATTTTAATTTATATTTTTAAATCTCAAGAGAAGGATTTTATTAATTTGTATGGTGGATACTAGTAAATAGTGGCTAGTACATAGGTAGGTTGTAAGTAAAAATTTGATAAACTAGAATGGATTTTAGGCACTCTTTCTTTGGATGTGCTAAAAAATAATGGTTTTGAACAAGAAAATAATCAGTTATTTCCTCTTCCACACAACTTGAATGTAACACTGAATCATTTTCTGCTGATTTACAATTCTGTAGGTGTGCAATAGCTAATCATTTAGATACAATTAATATTATAAAATGAAATGAAAAAGCTTTGGGGAATTTATAGGATTGCAACTTATTTATTGACTCTGAAATATTATGACATCTTTCAATAATTTCCAAAATAAACCATCTTAATGTCATTAATCTAAGTTTCCAATTGGTCAAAATTTAATTGACATAAATGTAGTGAAGGTAATACAGACTTAATTCTTATTGTGAGATAAATTATTTGTTTTCTGACACTGAGTTTGTATATAAATACATACAATACACCAACTACTATTTTTCTCAACAAAATAAAGCAGTTCATTGGACATTTAAATTATATTTCTACGTATATAGTTCTGAAATTTTCTTAATTTATAGACTCATTTTATGATTATGAGGGCTGTATAGAAAAAATACAGCCATAAATGCCTCTGTGTTTCATATTACATGGCTGGATACTTTCCAGACAACCCTCATATATAGTATAGTGAATCTTAAACTTCACTGTGTATAAGAAATACAATCTATTCTTAAAATAAATTCATGGGAGTTTTCTTTCTATTGATTTTAATACAGAATCAGGTATGGGTAAAATGGAGAAGTCAGTATTTGAGCAATGTCTGTACATTATCCCTACAAAACAGTCAGACACTTACACTTGTGCATTAAAAAACAGTTTTATAGTAACCTTTTGCATGAAAATTAAGAAACAGCTTGAGTTAGTCATCTTACTCCAGTACATTTTGTTTTAGTGCAAATATTTTTTGTGAAACTCATAATAAATAGTGTTTTAATTAGGAAATTTCTATCCTATAAATCATCAAATCTGCATTCATAGTTTCCTATGTAGACAACTTTATTTGAGGGAGAATTCCCAGGGCAAAACATTAAGGAACATCTGTCATCTTTGCAGAACCTCATAAAACAAGGGGCACTGCAAGTTTTAGTAAAAGGATTATGCTCCATAAAACATTCTGAAAGTACCTTCATGCATTGAAACACCATGCAGTGAATTTTATAGTCTTCTAGTACTAAAAGGTGGTTAATACTATACTATAATATTCATGATAAATTTTCAGAGACTTGCTGGGAAAAATAAAGTATCTAGGGATGATAATAAAAAATAGTAAAATTAAACATTCTTTCATGCATAAGAAAGTATACTTAATTTTTAAATGAACTCTAACACATTTAGGAGTGATTAGTATCTAAATCTAGTTTGGCTCATATACAAATAGTTCATTATTTTCACAGTTAAGACAATGCATTTATAATTTCTTAAGTTGGTAATGAATAAAAACCTTCTGGTAAACAATAGGAGGCAATATTTATTGTGCCCTGACTATTTGCCAGGCACTGTGCTACAGCCCAATTTATTTAAGCCCCTCAACAGTCCTGTGGGATAATGTATAGTCAGCATTCTTCAGAGAAACAGAACCAATAGTGTGTATGTATGTGTATGTGTGTGTATTGTGTATATATATATATATATATATATATATATATATATATATATATGGAGAAAGACAGATTTATTTTAAGAAATTAGTTCACATGATTGTGGGGCCCAGCCAGTCCAATCTATCAATATATTCAGGACAAGGCTGCAGGCTGGAAATTCTAACAAGAGTTGGTGCTGTAGTCTTGAGTGTGAAGGCAGTTTGAAGTCTGAATTCCTTCTTCAATTATTTTCTGTGAAGGTTTTCATGTGATTGCATGAGACCCTCCACATTATGGAGGGTAATTTTTTTTTTTTCTTTTTGGTATGTGGGTAGCTCCCTGGCTGGGAATGGAACCCAGGCCGCAGCGCTGACAGTGCCAGCGCCGAAGCCCTAAGCTACTACACCATCAGGGAACTCTCAGAGGGTAATTTCTTATACTCAAAGTCTACTGATGTAAATGATAATTACATCTAAACAATGGCTTTGCAGCAACATGCAGTCTGATGTTTGAGCACTTAACTGGTCACCTTAGCTTGGTCAAGTTAACACATCAAAGTAACCATCACAGGTAGGTACTACTATTGTCTCAGGTTACAGAGAAGTAAACTGAGGAAAACAGATATTTAAAATTTGTCCAAAATTATAAAATAGGTAATGCGAGATCCAGGACTCAAAGCCAGGCTATGGAGGATCTGGAGATTAACTACCCAAGTTCCCCTTTTCAGGAAGGAATTGCTGCCCATCTCTGTGTTGGAGAGGGGAGATGAGGTGAAGGGGACTGGAGAGAAGAAAACAAATAGTCAGTAAGCAGATAACTATAGTTTTTAGTTTATAATGGATCTGCCTCAGCTAGAGAAAACCCTCTCACTCTTTCTAGGGAAGCTTGCATCTGGAGAGTGAAGCATGAGTATTAAGAACCTGGCCATTTGGGCCCCATGTACAATGTTGTGAGACAATGGTCACCCCATAATTTCCTCTCAGCTTCTGGGGCTGTGTCAGCATTGCATCGACGTTTGACTTTTTTTCTCTGTCTAAACCCACTTCTTCATTCTTCCCTTCACAGGTGTTGATTCCTGTGCCCCTTAAACTTCATCTTAGTGTCTTCTTCCAGAATATTCAAGCTGTGACACAGGCCCTCTCATCCTTAGCATGAGTTCATAAACCACCCTTGAGGCATCCTACGTAACACATAGTTATAGCCCCTTTTCTATAAACCTAAAAATTCATTCACAAAGATGTAAGAATTAAATTTTAGACTATGGAAACGTTGGATTACAGTTGGGTAAAATGGAAAATAACATTTGTCAAGTTATATTTTAATCCTACCCTTTTTTACTATTTCACTTTTATGCCACCAGTAATAAGAATGAACTTGGCAACTGCATCTGTGTTTTCAAGGGCAAGTCAGAAAAACAGAGCCCCTGACAAGTAGTTAGTTGGAGTAAAATTATTATGGAAAAAGAATTGCAAAAACATGAAAGAGATGAAAGCCAACCAAACAGCAGTGAGGAAACAGATTAGCAACGTTAGGAAGGATCTTTAGATACATGTGGATTCTTGAGCAGCTGTATGGGGGGAGCTGGAAACATGAAGGGGCCTTTCCTATAGGAGCTATGAACAAGAAAGAGGTACAGTTGAGAAGGAACTGAACCATCAAATAAGAAAAAGTTGTCTTAAACAAAAAATGAAGATGCATATTCTAGCTTTCTTTCTTTCTTTGTCTTTCCCCCTTTCCTTCTTTTCTGGACTCTTCTACCAGTACCATTTCATGGTAAGGCATCTGGCAAATGTTGACAAGCCAGCCTTCTGAGAGGCCAGACAGAACTGGAAGGAGACAGAAAAGAGTCCTAGGACAAATGGATAAACCACAGGCACACCAACAAAATGTGAACGCGGTGACAAAGATTTTTAACTACTGAGAAATGTAGAAAAAGCCACACAGTGTGCTGCCATTTCAATCACTATTCTCTACCTTGAATCACTGTGATTAACTAATTAGTTCTGACCCTTCTTTTGTCCATATCTTGCCCACAATATCTCATGGTATAAATTGAAAACGTGTAGCAGAAATGAAAACGTGTACTCTGTAGCCATCCATTCATCAAGTAAACCAATAATCTTTATGGAACTGATAAAGCTTCAGTTGTTTTTCTGTTTAAATCTGAATGTGTCATGTTTATCTTGTGAGCTTATGGGAGAAAAAGTAAGCATATGGTTTCTGAGATTTTATCATAATAGCAAAAGAAGCTAGACAATGTATATAATGATAGTATAGATAAATGCAAGGTCATTCAAGTTCATTTACTACTTAGGTGGGAAAAAAAATTTCTTTCCCTAACACATTCTCTAGATTATTTGAATATTATAATGTTTTACATGCTCTAAAATTGAAGGTTGTTTATAAAAAATGTTTGAAAAAGAATCACGTGCTAAAGATCGCAGGGAACGTTTTGTTATCACTTATGAATAACTTTGAAAATTTCTTGCTCCTTCCCAATAATCACATGGAGAGAGTGAATAACTAAATTTAAATTTCACTAAGATCTTTCTTCCACCCTCTGTTCCGTGGTTCTGTAAGAGCTTGAAGTCATAGACACTCTTATCTCCAGACTCCCTTTTCTTATATTAGCAAGAACCTAATTATCAGCTTGCATATTGTAAATGGAAAGAAAGTACTATATGATTTTTCTCTGTACTTAACACTATTTGTGACATAGCTTCTTTTAAAAATTTTAAACAAATTATTGAGGTATATTTTACAAAGTAATATACCCATGGTAACTGTAGATTTTAGTGAGCTTTGATGAATTCATTTACTTATTTAAACACCACTACAATTTAAAAGAGAAGATTTTCATCATTCCAAAAAAGACCCCTAATATTTTTTCTAAGCTCTACTCCTAGCCCCATGCAGCCATTGATCTGCTTTCTGTTACTGTAGATTTAATTTTTTTAGACTTTTATGTAAGTGAATTTATGTAATAGATACTCTTTCATTTCTAGATCTTTTCATCAAAATAATGTTTGTGAGATTCACCTATGCATTTCCATGTATCAGCAATCATTTTCTTTAATTTGTGAGCACTTTTTCATTGTTGATATATACCACATTTTTTTCACCTGTTGATGGACATTTGCATTATTTTCATTTTTTTTTGTTATAATGCAGTGGAAATATAAAATTATACAAAAATGTAGGAAAACAATTTGATGGTTTCTTGTAAGTTAAACATAAACTTACTATTGATCAAAATAGCCTTAATGTTTTACTCAGCTTACTAAACTTCAGAAAGTTTTCATCTTGATATATGCCCCTAACCTCTCTTTTTTTAGAGCATTTGATTTAGAAAACGTGCAATTGTAAATTCTTTCACTGCCCCTTTGAACTGTGTATTTTCTCCAGATCTCTTGCCAGTTTTAGAACCCCAAATCTGTCCTTCTCTATGACATAAGAGACATGTCTTTAAAATATAATCTTTAAGAAATATGGAACCCCCATCTACCCATATTTTACAGAAGAATAGGAACCTAAATTTGATAAATGCCAATCAGAAATTCTAGTTGTCCTATTCACTAACCTCCTTCGGTACTTTTCTATTAGTTCATCTCTGTGATTAAAAAACTTCACTTCTTATTTTGGTTTTGGTTTTTGTTTCAGTGGAGTTTAATTCAATCTTTCTTTCGTTCAAGTGGAGTTGAGTTCGATCTCTCTCCTCTATTGCAGTAGTCTCAAAGCATATCTTCCTTTGCCTATTCAACGCTAATGCAATGTCTCTTTGACACCATATGACTCAGAATTTCTATTTCTAGCTAATTATCAAAGATAAATAAAAGCATGTCTTTGTGTTCATTGACCCTGTTTAACTTTACCAAGACCTGTGATACTGAAAAAGAGGTATGATTCAAAAAAATGCCTTTGGAGTTCCAGCAAAAGGCACACTGAAATAATTCTTTCCTGTATCACTAACAGATTCCCTTCCTAGTTACCCATGACAAGGCCAGGTACAAACCCTCTAAAATTTTGTTTCATAAAATTAGCTGAACTGTTTGTCTCCAATGAACAAAAGAAACAAAACCTATCAATCTGACTTGATCAACGTTTAGCTGAACTTTTCTCCTTCCCCCAGGGTTCTGATCTGCGACCTACCCTTAATTTACATCAGCATAAACCCTCCTAAAGACTTCTTCCAAGGTAGAGCATGCTCAGATCAATTGTCCTATTATGGCACCTGTATTTACTCTTCCTATCTCCTCACACTTCTTTTTTTCTAGCTTTATTTAATCTTCCTTATAAAATAAAATTCCCATTAGTCTGCCTGACTTCTGAGATTTTTACAGATCTGTTAGTCTGAAGTATTCTCCCTATTGTAATGGTATTTTTCCCTCTAATGTAATAGTTGTCTCCCTTTGGCAATGATCAATTCTAAGGAAGTTTTTCCTTTCCTAAGTTCAGATTTGTTTTTATTTGACTGCTAGCATTTTTAGCTTCATTTTATTATAATTATATTTTAATTATATTTTATTTACCTACACAGTGAGATGAGTTTTGTTTGAGATATTTTGCCTGTGACAACAGTATAATCACATAACTATAGGTTTATGAAATGCTCAAGTTAAAGGAGAATTCAAGTAGTGTTTAATATAATTTTTGACTTTATAGGTGACAATATTTTTAAATCAAGAAAATAAGAAATCTTGACCGGGATTACAGAACAAAAAAATTTGAAAGATAAGGTTTAAAATTTTAACATTCTCATTGTCAATTGCAAGTTTGCTTTCCAACCATATGGTTTATAATTAATACTCAAATTTTACTAAGGAAGACTTTCAGTGCAATTTGCCTGCAGGTTCCAGAATATATCATTTTCTCATTTATAAATAAATGTAGTAGCATTTGCATGTTTTTAAGTTCTGGCCCTAATCCTATTATTCATAGTACTTCATAGATAGCCAACAATGATTGCACAATCACACTTTAAATTATTTATTAAGTCATTTCTAATCTTCAGTGTCTAGAGATTTTAATTCATTTAATGTTTTCCTTCACTTGTCACAGACAAAATGTCTCTCAACTATAAATCAGTAACAATTTCTAGCTTGCAAATTCTTATCTTTGACAGAGAAAAACCAAACAGGTTATATTTAGTAGTCATTTTTATTTCTTAAAAGATTTGCCTAGAATGGTGAGTATATCTATATTCAAAAATGTTTTTGTTTTCTTTAAAATATATTTTAGAAGTATCAGCTTATTTTTTATAAAAGATACACTAGGATTATTATATTTTCATCCTATTGATGTATTTGTCCATAGTAGTATTATTAATTTACATATTTTAAAAATACATCTATGTTAATTGGAGAAATACCTGAGCTGCTACACTGCTTGTTTTTATACTTCTCCTTTACTTTCTACTTATTATTTATCAAATAGATAGAATTATCAACATTTCTCATAAAATGCTTTGCCTTTCTAAGACTTTTATATATTTCAATCCATTTAAGCCTCATAGTGAGCCCTTGAGATATATACTGGTATTATCCTTATTTTACAAATAATTAAGAAGGTTATATCATTAGTAAGAGGCATGGGCAGAATTAGGTGCTTCTAATTATTCTGCCACATTGCCCCAATCTCTGAGAATCCCCTGTATTGTTATATTATATTACCAAAGATTTTTTTCTATTATCTTCTTCAATCCTTTAACAATCTTTTGTACTAAGTATTATAGTAGAATAATGCTACTGTAGTTGTAGAATAGTGCTTATGACTATACTTAGAAAAGTGATACTTTCCCCCATTATTTCTCATCACTACTTTTCAGTAGGCAGGACTGCCTTGTATTAAAATTAAGTAAAAATTTAAGTTCCTTGGATATGTTTCCAATCTTCTTTTCATCATGTCACAGTCGGATAGAGAAATGGTTTGTTCTCGTTGCATAGAATAAAAAAAGATGACACTTCAAAACGCTGATTTCTTTTTATTTCTGGTCGGCTCATGAGGCATCAATTTATTGAACTTTTTCATGTTTCCAATGTGCTTCAAATGCCAAACAACCATAGAATGGTTGACATTGAGTTTCTTGGCAACTTCTCATGTAGTTGTAAGAGGATCAGCTTCAATGATTGCTCTCCATTCGTTACTGTTAACTTTTGATGGCTGGCACTATGCTCCATATCTTCAAGGCCCGTGTCTCCTTTGCAAAATTTCCTGAACCACCACTGCACTGTACATTCATTAGCAGTTCCTGGGCCAAATGCATTGTTGATGTTGCAAGTTGTCTCCTCAGTTTTAGGACCCATTTTCAACTCGAATAAGAAAATCACTCTAATTTGCTTTTTGTCTAACTCATTTCCATAGTCTAAAATAAATATAAAATAAGCAGCAAGCAATAATTTATTAGCAAAAATCCATAAAGAGACATGCATTAAAATGATGTATAACATAACCACACTTATATAAAAATATATTCCAATATCAAATGGGAAATTTCAACAATGCAAACACTGAAGTTACATTAGCACCAACTTAATACAAGGATATTTCCAAGCTAACTACAGAGACGTATGAATGTATGACCAACATCAGAACTTCTCTTCACATGAAATTATATCTTGAGTTTGACTGATATCAGTTAGTTTCCATTTTAAACTATGGATTTCCATAAAATTTTATATAATATTTAAAATAAGAAACTAGCAATCTGCTATGTAACTCCATGAGAGCAGAGCATGTAACCAATGTTTCTGATATCATAATAAATGAGGAAGAATGGAAATTTTACCTGAGATAAAAGGATACTTAGAAAAACATGATAAATTCCATAAAGTGTTTAGAGAACTTTTATGAACAGTGGATATAAGACTTATTCTATGTTTTGTTATACCATATATTTAGAACTGAGAGTTAGGACACTGTAAGAGTATGTGGGAATGCCTGGCCACAACAGCGCATAGCCTACAAAGATTTGAAAATAAGAGAAAGGAATGTGTTTACTTAATTAAATATAAAGCCGGCATGCATGGAATCATTGCTGATATGTAAATTTGTATTAATTAGACAAAATATTTTCCACAATAGCACCAATTCTAACTGTAAATTAATTACTTGAACTCTTTCATTAAAAAACTATCAGAGAGAGAGATGGTTAGTCAACAATAGAAGTCTAAATAGAACATGAATCAGAAAAACACTCTTGGACACTTACAGTTCAAACAGACATATACTTCTAACTTACACATGATTAAAGAAGAAAAATTACTTTTTGGCTCATTTAACAGAAGATTAAGTGTGGTTCTAGTTTCTAGAAATATTGAATACTGGGCCTCAAAGAATGCCAGCTGGGCTCCTTATCCATCTATAAGCTCTGTTTGTCTGTAATTGCCATTATTCTAAATGCAAAGTTTTTCAGTGCTGTGAACATAATGGATGTCAGCAACTGACACAAGGCCTGTCTGGAAAGTATCCAGCTATATAATATGAAAAATAGAGGCATTTTTGGCTGGATTTTTTTACAGACAGACCTCATATTCTCTAGACTTAGAAATCTCAGAAGAAAGACAAGGTTTTATTTTTTTTTCCTCTCAGATATCAATTCCAGAAATTAATCTGAATGACCTTCATAAGAGCACAACTTCCCCTTGGATCAAGCACTGAAAAACAAAGAAATGGTGCTAGGATGGTGAATCTCGAAAAGAGAAATAATATAATAATATAATATACTTAGCATAAAACTGTTGTTTGGTCACATCCTGAATTTTTCTATAGTTGACGTGCATGCACAAACAGCAGTATTTTTATTAAAAAATAGAAAACAGCAGACTAACATAGTGAAGTGATCATAAAGTGACTTTTGTATTTCAAAGTATCAAACCTGAAAATCAATGTTTTATACGGCAAAATAATAGAGAAATAGACTAGTCAGTGAGATGGGCATCAAAGGAAGACAAATTAGAGCTGGATGAAATCATCTTAGATAAGAAAGATGAAAAAGTAGTGGAAAGAGAATCAGGAGGGAGAGGAGAAGCTGAGAAAAGTTGTTTGATAGCATTGTTTTATGTCAAACTGAATGAAGACTAAAATCAAATCATGAAATGTTCTCAGTTATAAAGAAGCTTCATGGACATGAATTTGAATAATTTAATCCTTCTTCAATATTTTGTTTGGCATCTTAGCAACACGACAAGAGTTACATCTGAATGCCAATGAAAAGGGGAGGCTGAAGTCTTCATGAATCAAGTCCCAGTGAATGAAACTTTTCTGCTATTTTTGACAAAGTTGAATGTCAAGTAGAACAAACAAGAAAGAAAATACATGGTCGTAGGTGAAAACAGCCAAACATTTTGACTTTTAAAGGGAATAATATTATGGAAATAGGTGATAGAATATCAAGTAATGAGAACAGTATGTAAAAAAAAATTCCATTTCCTGGAATTAAGAGATAGAATAAAAATGGGGGCCTACAACTTTACATTTTTATACTAACCAAGTATAACACTTGATTTATAAAACTACAATATAAGTTATATTTCTTGGAATATTATCTGATGGAAGATGTATAACTCAGGATCATAAAAGATTTCTTGGAAGATATAGATGATATACTGTGAAAGCTAAGCCTTGACATGAAATAGTAATAGACTCTTTTATTTAATTGTCATTATGATTTTTTTAACTTGAAAGATAAACTTCAGCAAGAATGCATTGTCATTCTTCGAAACTGTAGCATTGTACCTAACAATAAAAAAACCTAAGTAGGCATAACTATATCCAAATAAATTTTAAAATGTTACTGTTTATGTAATAGAATCAGTAAGTTAAACACTCCTTGTTAAATATAATAATATTTTGTTTTATTATTTTGAGAGTTCTACTTTTATACTGTTAGAGAAGACTAATATCAAGCTAAAATAAATTTGATCTTTATGCCTTGGTTATTAGAAATGATATAGGTTAATGTTCATTTATATATTTGTAAACTGTGATTTGTAAATTGTGATTTGTAAACTGTGATTGTATCCATTTGTGTCTATGGATACAAAAAACAATAGGGCTCACACTTTTTGGTTCTTCTTTGGGTTTCTCTTATAGGTACAAATTTTTAAATAAACTTGACATATAAGAGTAAAGGAATGCTATTTGTGGTGTATACTCACAGATACTAAATTAAGAAAAAATGATTAGCAATTATTTAAGAAAATGTATTGACTTTAAACATAAAAATTATGATTAAATCGTACTCTAATCTATATGTAGCCCTGTTTTTATAAAGTGACATCTGAATGTGAACAGAAAATTGTTAAATTGATAAAAGTGAGATTAAATCTCTGAAGACATATATATGTGTGTGTATATATACATTTATATATGCACTTATACAAAAACAGAGAGGATAAGAGAATATACTATTTTCTATCATTTATCTTTTGGAAAAAAGTTTTGTTAAAATTATTGAAGATACATGATTATTAGAATTGACCTTTTAGTATGTAAATTAAATATATTAATTTTTCTTTCAGAGAGTTTATTGGTAGTATATAGAAATGCAATTGCTTTTTGTATGTTGATTTTTGTATCTTACAACTTTACTATATTCATTTATTAGTTCTAAATGTTTTTTGTTTATTTTGGCAGAGTCTTTAGATTTCTCAATATATAAAGTCATGCCATCTGCAGAGATGATTTTACTTCTTTCCTTGTGACTTGAATGACTTTTGTTTCATTTTCTAATTTAACTGCTATAAATATGACTTTCAGTACTATGCTGCATAAACTACAAGAGTGGGCATCTTTATTTCTATCACCACGTTTTTAAGCAAGCTTTTGGGCAATTCTACTTAACATACTATCTTTGTGGGGTTTTTTTTTATTTCTGTCACATTAAAAATATATAGTGCTTTATCTCTGCAAAAATTAACAAAATCTAATCATGCATGGATCAAGAGAAGCTACACAGAAGATAAGTTATTCAGTGTATTAACACTTAACAATATAAAATTTTTTCTTAGGCACCTAGCAAAGAAAATGTATTCATCTCATTTAGAGAAATCTGAGAGTTTGACTATTTAGTATTACACTTTAAATAATAACATTATTATAACTTCATTAATTTCTGAAGGAAATGCAAAAGTACCAGTGTTTGCTCATTATTTAACAGTTTTCTGATTCCTGGTTTTTTTGTTTTTTGTTTTTTGTCTTGAAAGTGTTTGTATGTTCCATGGGCTCATTTGTTAGGTTTGTCTTTCTTATCATATCTAATTAAATTGAATAAGATGATTTGACTGATTCTGTGCACAGTGTGGTCTCTGCAGGCATGCTTCTCAATACATTTTAATATCTTATAAGAAAACCCTATTAATGCAAGATAAATTTCAGCTTAAAATGTAAACATGGCAGTCTATTGCCTTTCTTTGGAATTCCAAGATTCATAAGACAGAAACTCTTGAGGTCTAATGAGAACATCTTTGAAATAAGCATAATAAATTTTGTATCATAGAGAATAAAGCTCCAGAATAGTATTTTGCTTTTTTTCTGGCCATGTAGAGATGATATACACTATTTACATTCATCAAATGCACTTTCATACTTGGGCTGCAGAAAAGGAAAGAGAGAGAGAGAGAAACTGTGGAATATTTGAGAGGTGGAGACTAAGTCAGCAAGTCAAATAGGACAAGGGAAAAAATCAGATCTTTATGGGTTTATGATTTTTATTTCTAAAATCCAAAGTCCAATATGAGATACAAAAATGATTAATAAACAATCACGAAATTAAATTTAAAGAAAAATATATAAGGTCCTAGGTATCATGACTGTTAAAGACTAGAGGCATAAAAATGTAGTAATGAGGCTTCATAACATCAAGTAAAAATAGGAAACCTTGGAGCCAGACTAATTGACAAGAACAGTTTTCCTACTCATTTGGAAAGCGTTAAATTTAGTGTTACACATGTGTTTTTCTGACCTGAAGCGATTATTGCAAGGCTTGCTTGAGGAGTAACTACAATACATAGAAAAGTGTTTGTACTATACTTTGGGAACATGCAAAGCAAGATGACACAGAAAACTATAAACAGGTAGATCAGCGCTACTTTTAGAAGTAAAATTAGTGAGAAAACAAATGATAAGGATAATAAACATCTCTGTCAACATAAAAAGCATCATCACCTATGAGGGTTTATCTGTAAGTGATGGTTCTGCTTCCATTTGGCTCATTTTGGTGGATGAATTTTCCGATAACAGAGAAGGTTAAAATAAATTTTGATTTCAAGAGGATTATCTACCAAGTTTACTTGATGAAATAGTCACAGGTTATTTATTCATTTATTTAACTGTAATAATCTTAATTTTTTAAAAATTTCCTAAGAGAAACAAATTATTTTGTGGGAAATAATTCTTTCCACACCTCAAAAATCACATGCTGTAGTTTTGTTGCATTTTCTCAACCCAGAGCATGAGGCCCTCTAGTACCATGCATTTCTAAGATCTCTCTGAGCTCTCTAGCTAAGCCTAACCTTTAATTTATATTAATGTAAGCCCAAAAATGGATAAAGAATGGGTTTTCTAATTTTAGCATGCAACAGAATTACCTGGAGGACTTGTAAAAATACCAATTTTTAGGTCTTACCTCCAGTTTCTGAATCCATAAGTCTGGAGTGGAGACTGACAATTTGAATTTGTAGTAATGTCCCAGGTGGTGCTGATATTTCTGTCTTGGAGACAACACTATGAGGATTAATTCTATATGGCATAGTATAAATATTGTTAGCATAATAATTTTGGAAAGGATACTAACAATATAGATCTAATTAGTTGGCATTGACTCAAATAGTTTTATATATTTGTATATTAGATGACATTTCTGTTATTTGTTAATATATACTATGTGCTATAAATTGGTTAAATGGAGCACAGACATATTTATATTTCCATGATAGCAAGCATGGAGCATATTATAAATCAGTAATTTGAATATTATTCCCAATCTAAATTATATATAATTTTACAAAACTTTCATCATTTGAAGACATATAGACATCTGCAAATAGAAGATGTACAGACATCTGCAAATAGAAGCCAATTTAAGATAATATCTAATTCTGTGTAAAGTTGAGTTACTGAAAAATTGCAATGTATTACCTTGCTATTTGCAGCTAAATAACCATATCAGAAGAAATATAGGGCCTTTTAGGTCACCAGAGTACTTTGTAAAGAAACCTTTTCACACAATAAATAGGACAATTAATATAACTTAGAAAACAAATGGAACATACATACGATGGTGAGCTATGTTGCAAGATAAAAATCATTATTATGACTAATATTCTTCCCATAGGGATATTAATGTTGTGACAAAGGTTTTAAATGAAGCTGTAGCAGGCACATACAAACCCATTTTGGCAATGAATAAAATGAGAATGAAGGGACTAAAATATATTACCATCTTAGGCTTCATAAACCTGTAAATATTTTTATAAGTTATTGCTCAAACTTTACTTCTGTATTTTTTTTGTTCAAAATGGATATTGACACTTTCAATTTTTTTCTAAAAAAATAAAAGTATCTTGCCTTTCCATTTTTCTGTAAACATTATTATATTAAAGATAAGATGAACCAAAAGAACAATATGTTCTAAGTAACTGGTTAACTTCAAAGAGACAGCAAAACTTTTAATTGAAATAGAAAATTTGTAATTATTTTTTATGATTTTAAATTATTAATTTAGTTAATATTAACACTATCTAAAGTAAGCTGAGATAGATTTAAAGAAATTAAGCAAGTTAGGTTTGTAACACCAAGTGTGAACACACTCACACATACTGACACACACATTGTATACATCTGTAAATAAGTCCCAAAGAATTTAAGCATCAGACTTCTAAAAATTCAAGTGCTATAAACTATTAAATATTACAGAATGCCTATAACAATATGCAGGGTCCAGCAGAAGTAATGTCCTTTTTAAGTAGTTAAAATATTGTTATGTTATAGAATTACATGCTTATGATTTTGTAATAAAAGATTTGGTATAGATTACTAACTCATAAAAAAAGGGGGATTACTTCTGCCAGTCCCTATGTATCCTGTCTCAGAAGCTCTACTGTGAGAAGCTCTTCTGTAACATCAGCTTGCCTCCTTTAAGAGATATCTGTGTTCCTGCTCTCTTATCTGAACATTGACTCTCTTTGTAATTATGTTATCAAATAGAATATAGCAGAAGGGACACTATGGAACATCCAAAAAATAGATAATAGAGATTCCACCTGGTTCTCTCTCTCTCTCATCGAATGTTTCAAACTTTTTTATAGTGTTCTTCACATTCTATATTCTTAAAGATTTTTGTTCTTTTTAATTTCTGAGACAGATTAAAAGAACTCAATCATTTTTAAATGGATCAATTTATATTTTTATTTCTATCAGTTTCTGGATGTATTTGATACTATGAACTTAGGTGCAAACAAGTTTACATGAAAATATTTTGGAAAACAGTTACTCTTTCTTAAAATAAGTACAATTTCCCTTTGTCCTTATAGTTTCTTTATCCCTTAAAAACCATTATGAAGAATAGCAATATTCTTACACCAGCTATCTTAAAAAAAATAGCTTTCCATTAGATTCTGTTTCTGATTATTCTCTTCTAACAGCAGTGAAGTTCTGTCATAGCTTCTCCTAAATTCTCAGCAAATCTGTCTTTTTTTTCTTTGTATGTGGGTAGTTCCCTGGCTGGGAATCGAACCCAGTCTGCAGCATTGACAGCGCCAGTGCTGAAGCCTTAAGCCACTGCACCACCGGAACTCCCAGCAAATCTGTCTTTTAATAGGTATTTTTAGTTTATTAAAATTACTGCAATAAGAGGTTCCCTGGTGGTGTAGTGGCTAGGGTTCAATGCTCTCAACACTGTGGTCTGGGTTCAATTTCGGTTAGGGAACCACAAAAAAAAAAAAATTACTGCAATAATATAATATTTGAACTATTTTCAGTATCACTTGGTATTTTGCTTACAATGCTTTCTCTGTGTATTACTTACCCTCATCTTTAGCTGAAAAGAATATTAAAATTTGCTTTTTTATGATATCTATTTTTCTTTAATAATTAATTTCTTTTCTCTTAAATACTTTTTATACTCCAAAATGCATAATGCATCTATCTTTTTCTGGATCAAGACAAGGAACTTAGTATGTCTTAATTTCCCCTGAAATGTATTTCTGGATCTTATGTGTTATTGTTGTGTAGTATCTTAGATTTGCCATTCTTAATTCATTTGTAAATTGATCATACTATTTAAAATTAATTAGATTTATTATTATATTTTATTAAGTATTCACTAATCATTTCTTTTTGATATTTGTTTTAGCTAATACATACTTTTAGTAACTATTTTCGAAGAGCTATACCTTTTATAATATGACTAAAATATTTTTATATATATTTTTAAATCTTGATATATATAAAATTTTTTCTCAGAATTGAAGTTTGTATTTTTTTTTTTTTTTGTAGTTCCCTGGCTGGGAATCGAACCCAGGCTGTAGCATTGAGAGTACTGAAGCCTAGCCACTACACCACCAGGGAACTCCTGAAGATTGTATTTTAATGTCTTTAGGAAACTATGTTTATGTGGGGGTTTTTTTGGGGGGGGTAACTCCCTGGGGAAACTATGTTTAAATGTGAGAAGTCTTTGTAATCCACTTTCACTGTTCATATACAATTCTAAATATTTTTAATTGCCTTTAATATTTTTATTTCATATTTTTAGTACTTTATAGTGTTTTTTATTTATACTTATTTTTATGAGTCTTTTCAGTTTGCAAACTTATATCATTCTTAATTTGAGACACTTCAGATAGTGTCTAGATGATATTATCTTTCCATCATTTTCTTTAGTTCTAGAATGCCTATTAAATGTATAATTGGACTCGAGCCATTTTCCTGCTCGAGCCCACTCCTACCTCTTTGGACTGTACTTTCTCTTCAATAAATGATCTCTTTGTTTCACCTCTATAAATAAATAAATAAATAAATGTGTAATTGAAAATCTTTTACTGAACCTGCTCTACAATTTATTTTGCCTACTGATGTATTTTTTATTTCAATAATTTATTTTTATTTATATATTTTTATATCTATATTTTCTATTTATAATAAGCTGTCTTTGATTATAAATGTAATAATTTCCTTTATATTTGAGAACCTTAAACACACTTCTAAAGTGTCCTTTTTACATTAATTTATAATTTTAATTTCATCAGGAAAGAATTATTTTATTTATTGACTTTGTTAAGATTGATATACATTTTTTCCTTGGGTTTTAAAATTTTAGTTTGAATATTTGTTTTTGCTGATAGTTCCCCCTTGCCCACCTCTCCAGACCTACTTCTTTACTTTTGGTGACTTTATTCTCACTCTTTCCTTCTCTCTGCCCTTCTTATGAAGTCTTAAGGAGAAAAACTTTCATATATTGGTAATTTAAATGTAATATATTGCAGGGATATGGCATATTTACTTCTAAAGCCAATGCTCTGTCATCTCATCTTATGGGGATGTCTATGATCTATGCTGTCACCTTAAGAAAGCAGTTACTTGTTATGAACAATGGTCTTGAGTAAATCTTTATATATTTTTTGCACTTCAGTGAAACTGAGTTGAATCCTCAGTCATGCACATATATTAAATTCACATATTTTCACAGAAGTTCGACTTTCAGAAATCATTGTCTTTTTCCTATGCTAGTTTCTACTTTCACAGTTTCTGCTGCTGTATCTGTCTCATTTAAGGTCCACATAGAGAGTTTTTATTTTACAAGTCTGTTATGTTTGGATTTCTCCATAAATAATTCACTCTATTATCTTTAACAGAATTATATGTATATATGTGTACATGCTTTTAAAGATCATGCTTTCTCTGTTTATTGGGGGTGCAGTATATAGAAATTATACAAAAAAGAGATTATCCTCCTTAATGCTTTTTCTATGTTTTTACTTCAGTATTATGCTTGTCATAAAATGATGTAAGGACTATTCAGTGTCTGTACCAAAAAGTGTGATGCTCTCATGTACTCTTTTCAAGGCTGTCAGAATTCCAAATTTATTCTTGATAAGCCTCCTAATTTAAGAAATATGACTCCACTTAGGAAATATTTTTCTTAATACATTTTTTCACCATATGCACAGAATTGTTAAAAATGTCTCAGTATTTCAAGATTTATGCAAAAGTTAGAAAACTGGCTATGTATCCCAATAGTCTGTGTCATCTGATCTGTAGATTCATCAGCTGTGTGATTTGTCACATTACTTACTCTAATGACATTAAATGTGGTAAACAGTGAAGTGTATCTGCTGCTGCTTGAAAATGCATTATTTTTTTACTAAGCAAAGCTTTTAGATCACCACATATATTCCTTCTTATGTTTCAAGTTGCTACAGCAATCATCATATACAGTGTATGTCTATCCATTAGAATTTATTTTAATATGTGACATATATGATACATGCATGCACACGCACACATATCACAAACTTTCTTGTACAAGAATTCTGCACCTTTTTAACACAAAGCCATATCATGTAACCAGAAGTTTTGTAAAAAATTATTTGATTAGCAGTCTGATACACACACTTGCCTTGGGAGAACTGCCAACCTGAAGAATAAGAAAAGAAAACATTAACGGGAAAAAAACTCCAAAAACCTCAAGTGTTTCAAAGCAAAGAGAATATCTGAATAGGTCTACAAGAAAATCTTTTGTAATGCTGCTACTTAGAGGTTAGAATATTAATCAGAGCTAAATATTAATTCTCTTTCTTACCTCTACATCTGTAACTTTGATTTAGTTATTTCTAATGTAACTCCATGTTCATAAACCTTATAAAAATTAATTGTCCTTTTCATTTTTAACCTTTCTTGTCAAAAATTGTAATTTCAAAACTTAACTTTCCTACCCCATCATTACTATGAAAATAAGCCATGAAAATTTGAGAGTACAACATAAGAAAAAATTACTTTAAAAAGAAAAATCTCCATAGCTTAAAATAGGGACTAATTAAAACAATCTTTTGTACTCAGTATTGTATTTCTTAAATACATGGAATTTAATATGTCATGTTTATAATTTGTTCATCTTAAAATATTTAGTATGACATATTTTTTATGTAAACACCAACTTCTTGAAAAGAAATAATTTACTTATATTTTTATAAAGCTTTAATTATAAAGATTTGAGGGGGTTCCCTGGTGGTGTAGTGGCTAGGCTTCAGCACTGTCAATGCCAAGGCCTGGGTTTGATTCCCATCCAGGGAACCATCCCCCTCAAAAAATTAATTATAAAGATTTGAATAAATGAATGCAGTTGAAGATTTGTCTCATTATTTGGAGGCCAAGTACACCATTGTAACTTCAAACATGACCTTACTGTGATATTCTCTGTGTAAATATATCATGCCACCATCTATTTAGGCACACACACACCAGTATCCTTAGAGACATCTTAGACTACCCACTCCCCTCCCTCCTCTATCTTTTATGGCTAATCAATTACTAGATCATATACTCTACTCTTTAAACATAACTAAAATCCATCCTATATTTCTACCCTTAATTTGTAGTATTTTCCTGAAAGTGGTACATTTTAAAACTTCTCCTTCTTCCCCTCCATCTACTTCATGAGTCACAAGTGATTTTTCAAACATTTTCAAGTCTGATAATACCATTTACCTTTGAAGGGGTCTTCCAATTTTTTCAGAATAAAATTAACCTTCATGTTAAGTTTATTCATGAGTTTACCCCAATGACCTCTCCTGCTTCATTCTATATCATATATATATATATATATATATATATATATATATATATATATATATGCCATGAAGTCTTGTAGTGCTTACTGTGTATCAGGGACTCCTTTAAGTGCTTTAAGTAGATATTATTATCATTATCATTACCATTCAAGTAGCTGAGGAGGCTGAAACAGAGCAGTTAATAAACGTGGCCACAGTCACACAGTTTGCTAATTGTTAGAGTTGGAATTTGGATTCAGGTTCGGTGGCTTTAGAATTTCTGTCCTCAATCATCCTTCTCATGGCCCCTCTGTTCTTTCTCTTTCATGAAGAAATTAGTCATACTGGAAAAACATAGTTGTATTTTCACTCTACTAGATAATTTATGTTTTATTTTGTCTTGATGCCTTCAAATATTCTGTACTTTCTCTTGGGAACGTGTGTGTGTGTGTGTGTGTGTGTGTGTGTGTGTGTGTGTGTGTGTGTGTGTTTCTCTGTATATATTTTCCTAATATAGTAATATAAACTCAAACAGGAATTCTCTGAGATTTTAAACCTAAAATGTTTCTCTGATTCCTTTCTCACTTGCCTTTCCACAGTCAATATAAGGGGATGGAAAGAGGGGTCACATTAGGTGGTGAACTTATTATGCATCAAGTTGACAATGCACTGTGGAATTGTATGCCTGAAACCTATGTAATCCTTGCTAACAGATGTCACCCCAATAAGTCTAACAATAAAAATGAATTAAAAAAAAAAAAATCAAGTGCATACATCTTTAACCAAACCAAACCAAACCAAAACAAACAGAAAAACTAAAAAAATATCAACTTTTATACTATCACTTCTCTATTCCCATGGATCAGTGGAGTTGTAACGATACATCCTATATGATTAATCTCAAAACAAAAAAACAAACAAACAAAAAAAACCAAAGGCTACAGTTTAGTAAAAATAATTTTAAAAGAATTTAATAAATAAAATAATTCACAGTGTGGCTAGAATGAAGAGTAACCACAGGGGATAGTAGTGCATATTTCTTTCTTAAAAGGGTTATGGAGAGGAGTGGTTACTAGAAGCAGAAAGCAGGGCCCTGTGGAGAGGGACACATTGCTTGGACCTGTGACCTTTGGTGGTGGCATGCTTCTAGCTTAAGGCCACCCTGCAGAAAGTGGTCAGGGAAATAAACAGGCTGATTTCAATCTCTTTATTTTCTAGGGCTCTCATTGATAGACTCCACCTGAAATCTAGAAGGCAAGGACAGTCTCTCAATGGTTAGCCCACACAGGTCGTGTTCCTGGGGTAGAGAGAAGAGAAAGAGTGAAGTGTAAAACTGGATGGGCAAGATGAAGATTCCCAGCACACATCCCTGATGGTAGAGAAACTCACCCAGATGTAAGCTTCAAAACAGACCCCTTTACATTAATGATTAAAATCCTTAGGTCTGTTTAAGATTGATTACTTAAATGGAGTTGCATGTTTGAATAGTTAATGTGAATAGTGTTAAGCTTCGTGGTTGTCAATACACTGACAACTAAAACTTCTACAAAATGATTAACGGTTTGCCTGACTAATTCAATATATTTAAATATAATTGTTATTTGCTTTCTCTAGTCAAAAAATGTAAGATGACAGATCTGCACTTCCATTATGTTTCTATCTTCATATCAGAGTATATAAATATCCACCAATATTGGTATTTTTGTGTCAGTCACTATAAAAATAGTAATGTGACAAATTAGTTCTGTTGATAAGATATACAAACTAGATGGATATTTTTAGCAGCCTATTATTATGGGTGTCATTTTGGCTCAGTATAAATGATTATAATAACTGAAGGAGAGATTAGTAGTGTTGTGGTCAATGAAAGTCAATCAAATGAAAAGATTTGAGGATAGAAATTATAAATTTAATGATTTGATTTCTTTCCTGTCTCCTTAAGTAATATAAATTTCAAATATTTGTTGTTAGTTCACAAGTAGCTCTTATGTTCTTGTTAAAAGTACTGAAATTCTACAGATTTGTAATACCTGTACTGCTCATTTGGAATGGATTATTAAAAATGACTGTGTGTGACAAAGGAGAAAAAAGGTGATGCTATGAAGTTTGTAATAATACGTAGTTTGATATCATGAATATAAGCTATAAGGATATTTATTTCTGTCATTATGGAATATGGGTATCCTGAACTACTAATTTTATATTCAAAATAGTAAATATGATGAATTAAATTATATGTGCATAACTAAGCTGGCAAAAACCAACAGATCTTCAGAAACTAAATGCAAAGTGAAATATTAATAGCTAATCCTGAGAGGTAGAGAGCAGTCAAGGTGATTTTGCTTCAGGGCAGGTTTCAATTCCTCTTCAGATTCTGTTTCAACTGCCACCTGGTGCTTGCATAAAAGGGACAGGAGAAGAACCTAGGGGTTTCACCCTAAGTTAGAGTCCAAGAAGAGTCTCCATAAAACTGTTTGTTTGTTTGTTTGTTTGTTTGTTTGTTTTACTCTTAGCGAATGGGTGGACTAGAAATAAACCTACTGCTGAGAAGGTGAAATTAAGAAAATTACCTGACTTGAATTTAACTCTGTGGGGATAGAACAACATTACCCCCGGAGAAATTATAAGCACAAACTAGATCCCATGCAGTTTTGCAGCTCAAATTTACCCCAATTTGGTCTAAGAAAACTTCGTGTGGCTGTAATGAATGTTATCGTGTATTGGGGCGGGGGGAGAGCCCATCAAACCATGGCATAGGCTAGTTCAAATGGAAATCACCATCAAAGCAGCTCTTACTCCCAAAAATAAGACAATAAGAGCTCACAATCAGAATGATCAAATGCAGAGAAAATATAGCATCATGAGTAACAGAAAGCAGAAAATGTAGAATGAGATCAGTAAAAATTCACATACTGGAATTATCAAACACTGACTCTAAATATGTTTCAAAAAAAAGTTCGGTACTAAAATATTTGTAAGAAACAAGAAGTGTAAAAATAAGCAAACTAATCCAAAAAACTATTAAATAGATCATCCAGAAAAAAACACATAATAATTGAACAAATAATTAAGAAATATTTAAACAGTGGAAAGAACCCTCAACGAATTGGAAACATAAGTAATGATTATCTAGGTGAAGTAAGAGACAGACAGTGCTGTGTATGGTCAAGCAGCCTCTGAACTGCAGAAATGCAAGGTTATTCATTGTATGTAGTGTTTAGAGTGATCCCTGAAGAGACTGGGAAAAATATCAAGCATGAGAGATAAAAAAAGAGAGTGGCTGTTCTGACATAGACTTAATTAGATGTATGGAATGAAACAAGGAGAGATAATATTAATAGCTTAAGATTTGCCAGTCAATGAAAGATGCACAAATTCAGTAGAGTCTCAAGTCTCTCAATGATGGGGATATATTCTGAGAATGGGTCATTAGGTGATTTTGTTGTGTAAACATCTTAGGGTGCACTTACACGAACCTAGATGGTACAGTCTACTACACACCTAGGATGCATGGTATAGCCTATTGCTCCTAGGCTACAAACTTGTACATAATGTGACTATAGCGAAAATACTGTAGGCAATTGTAGCACTATGGTATTTGTGTATCTAAAAGCATCTAAACATAGAAAAGATAAATATGGTAAAAATATGACATAGAAGATAAAAACTGATACCACTGTATAGGGCACTTACCATGAATAAATCTTCCAAAATTGGAAGTTGCTCTGGGTGAATCAGTGAATGAATGTATAGTTCTAGGACATACTGTACACTACTATAGACTTATAAACACTATACACTTAGGCTGCACTAAGTTTATTACATGCTTAGTTCTTCAATAATTATTTTTGGTTACTATAACCTTTTAGTTCATACAATTTTTAATTTTTTAACTGTGACTCTTTTGTAATAACACCTTAAAACATAAACATATAACAACACCTTAAAACATAAACATATAGGGAGTTCCCTGGTGGTGTAGTGGCTTAAGGCTTCGGTGTTGGCACTGTCAACGCTGCAGCCTGGGTTCGATTTTTTCTTTGTACCCACATACAAAGAAAAAAAAAAAGAAAAAAAATCCTAACGATATTAAATCTGAAAAACATTTAAAAAAAAACAAAAACAAACATAAACATATAGCTGCACAAAAGTATTTTCTTTTTTTTTTAATTCATTTTTATTGTTAGACTTATTGGGGTGACATCTGTTAGCAAGGATTACATAGGTTTCAGGCATACAATTCTACAGTGCATTGTCAACTTGTTGTATAATCAGTTCACCACCCAGTGTGAGTTCTCTTTCCATCACCTTATATTTAGCTCCCCCACTCCTCTCCCACCCCCTCCCCTTTCTCCCCTCCCTAACCCACTCATTCCCAAATAAACATTAAACTATTGATTGTGTCCATGGGTTATTTGTTTGTTCATTTCTTTTTTCTCTTTCTTTGTATCTTTATTCTATAAAACTTTTTCTATTTTGAATTTTGTTTAACTTTTTAAGTGTTTTTGTTAAAAATCAAGACACACACATATTAGCCTAGGCCTACACAGGATCAGGATCATCAATATCACTGTCTTGCATCTCTGCATCTTATTCTACTGGAAGGTCTTCAGAGGTAATAACTTCACAAACTGTCTTCTCCTAGGTTAACAATGTATCTATCTGAAATACCTCCTGAAGGACCAGCCTGAGGCTCTTCCTGAGGAGGTGCCACTCTTTTCAGAAATACATAGAGGATGGTTTGCCTCTTTTATTTTTCTTTCTTTCATCATAGCTTTGCTTGTAAGCAGATAATGCCCCATAAGCATTCCTCTTCATCAATAAAAACCTTTTGGTGTTGTGGGCTACATCTTCAAACTCTGTAAGTAGCGTGTTGAGGTCTACAAGTGTCTGCTAAACACTTTACTATAAATTTCTTGGGGGCTCATCTTTTTCTTCTCTTGCAGTTTCCTTTTTCTCTTGCCTCTTCTTCAGCTATGCATTCTTGTTTCAGGTCCAATGATCCTCCATTAGTCAATTTCTCAGAAATTGCTTCTAGGACCCCATCAATGTTATCTTTATCCATACTCAAGTTAAAGTTGTTTGCCATTTCTACCAAAATTTTGTTTATTTTTTACAACTTCCTCATCCTTGAAAAATTTTTTGAAGTCATGGATGAACCTAGAGTATCTTCTTCCAGATGCCATTCATATACTCTTTGGTGACATCACCCAAGCCCCCCCCCCACAAATTATTAATGCAGTCACAGATTTAATCTTCCCAGAATTACATCACTGTCTTCCTCAGTTGCAGCAATAGCCTGGACAAGGTCTTCTCAGGTAGTATGCCTGAAAAGCTAATACAACTCAATCTATTGGCTGAAAAATGTGGTATTTGGAGAAAGAAATATTTTGATATTGGGATGATGATCATTGATAAAAGGAGGATATCTACAAAAAATATCAACAATAAGCAAAATCTTGAAATTCAGTTATTCTTCAAATTGTATTTCTCTATTTCACTGGTATAACAATATAGGAGGTCATCTTGGAGCACTAGGCTACACCATGCGTGCAGCCTAAGTATGTAGTAGGCTATACCATTTAGGTCTACATAAAGGCGCTGTGTGATGTTTACAAAATGGACAAAATCACTTAATGACCCATTCTTACCCATGACCTCTTATTGCTCCTGTAATACACTGACAGTGTGTAGTTACTGATAGGCTTGAAGGTCCTGGAGTTTTCACTGTGCCTGATCATAAGGATTTCAATATGTACCCTGCAACACTGCCCTCAAGCAAGAAGACTATTATCCTGTCATTAAAGCTCTTGAAACCTCACCTCTTTATGGGTGAAAGTCCTGTCAGGAATCCACTTGAAAAATAGGGAGGTTTTATCCATATCAGATATTTGCTCTGGCAAGTAATTTCCCTCAACAATTAGTTTATATAGTTTCCAAAAAGTCTCCAGCTGCCTTCACTTCAGCATTCACAGACCTACTACTCACTTTCACAGTACGTAACAAATAAAGATTCTTAAATCTGTTAAATCATTCAGAGCTAGCAGTAAATTTCTCTTGTAGTTGGGTCTGGATTTTTCTTTCAACTTTGGTTATAATTGTCATGGTGCTGAGAGGGATACACGTCCGTGTCTGATCTTCAAATCAGGTCATTAGAAGTTTCTCTATGTCTAATGTAAGACGTCTTAAATTTTTGTTAGTCTCACTGCCTCCAATAAAGCAACTATCCTTTAACAGCTTCCATCACTTTGTTTTTGTTCTTCAAGATTGTACGTGGTGGAATGGGACATGCCTGACTGGTGAGCAATAACCATCACTGATCTCATACCTTCATAGTCCTTAATTACTTCTAATTTTATTTCCAGATTAATCACTGGATGTGGCTTTTTACTGGCAACATTAGCAGTGAATCTTGTATGCTTAGGGGCCATGATAAACAAAACAACATGAGATTAAATTAAGCATAGAAAAAATTATGTAATTAAGAGACTCGGTAAACACAAGATACATGAGACTGCTACCAGTGTAACACAGAATATTATTTCACAGCAACATTTTTTTTTATAAGTAGAGAAAAGATACTGTAAAATAACAATAAAAAGTATAATACAGTGAATACATAAACCAATAAATTAGTCATATATTTTTATTATCAAGTATTATGTACTGTATATAATTGTATGGACTTTGCTTTTACATGACTAGCAGTGCAGTAGGTTTGTTTGCTCTGTCACCATCATAAATATGTGAGTATTATGTTGCACTATGACATATAATGACTACGGTGTCACTAGGTGATAGAAATTTTACATCTCCATTATAATCTTGTGGTACCATCATTCCTGGGTAACTTGGGAGAAAAATTAGAAAAGCTTAAATTTTTGCTATAGAAAAATAATTACAAATATTAAGAATAAACTCAGATTTTCTCTGTTATGTATACCCATAGTGTCTAGACAAGATGGAGAACACAGATGATTCACTTAGGTGAACTGTTGTTTTATAGGAAAAAACAATTGAATATCTTGGAATTAGTCCGATGAAATAAAAAATGTCTACTTAAGTGTTTTTCAAATTTGAGAGTTTTTATGATCAGAGATAAACTAATGTATATGAAATTACTATTAAAGTCTATATTAGAGAGGAATTATGCATTTCTCTTTTAAAAGTTCTTAACATGTACATTCTAAACAAAAAGACAAGTGATTAGAAGGCAATGAGATGAATAAGATTGTCTTTGCCTGTTTATTGTTTTTTTGTTTATCTAATCTTTGACCACATCGCCTATACTTGAAACGTTTCTGGGGGAAGATAAATAGTTAAATATCAGTGGACACTGATCCTTACATTGAAAACTCACAAGTTCTTGTGATAGGCAGAGTAGTGGCCACTCAAAGACATTTACACCCTAATTCCCAGGTGTGTGAATATGTTAGGTTAAAGGACAAAGTGGAATTAAGATCATAGTTGCAATTAAGGTTGCTAATCAGCTGGATTTAAGATAGGAAATCTATCTTGGATAACTGTATCTCAATATAATTACAAGGGTCCTTAAAAGTGGAAGAGAGAAGCAGAACAGATGGAGAAGGATATATGGCAATGGAAACAAAGTTACCGTGATGCAATTTGAACAGAATTGTACCCACTGTTGATGGTTTGTTGATCAAAGAATGGCACCATGAGCCAAAGAAGGCGAGGACCCTCTAGAATCTGGAAAAGGGAAGGAAATAAATTCTCCCCTGGAACTGCTAGGAAAAAAAAATGCCTTTTTGCCAACACTTTGATTTTAGCACAGTGAAAATTCTGACTTCCTAGTCAGTTTTTAAAAGGGAGGGATGGAGTTCCCTGGTGGTGTAATGGCTAAGGCTTCAGTGCTGTAATCCCTGTGGCCTGTGTTCGAGTCCCAGCCAGGGAACTACCCACATAAAAAATAAATAAATAAATAAATAAATAAACAAATAAACAAAATAAAAGGGAGGGGGTGTTGTTGTAAGCTGTTATGTCTGTAATTTATTAAAACAGTGATAGAGTAAATACAAAGGTGAGATAATGTGTTGTTCTTTTACTTCTATTCTAGCATCAGAAAGGCTAACAGGAAGGTATAAATTATGAAAATCAATCAAACTTTATAAAACCACAGCTTCGTATTTAACATTTTTCAGTAGCAATAAAAATATAGTCAGTTCTATTCTGTTTGAAGAATTGGTAGGAGGAGAATATTACACATTAAAATATTAAATCACACCCAGCTATTAAGCTAGAGTCAAATATGTATCAAAACAAAGAGAGAGGACAGATACTGAATGAACTCTAACTTGAAGCAGTTTGGATGTACATATGAGGAAGGTAGAGTAATAATTATCTCTGAAACCAGTCTGAGTGAAAGAGAATGGCCAGAATGGGCATCTGGACAGAGGAGACGTGGAGTGAAAGAACCGCGGTCTGGGCACCTACCTAACAAGTCACGAATCTCTCTCACACACACGTTCTCACAGTCTACACCTACAAGGACTTCATCTTTCATGTTTCTAAACCACTAGTATTTTTCCTGGGATCCTATGGCTTTGCTCAACACTACCCCACTCTTCCTGGCATGTCTTTTCACCTTACTCAAGTTAGATCATAAACTATTTATCTGTCAAGGTGGATCTCAAGCATCACTTTTTATATTTACCTCTGTCTTTTGTTTGACTGTTTTGCCTGTCATAGGGCTCAAAACTACATGTTTAACACCTCTCTTCTCCTAGTGTAGGTTCCTTATCAAATGGTTTTTAGGTATTTCACCTCCAGATACAGTGTGTAGCTCACAGGAGACATTATTTGTGTTCCAATACATCAAATTTTGAAAAAAAACCATTACTCTCAAGGAAGTATGTTTGAACTTCAGAACAAAACATTAATTCATTAAAACTTTTTCTCTGCTATTTTGGGCAGGTAACTCTTTTGTCATACATTCTTAAAAGATAGTACAAGTTTCTGAAATATAATTTGCATTATGTTTTCGGCCACTTAAATAATTTGCTGTTGCTTTATTAAGATAAAATTAAATGATATTATTTTAAAGCTTAGAGAAAAATAAACAAGCTTTTCATAATTATAATACTAAAGCCCAAAATATGTCTATATACAAGTTCTGACAATTAAGTTCATGAACTTGTCATTGTGCACTTACATTGGCAGCACTGTCTAAATGGTAAGGTTTCACAGCATTCGTATATCTGTGTCTCACAGCTGTGTTCATGCTGACATGTGGCAGTGTCTTGCTGAGTAGCGTTCAGTATTGTTGTCATGTGTTTTGTGTACCGTCATGAGAATGTCAGAGCTTAAATTAGAGCAATAAATGAACAATAAATTTCTTGTTAAACTTGACAAAAGTAGAAGTGAAATTAGAGACATGTTACTACAAGTTTATGGAGATAATGTCATGAAGAAAATGACAGTGTACAAATGGATTAAATGTTTTTCTGAGTGGAGAGAAAGCATCTTAATGAAGAGAGGTCAGGAAGGCCAGTAACAAGCAAAACTGATGAAAACATTGCAAAAATTTGTGTAACTGTATCTAAAAATCATCAGCTGATTGTGAGAAGCAAAGCAGACCAAGCAAACATCAATAGAGGAAGAGTTAAAAAATATCTTAACTGAAAATCTTGGCATGAGAAATACGCGTACAAAATTTTCCTAAAGGAACCTCCAATGAACAAAAGCAAAGGAGAGTTGAAATTTGCCAAGACCTTTTGGAGAGGCAAGATGAAGTTTTGGGCCATGTGATCACTGGTGATGAAACACGGGTGTATCAATATGGCCCTGAAACAAAGCGTTGAAGTGTACAGTGGAAGTCAGCCAATTGTCTATGAAAAAATTTCTGTCAGTCAAAATCAAGAGTTGAAACAATGTTGCTAACCTTTTTTGGTATAAGAGGGATTGTTCATTATGAATTTGTACCAACTAGATGAACAGTCAACCAAGTTTACTATTTGGACGTGCTGAAAAGCCTGCATGAAAATGTTAGACAAAAATGACCTGTTTTGCCAAATACTCATGATAATGCACTGGGGCCCTCACAGGGCACTGTCTGAGAGGGAGTTTTTAACTAGTTCACAAATAACTATATTGGAATACCCTCCCTACACATGTGATCTGGCCCCTGATGACTTTTTTCTTTACCCAAAGACAAAGAAAATATTGGAAGGAAGACATTTTGATGGCATTCAGGACAGCAAAGGTAATAATGATGACAGCTCTGATGAGCATTCCAGGAAAAGAGTTCCAAAAGTGCTTTGAAGGGTGGACTAGGTGCTGACATCGGTGTATAGCTTCCCAAGTAGAGTGCTTCAAAGATGACCATGGTGATCATGAGCTATGTTACACATAGCACTTTTTCTAGAATGAGTTCATGAACTTAATTGTTAGAGTTTGTATATCCATGAATATCTAATATAGATTAAAATTCAGTAAGAAAAAATGAGTACTTATAATTAAGAAAATAACTGATTATAAAAATGATTCCAGATCCCAATAAGCTTAACTTCAGTTCTTACTGTTTTTCTTACTACAAACATTGGCATAAGTAAGTAAAGCACACTTTGGGAAAAAAAATTTTATGTAAATTATAAAGGGGATAGGCAGAAGTATCATTAGGCAGATTTGTTTCACATTTCAGTGAGTACTGAATCGGTTAGAAATGTGTTTGGAGTGTAAAAATTACAATAATGACTTTATTAAAATTCCTGTAAGTACTACAGAGAAATAAACAAAAATATCATGAGACATTTTTTAAAAAGTAAAAAAACTATGTTTATAAAACATAGAGCATCCCAAGATGTACAGAAGCCAAGACCAGTATAAAAAAAATTATCTCAATAGGTTTAAAAATGTTTGTTTCTTCTCTCCATATAAATGCATATATATTGATGCAGTTATATTTTGTTGAACATTTTTTCTACTTCTTGTGAATTTTTTGCAGTTAACACTTTTTCTGTCATAATGTTTTCAAGAATGCAGAAAAGAAATTATATGCTTTAGAAAATGTTAAATGTAAAAGCAACATATTTATTTCTGCCTAAGTAACAAAAACTTTTCAACAAGATTTAAATTTTCTATAGAACAAAGAAAGAAAAAAATGGGAAAAATCTCTGATTTACATGTTTATTTTTTCTTTATTTTAAATTTTATATTAAAATATTGTTGGTATACAACACTATATTAGTTTCAGGTGTACAACATAGTTATCCAACAATTATACACCTTACATATGATCACCATGTTAGGTCTTATAACTAGCTGTCACCATGAAAAATTATTAGGATAGTTTTTACTATATTATCTATGCTGAACACTACATTTCTATGACTTATTTATTTTATAACTGGAAATTCATATCTCTTATTCCTTATACATTTTTCTCAGATCCTTCTACCTACCTGCCCTCTGGTAAACATCAGTTTGTTTTCTGTATCCATGAGTCTGTTTCTGATTTGTTTTGTTTGTTCGTGTAGTGTTTTTTTAATACTTCAAATATAAGTGAAATCATACAGTATTTGTCTTTTTCTGTCTGACTTATTTCACTTAGCATAATATCTTTTAGGTCCATCTATGTTGTCTTTTTTATTGTTAGGAATATTTCCGTGTGTGTGTGTGTGTGTGTGTGTGTGTGTGTGTGTGTTTGTGTGTGTGTGTGTTTGTGCATGTATACACGTATATACCTCACCTTCTTCATTTATGCATCTTTCAATAGACACCAAGGTTGCTTCCATATCTTTGCTATTGTAATCAATGTTGCAGTGAACATAGGGGTATATAATATATTTCTTTTTGAATTAGTGTTTTTGTTATTTTTAGATAAATGTCCAGAAGTGAATTTGCTGAGTCATATGGTAGTTTTAATTGTAGCTTTTTGAGGATTATCCATACTGTTTTCTATAAAGCCTGCATTAAATTGTAGTCTCAGTAATAGTGCTTAAGAGTTTTCTGTTTTCCATATTTTTGCCAAAACTTGATATGTTGTTGAATTTTTGATAATAGCCATCTGACAGGTGTGAGGTCACAAATCTTTTCGTGGTTTTGATTTGCAGTTTCCTTATGTCACTGATGCTGAACATTTTTTCATGTCTTTTGACCATCTGTATGTTCTCTTTGAAGAAATGTCTATTCATAATCTCTGCCCATTTTTAATTGAATTTTTATGTTAAATTGTATGAGTTCTTTATATATTTTGGATATTAAACTCTTATCAGCTGTATCATTGACAAAAACCTTTTCCCATTTAGTAGGTTGTCTTTTTGTTAATGGTTATCCTCCCTGTGCAAAAGATCTTTAGTTTAATGTAGTCCAATTTGTTTTGTTGTTGTTGTTGTTGTTGTTGTTGTTGCCCTTGCCTGGGGATACATCTAAAAGGATATTGCTAAAATTGGTATCAAAGAGTTTACTGCCTATTTTTTCTTCTGGAATGTTTATGTCTTCATGTCTTACATTTAAGTTTGAAATTCATTTTTAGTTCATTCTTATATATAACGTAAGGAAGTAATACGATTTCATTCTTTTGTCTCTTATTGAAGAGAATGTAATTCCTCCAATATACAAAGACTGTCTGGAAAAATATTCAGTCATAAATGCTTCTATTTTTTATATTACATATCTGGATACTTTCCAGACAGTTTTCATATATTCTTGCCTTCTTTGTCATTGTTTGACTATTTTTAACCCTTTCACAACATTAATTGACTTCAAGTTTTTTCTTCAAAATATGTAAAAGAGCCACCAAAAATAAATAGCTGATATTTTTACTATTTTATGCATTTATTAAGAACATTTTCAGCTGCTTTGTATGTAAATGACATTATTTTCATTTTAAATTTGTGTTATAGGGTAATAAATTTACCATTATTTTGAAATTTAGCAAAAAATATTCCAAACATACTAAGTGAGACAATTAAAGTATAGATAAATTAGAATCCAATGGCATTGATGACATACAAAATTTATTACAAAATGTTACACAGTATGACATACAAATCATCTTTGTTGTTGATAGTACAAGCCACAGAAAAACATACTAAAAATCTTTTATATATGTAGAATCTAAAGAACAGAATAAATGAACAATCAAAATAGAGAAAAATAAGAACGAAAACAAAAAACTCAATTAAAAAATGGGTGGACTATCATGCTAAGCGAAATAAGCCAGACAGAAAAGAAACCAAGAACTACATGATTCCACTCTTATATGGAACATAAAATTGAAAGCAACAAGGAAACAAAACTCACGGACACAGTCAATAATTTAGTAATTACCTGAGGGTAAGGGGGGAGGGGAATGGGAGAGAAGGGACAAGGACACCAATATATGATGATGGAAGGAGAACTGACTCTGGGTGATGAACACATAATGCAATGCTTGGAGGATGTAATGTAGAATTGTGCACCTGGAACCTATGTAATTTTTACTAATTAATGTCACCCCAATAAATTTAACAATGAAAAAGTCTTATAAATGGAGAAAAGTTTTTTTGAGCTCTTGAGGTAAACTTGAATTCCACGGTCAGCAGATGGAAATATTCATTTGGATATATCCGAACATTGCAGCAAAAGGGTTAAAGATAAAGGACAAGTTATAATGGTTATTATGATCATTATTTTAATTAATTAAATTGGACATTTTTTGTAAAAATAATCCAGCTTTAAATAAAAAAGCTATATTCTCTATTTTGATTACAACAGCTCTGAGCATAGACTAAACATTACATGAATTTGAATTTATCATCACCAACCAACAGACATCAACTACACTTTGTTAGCAATTTGAGCATTATAATAAATAAGAAAATAATTGTTTTAAGGGAGGTACATCTAGCTCTTAAGATAAAACAATATTTTCTTAGACAGCAAGGATGTGGCAATTTTGGTGAATTTAATGATTAGATGTGATTTAAGGTTATCCTCTTTTCAAGATAGGCTGAAAATATTCTATCTTCAGTGCTTTGGGATTCAACAAACTCAGGAAAGAATAAAATTGATTTTTGATTATCAAAAAGAGACTATCTCTTTATGAATTGTTTTATTTTCTTACTGAGCATAGAGCTAGACCTCATTTCCCACCCTCCTTTTTAGTTGGTTGTCACTGTGTGCTGACTTGCAGTCAGTGGAATGTGAGAAGACGTGTCACTTCCAGACCCCTTCCATGATGTGATGAAAAAAAAATCTAGAAAGATATCTTGGAAGCCACATATTGAAATTAGCAATGCCACAAATTTGAAGAAGGCTTAATTTTGAATAAACACTTGGATGAGATCTATTTCCTGATATGAATTGTGCTACTCTACTAGATGTGGGTTTTCAATCTTTAACAGCAGCTTGTAATTACCCTAAATAATACAAGGATGTATTTAGAAAAATCACATTTTTTGCATAACTACTTTATAGAAACAGTTTTTAGATAGAAAAGGATAGGGGTAAAAAGAGGAATAAAATGTTTAAGAGTTATGCAATAAATGTAGATTCGAAAATTAAACTTGGTATATATTTTGATTCTACTAACTGCTATTAATGAGCCTTAGTTTCTTAAACTTAAAAAAAATTGTCTGTTTCTTATTAATATAATAGTAATATCTTATTTGGGGGATTGTTTTTCAGGTGAAATAACATATGTAAATTTTTAAAAGTTTACTGTCAATGCCAAGAGGGTGCTCAAAATTCTGATTCCAAATGTAGTAAGATATTATTCATAATGAGCTCTCAATTCAATGTATTTAGGGTTTCTGTTGCCTTCTACACAATTTATTGATACTAAATCACAGGAAGATATTTATTATATAAATAAGAAAATTTGAATTAACAAATATATGTATTAACATTTATTAGGTCAGTACAAAAGTAATTCTGGTTTTTGCCTTGGTGAAATTTGCCATTTGATACTGGAATAAATTTTTTTTCTCATTTACTTTTATTTTTCACTTACATTTGACATACAATATAATATTAGTTTCAAGTGTACAGCATAGTGATGAAACACTTATATAACTTACAAAATCCTTATTTTGATACATCTGGTTCCCATCTGACATTATATATGTTATTACAATGTTATTCATTACATATGCCCTATGCTGCACTGTATATCTCTGTGACTATTTTGTGACTATGAATTTGTATTTCTTGATTTCTTTCCCTTTTTCACTCACCCTTCCCTCCTTCCTCCCAATAAATCTAGTCCCCATCTGACACCACTCATGGTTATTGCCACCTTATTGACTATATTCCCATGTTATACCTTATATCCCCATAACAATTACTTCATAACCACCATGTGGTTATATTATACATCATTTTAATGCTCATTTCTTGCTTTATTTGTTTTTTGCTAATGACTTATTACTTGCTATTTATTTTATATTTATTTTAGACTATGTAAATGATGTTAGACAAACACTACATTTCAGTGATTTTCTTATTCAAGTTCAAAATGGTACATTAAGCAGCAGAGACAACTTGCAATATCAACAACGCATTTGGCCCAGGAACTGCTAATGAATGTGCAGAGTGCAGTGGTGGTTCAAGAAGTTTTGCAAAGGAAATGAGAACCTTGAAATTGAGTATAGTGGCTGGCCACCAGAACTTGACAGCGACCAATTTAGAACAATCATTGAAACTGATCCTCTTACAACTACAAGAGAGTTGCTGAAGAACTCAACTTCAAGCATTCTATGGTTGTTTAGCATTTGAAGGGAATTGGAAACATGAAAAAGCTCGAAAAGTGGGTGCCTCGTGAGCTGTCTGGAAATAAAATAAATCATCGTTTTAAAGTGTCTTTTTCTCTTCATCTAAGTAACAAGAACAAAGCATTTCTCAATCGGATTGTGACATGTGATGGAAAGTGGATTTTATAGGACAACCAGTGATGACAAGCTCAGTGGTTGGACCAACAAGAAGCTCCAAAGCACTTCTCAAAGGCAAACTTGCACCAAAAAGAGGTCATGGTTACTGTTCGGTGGTCTGCTGTTGGTCTGATCCACTACAGCTTCCTGAATCCTGGTGAAACCTTTACATCTAAGAAGTGTGTTCAGCAAATGATGAATGCACTGAAAACTGTAACACTCGCAGCCAGCATCAGTCAACAGAAAAAGTTGACAACACTCTACCACATGTTCTACAACCAAGCTTCAAACGTTGAACAAAATGGGCTATGAAGTTTTGCCTCATCTGCCATATTCACATGACCTCTCACCATTTCTTCAAGCATTTTGACAACTGTTTGCAGGGAAAATGCTTCCACAACAAGCAGGATGCAGAAAATGCTTTCCAAGAGTTTGTTGAATCCCAAAGCACTGATTTTTACACTACAGGAAAAAGCAAACTTATTTCTCATTGGCAAAAATGTGTTGATTGTAATGGTTCCTATTTTGATTAATAAAGATGGTTTGAGCCTAGTTATAATGATTTAAAATTCACAATGCAAAACTGCAATTACCTTTGCACCAATCTATTATTTATTATTATTATTATTATCATTATTATTATTATTATTATTATTATTATATTTTCCTATACCTATTATATGTGATATGTTTATCTTTTGGTTTCATGGTTTAAGTCTCTTGGCTTTTTTTTCCCTTTGCTCTCTTTTTGTCAAATAGATTCCCTGCAGGACCATCTCTTGACACTGTAACACTGAGTTTAATATCTAAAACAACTCCCAGAGAAAATTCCTTATGGTTTAAGGCTACAATTTGAACAACTCATATTTTTTAAACTACACTGAAAAGCCATATCTCTTGCCCAGTTATGGGACTCAATATCTGAAAAAGTGTTAGTTATACATTTGAAAACTTGATTCAGTGCATGTATATTACAGCTTTTGAACTAAAATAAAAACTTTCTCTCATATCTGCATTGAATGAAAATCATCTTTTGGTAAGTAAATAACTAAATAAATAATAAGATGGTTGGAATAAATAAATAATTTACCTTACAAGGGACACAGTAAGTGAGATTTTAACTGGAGGAAATAAATACTTAAATGCTACTTATATTATACTTGTGTATAACTTCTCCATGCTTACTTTATGTATGACATATTTTCTTCCTTAGTATGAGAATACTAAGATTGAAAACTAAACAGAGTCCAGTATGTTTATTTTCCCAATATATTAGGGGTAAAATAAAAGACCATACTTCTAACTTATATAATATGGATCTAGTTACAATATAGAAAGGAGTCATATTTGAGAACAAATTATTTTCAGATTCAGAAAAAGTGTTAGATCATATATCACAGATATGAAGAGACATAACTTTCATGTAATTCAGACTCACACATAGGATAAAATGTTGCTACTACAGCTGAAGTCTGCAGAAACAAGAAAGAGTCCTTCAGAAAGACACATTAGGAAATAGATGAAAAACAATGACATCTCAAATGATGGTAATTTTAATCTTTGCAGATCATTTAGGCCAGAGGAAAAGAAATGCTCCCTGGGGTAGGGAGAGAGGAAAGTCCATGTTGAAATATGTACATAAAACCCCCTAAAGGTGGTTAGAGTTTTATTCCTGTTTCAAATTCTTGTCTTTTATAGTATTTCTGTTATTTATCTCAAATGTCTTCTGGGCTGCTATACAAATTTTTAAAAATCAAAAGTAAGCTCTCTATAAATTTTTTTAAATTTATTTTCAAACATTGGAAAGGCAATGTGATTATTCGGTAATGTGCTGTGACCTGCACAGCTGCCTTGTGGCCATGTCTTCAGTCTGCTGTTAACTTGCTCTGAGTAAATATTTCACCCCTTCAATATAGCTAAACAATTCAAAACTGGATAAAGTAATCCAATGTAACAGTTAATATTATTGTATTTTTTATTCAGAGGTTAGTGCATTATTTTGTTTATTTATTGGATACATATTTATAAAGAACTAGAAATTCACCAGCCACTGTTCCAAGCTCTAGAAAGGTAGTGATGAACAAGCCTTATGTGATAATAGTAGGGTGAGATGGTCAACGTATTCTTACCGATAAATAGAAACACATGATTTTAAGGAGTGATTATAGTGTTTTTAATGCAATAAAGCAGGAATGATAGAAGAGATAATAGAAAGAAGAGTTTTAAGGGATGGAGGTTTTCTTTAAATAGAAGCAGTTTTTAATAAAAACATATTTTAATTAGATTAGAATGGAAAATGTAACTACATATGAACTTCCTCATATATGTTAAATGTACATATTACATTTAGCAGAGAAAAAATAATAAAGAACTAAGGTGAAGAGAATTTTGGAAAACTACCAAAGAGAAAAAAGAAAGAGCAGGGAGCATCTGAGCACAGATGAGTCTAGGGAAGACGACAAGAGGTCTGAGTCCGAAAGGTTTGATCACTTATTCTCAGTGTGATGTCAAGATCCTAGGCAGGAAGTGGTACTCATTGCATCCCTGTGAAATGCACCATGCTGGTTCTTTGTGGGCCAGAGTTAAAGCACGGGAATCACTTAGGTAATAATTGTAGAAGTTGATGGAAAAAAGATGAGTGTCTTAAAATAGGGTGGTGGCAGAAGTGATGCAGCTAACAATTATATTTTGGAGATAGGATACATAGTATTGCAATTAGCTGGATGAAAAGAAATTAGGAAGATGAAATGATTAAGGGTGACTGCTTGGTTTTGGTTTTACCATTTACTGATAGTAAGAAGGATGGAGAAAATTATAGTAGGAAGTAGGAAGGAATGAGTACTTTCACATTAGAGGTGTAAAATTTGAGATGCTTTATTAGAAATCAATGAAGATTAAAGAGCTAAAGTAACTAATATGTCTGTATCAATTTAGATTTCTAGCATAGTTAAGAAATGAGGATATGAAGTGATTTGGCTTTAGGTAGATGGAATTGTCAGGGGCTTGAGTGGGTCCACTTGGAGAGAAATTGCAAACGGAATATTGATGAAAGATAGGGATGAATAAAAGAGAAGAGCTAAGGACTGCAACCTTGAATGCCCTTCATAGGAAAAAGATCAAGAAAAGAAACTCAGGAGGAGTGCCCAGTGTGGGAGAGGAAAAGGAGTGGAGTATAATATAATGCAATCTAAGACAGAATACATTTCAAGAAAAAGGGAACGAATACCTATGAAGGATGATAATTAACAATAAATCACTGAAAAAGATCAGGAAAAAGTACAAAATTAAAGAAAATATCCATTTTTGTGTAAAAACTGTACTGTAGACAATTAGGAATAAAGAATGTACCACTACTAAAAATCATTTTGCAAAATATATTTTATCCAAAATGATTTTGCCAATGAGTAGTTCCTTTGGTGCCTAGATGAAAATGGGATATAACCTGTAGAGTTTTAAATAGAATGAGCCCATGTAGTTTATTTGCAGCTTTTTTTTGAGTGTAATTATAAAGATATTGTTCTGTATATTTCATATTCTTAGATCTTATTGTATCAGTGTACCTATAACATATTAAATTAGTTATGTGAACAGGTAACATTTCTAGGCTGTAGGTAATCTGAACGGTTTTTTCTCTAAATTTTGCTCTCTCTCTCTCTCTCTCTCTCTCTCTCTCTCTCTCTCTGTGTGTGTGTGTGTGTGTGTGTGTGTGTATGTGTGTCCATCTGTCTTTATCTCTAACTCTATCTCTAACTTTCTCTCTCATTATCCCTCCCTCTCTCTCTCTCTTGTTCCTGCCTTTCTCATTCCCTAAAGAATTGAAATAAGTTAATGGAATTGTAATTGTGATTGAATTAATAGCACATAAAAGTTCCTTTAAAATTTTTCTGTGAGAAATGTTATAGTTTCTTTTATTTTTACCTTCAAAATATCTCTGAAATTTGAAGAAGAGTAAGTTGTATCATGAATTGTTCTTTGTTTCAAGAGATAAAGTGCAGAGATGTGTGTATGTAAGAGAAAAGTAAAGAGAAAGAGAACATCGAAGTTTATTAGATGAATTAGTTTGTCTAAGTCTATATCCTATCATATGTTAGTTATATAAATCTTACTTAACCATTATGTATCTCAATTTTCTTATCCGTAAAGTGAAAACAGTAGTACTTACTTCATAAAGTTATTATCAAGTTTAAATATGTTAATACAATTGAGCTCTTAGAAAAAGCATTGGATGTGTTGGAAAATCAATAAATATTAGTGATTACTATAATTAATATCATGTTTTATTCCTGTCATTCTTAGTCAACATAAAGTAAAAATATATTGGACAATATATATTTGGTATATATTAAATGTAATACATTGAATACATATTGAAGAAATCAATTTAATGATAAATTAATATAAGATAGTTTTAGAATTTTATTAAATTTAGATATTTTATATATCATATAAACTATATAAAATCTGCATACCCACACACTACTTTTTATTAATTTATTCAACTCATCTTAAAAATATTAGTCTCCAAGTTTTATCAGTAAATGTTCTAGATAGTTGAATTTTAAGAAATTAAAAATAAGACAAAAATTATTGTGTGAGATGTTCCTGCTGGGGCCACCATTTTTGTATTTTGAACACATCCTTCTGATCAGAGCTCACTGGCCTACAGTGATGGGTCCCCAGTTTGCGAGCTCCCCTCAGGCCAGGAATGCTTCACATGTGCCCAACGATAAGTGGATCTCAGTGCTCTTGTTTTCTATTTTCCTGAGTATGCTCTTGCTTCCTTTATGACTCCTCCTCCTTCTGCATCTGCACACTTTTTCATGTAATGTCCTTGTATATTTATATTAATAGGTTAAATACTCTAAATCCAACTCTGCCAAGTGAAGTTAAAATGTTTCCAGAGATTAATAGAAGAGAATATTTTGCCAAAACCAAATGGACCAGTAAGGAAAACAAATGAGGCCATTTTTATCATTTGTAGAAGCTTCTCAGGATTAATTTGACATCTGATTAAGGACTTAGAAAAGCCAATATTTTTGCCAAAAAGTAAGGGTAAAGTCATGCAATATTAATGTTAAATGATCAGTTGTAAATACAAAACAAGGTGGATTGAATTAACTCTAGATGGTGCAGTTCTTTAACAAAGAAATATTTTCACTGTTTAAATAATCAACATAGCTAAATTAACTATGGTTATTAGTTTTCTAGTGCAGCGATTTCAGTCCATTTTCATAAACTGAGGTGGCCATTACTCTTTAATGTTGACAATAATACTTAATCTTGATTGATACATAATAGGAATGTCATGATTTTTACCGGCTATCATTTTATTCAAAATTGCACCTCTTCTTTTTTTATATTTTCTTAAATTCTTTTAAATAAGGGATATATTCAAGTATTGGTTATTAAAAGTTGGTATAAGTGATTGAAATATATGATTGCTAAGAATTGGCTCTTTTCATTTAATACCTGTATGGTAATGTGTAAGGTTATTAGATCAGGTGACTGTAACCTTCTCTGGCCAGATTACAGCCCTTTATTTAAACTGTGAGTTTTAAAAGCCTCCATGGACTAATCAAAAGTGATATTACATAATTTTATTTTGCAATGTAATGTCATCATTTATCCAATGTTAAAAGAAATAACACATCACTAGTAAAAGAAAAATATTGAACTAAAAACCTACTCAAAGTGCCTAAGTCCTTTAAAAAAGTGTTGATTTACTAACAGATGCAAGTAGAAAAGAGTTTATACTACAGAGAACACTGGAGTAAAAGTGCCTAGTTCAGTAAGTAAAATAAAAGAAAATGACAAAAAAAAAAAAACATTATTAAAAATTTTAATAGAAAACGATAAAAACCAAAGCAGAGACTTGGAAAGTAAATTTGAGAATACTAAGCAAGATTGTCTATAACTAAATGACATTACTAGTTTTACCTTTTATTCTGTCTTTGAAACAAGTATCATTTGAGATGTTCAAGTATTTGTTATTCAATTGCTTAAACAAAGATTGAACTAGAATTATCCTTAAAGTCCTGTAAAAATTATATGAAGATTATATTTATATCATATTAGATTATAATATCATATAATATTTATATAAACTCTGCAAGATGTAGAATCACCAAGCCAAGCAGTGTCTATAAGTATTAAGTAAATATTTTTGAATTAGTAAATGAATCAAAGTATTCATCACTTTTGTTCTATTATATAGTAGATACTATTTTCTTGGTAATAGCAGTGACAATTAATTTTGTGTCTTTCCTATCCCAGTGCCAGTATCTCTTTGCCCAACACCTGCAGATATTCATTAGGAAAACCTGAATTTGCATGCTGAGCTGCTGACCAAAATAAGGGTTGTAAAAGATTGTGCTCCAACTCTGACATTTTCTCAACAAGGACATGATATTAACCTCCCACATAATGAAATAGTTCCACCCAATTTCCCAGAATGAGTTCTCAATTTAATTGGTCATTTGAAGTGCATTTATGTATAAAGAGATTATAGCCTTATCTGAGAGGAGGAAATAACTTACAGATTACAAATTTTAATGTCAAACAGAAATGTAAGAAGAATATTGATGGAATGAGTGAAGGTTAAGAACAAATTGTTACCTAAAAAAGTTTGTTGAAATTTATTGGAACCACCAAATGTACAGAATTTAATGGTATATTTAATGTGTTTAATTAAAAGATGAGAATATGTATACTTAAGTATGTAATAGGTTAAATATTTGGAAGAACTTCTAATGAACACACAAAATTTTGAAGAACTAGAGTACTATATTAAGAGAATGGTTAGAGTTCCTTCCTCAGAAAGTAAGTTACCCTAAAATGCTATAATGCAAATGTGTAATCAATGCCCCTAGAGGAAAGTAAAACAAAATAAAATCACAGATATTTAGATCTATATCAGTACTTGAGTACATTACTATGCATTTTATACAGTGTATTGATAAATATGATTAGATTATATTCCCTCTAAATTTGATTCTAATTTATAAGTTGAGGTCCAATGTATTAAAGAAAAACTTTTCCTTCAAGATTTAGAAACTGAAATAACATTCTTTCCTTGTTATGATCTTGCATGAACTGTTGTTTTCTGATATCACATATTTATTTTTCAACATTTTCATATTGAAGATTACATTTTAATATAAAACTTGAAGTATTATGTTGCTTAAGTTTACAAATATATTTTTAAATTATTAATGAAATTAACTTATATTGAAACAACTGCATAAAATTAGGTTGCATGTTAAATAAATGACAAGTCTACTTTATTCTGGATACTTATTAATAATTAAAGATAAAAGAAATATTTTAAAAATATTCTTTTTATATGCTTGTTTTTAAATAACTATTATTAAAATAATTATCTTCTTGAGTCTATTTAATGTTTACTCTTAAAGAAATACACTCTATTTAAAGTTATTAAAATTTAACTTAGCCAGTACTTAACCATTACAGTCCTCTGCTCTACCAACTGAGCTTTCAAAGGTTCCATTTAGCCAGTACTTAAAATGTAGCTATGAAGCTCAAATGCTGCATCCCTCAGAATGATAAAAGTAGATTTTAAAAATAAACTCGAGCTGAAATGGAAGGTTTCAAAATGAAAATTCTTTAATCCAAGTACATTTTTTCCTCAGGAGCATCACTTTCTAAATAAAATAATATAACTATCATTTTTTCAAAGCTCAACTTCATACTAAAACTTCTTTTAATTTCATTATACTTTTACTAAGAAAAAAAAAATTACCACAAAAAATGGTTTTGCTGACAACCTTGTTCTTATTTTTTATTTTATTGCAGAGTAGCTATAGCTACTCTAGAGATGTTCAGACATTTCAAACCTGATTACACAGCCCACTTGTCCTTCTCTCCTTGTTTCCACATATCTTTTCACATAAATGCATAGTTCCTGTTGATTCGGCAGACTCTTCTTGCTCAGAATAGATATGCAATGATGCAGGGAAACAATGGCAGAGTCAGGTCCCCATTTTTGATACAACATAACATTTGTACTCAGTTTGTCTAATAATGCACAATATATGTGTATAAAAAAGTGACAGACACTTTGGATGTAAATCTTAGTTAATTCTGGTGATCTGTACTAACTAACTAAAAAGCAATACCAGTCAAGAATTTTTGGATTTCCTAATTTAACTCTATTTTTTTTTTTCTGGAGTCTTTTATATTTGTTCCATGAAGCCTTGGTTTATTGGTCCCTGCATATTTACCTAACTTTTTACAACACCTTAGTTTCTTTATATACAATTTTCTTATATAAGCAGAATAAGAATTTGTGAGAAACTGCCCTGAATTCCAATATATAGTAATAGCAAAGTTTGGTGTAACTTTCTCTATGTTTAGATAACTCCTGAGAGGCATTTCTGGCCCAGCACTGTTTTGGAAGTTTTTAACCCATCACTTAAGAGAAAGACTGTGAGCATCTCTCTAACATACTTTTCTGCTTTTGTTTACAGGTATGAAGATTAGTATTACTATAACTTTTTAATATTATGCATTCTTTTATTAAGCACAATATTAGGAAAGAGTAGACATTCAATGAATATTGACTAAATGAGTACCTCTGTAAATAAAGAAGAATCAATAGGTATTTAAGATTTTAAAATATGCATTAGAATTTAAATGTAAATGTATATATGTGGAGATATATATATATATATATATATATATATTTACACACACACACACACACACACACACACACACACAAACACACACATATGCTAAAGTATACCATGATTTTCTATTCTTCAAATATAAAAGAAAGTTGTCTAGGTCTATGCTGGGGAGAAAAAAAAGGCTTGAGATTTATTACATCAATGATAATTCTTACAAGCATAATTTAATTCTGACTGTATGACATGGTTTCAGTTTGTTTGCACTTTTTACTTGCCAAAATAAAACAATTCAATTATGAAAAAACCATATACCATATACATTTTTTTATTGTGGTCTTTGTTAAACCATATAACATCCCCAAGTCTCATTTTCTTTTTTTTTTTTAATTCATTTTTATTGTTAGACTTATTGGGGTGACATCTGTTAGCAAGGATTACATAGGTTTCAGGCATACAATTCTACAGTGCATTGTCAACTTGTTGTATAATAAGTTCACCACCTAATGTGACTTCTCTGTCCATCACCTTATATTTAGCTTCCCCCCTCCTCTCCCACCCACTCCCCTTTCTCCCCTTCCTAACCCACTTGTCCCCATATAAACATTAAACTATTGATTGTGTCCATGGGTTATTTGTTTGTTCATTTCTTTTTTTCTTTGCTTTCAGTTTTATATTCCACATATGAGTGAAATCATGCAGTTCTTTGTTTTTTCTGTCTGGCTTATTTCACTTAGCATGATGATCTCTACAAATGGCCAGCAGACATATGAAAAAATGCTCATCCTCATTAGCTATCAGGGAAATGCAAATCAAAACCACAATGAGATACCACCTCACACCTGTAAGAATGGTCGTTATCAACAAGACAAGGAATAACAAGTGCTGGAGAGGATGTGAAAAAAAAGGAACTCTGGTATCTCTTTGCTTTGTTGATAGTTTCTTTTGCTATGAAGACTCTTGCTTTTAGTTTGACACAGTCCCATTCATTTATTTTTGCTTTTACTTCCCTTGCCTCTCAGGTTAGTTTCACAAAGTCCTCCCGAGTGAACCTGAGGTCTCTAAGTTTAGCACCAATATTTTCTTCTCTACAGTTTATTGTTTCAGGTCTTATGTGGAGGTCTTTAATCCATTTTGAATTAATTTTAGTATATGGTGACAGTTCACAGCTCAGATTCACTTTTTTGCGTATGGTTTTCCAGTTTCCCAGCACTATCTGCTGAAGTGGCTTTCTTTTCCCCATTGTGTATTTTTCACTTTTTTATCAAAGATTATTTGTCCATATATTTATGGATTTATTTCTGGGTTTTCAATTCTTTTCCATTGGTCTGTATGTCTGTTTTTCTGCCAGTACCAAGCTGTTTTGATGCTTTGTAGTATAAATTGAAATCAGGGAACATGTTACCATCAGCCTTATTCTTTTTATGTAGTATTGCCTTGGCAATTTAAGGTCTTTGTGGTTCCATCCAATTCTGATCATTTTTTGTTTGTCTATTTTGTGAAAGCATTTTAGTGAAGTCTTGATGGGAATTGCATTAAATCTGCATGTTAATTTGGGCAATATGGCCATTTTAACAATGTTAAGTCTACCTATCCATGAACAGGAAATATCTTTCCATTTCTTTGTGTCCTCTTCAATTTCTGTCAAAAGTGTCTTATTGTTTTCTGTGTATAAGTCCTTCACACTCCTTGTTAATTCCCAGGTATTTCATTCCTTTTGTTGCAATAGCAAAAAATATTGATTCTCTTATTTTTTTTTCTGAATATTTGTTGTTTGTGTATAAAAATGCAATTGATTTTTGTACATTGATTTTGTGTCCTACAACTTTACTGTATTTGTTTGTTGTTTCTAGTAGTTTTCTGATGGAGGTCTGGAATTTTCTATATAAACGATCATGTCTTCTGCAATTAGTGACAGTTTGACTTTTTCTCTCCCAATCTGGATACTTTTTATACTTTTTTCTTGCCTGATTGCTCTAGCTAGAACTTCCAGTACTATATTGAATAGCAGTGGTGACAGGGGGCATACGGTCTTATTCTTGATTTTAAGGAACTAGGCTTCAGCTTTTCTCCATTCAGTGTAATATTAGCTGAGAGTTTGTCACATATGGCCTTTATTATATTGAGGTGCTTACTCTCTATACCTATTTTATTCAGTGCTTTGATTATAAGTGGATGTTGTATCTTGTCAAATGCATTTTCTGCATCAATTGATATGGTCATATGGTTTTTATCTTTTATTGTGTTTATGTGGTGTATCTTCCAAAATTTGAAAACCTTAGTCTGCAAATACTTATGTATCTCAATGTTCATTGCAGCACTGTTCATGGTGGCCAAATCATGGAAATAACAAAAATGCCCTTCAAAAGATGATTGGATAAGGAAGCTGTGGTACATACATACAATGGAATATTACTCAGCTACAAGAAAAGATGAAATACTGCCATTTGCAACAAAATGGATGGAGGTTTAGATCATTATGCTAAGTGAAATAAGCCAGACAGAAAAAAACAAGAACCATATGATTTTACTCATATGTGAAATATAAAACTGAAAGCAACAAAGAAACAAAACTCATGGACACAATCAATAGTTTAGTGGTTACCTGAGGGCAAGAGGAGAGGGGATTCAAATACATGGTTATGGAAAGAGAACTGACACCAGGTGGTGAAGATATAAGGCAACATATTTACAATGCCCTATAGAATTGTACACCTGGAACCTATGTAATTTTTGCTAACCAATATTAACTCAACAAGTTTAACAATAAAAATAATATTTATATTCTCTAATATATTTTACAATGAAATTATATTATTAGTGCAAATTAAATTCATTATTACAATAACTATTATACTCAGATTTGTTTGAAATGCTTGCCCATAGGTTAACTATTAATATCTCCTGGAAGATTGTTAAAAAATATGAAATCTTAGGCTCTGCTTCTGGAATACTAACTCAGGATCTGTTTTTTAGCAACATTTGTGAGCAATTCACATAAATGTTAAAGTTTGTGAAGTACGAGTTTAAAAAAATATGTTAGAGGGGGTTCCCTGATGGTGTAGTGGCTTAAGGCTTTGGCGTTGGCGCTGTCAGCGCTGCGGCCTGGGTTCGATTCCCAGCCAGGGAGCCACCCACATACCAAAAAAAAAAAGCAAAAAAAAAAAAAAATATGTTAGAAATTGACAAATGTGATAGGAGTTCTTATGCACTTTGTGTAATAGAACATATTCTTATTCAAGGTAACATGTTTGTATAATATCTATACAAACAATTTTAGCCTTTTGACAAATAAAAGATTAGTTGCCCCTTCTAATCTGAGCTTAAAATCACAAGATATTGATGCTATAGTCTTAGTAGAAAAAAGGTATTACTACTAATTTTTCCAGGTACTGTATCTTGTTATCAACATTCAAAGACTATCCTGGTGAGATTTTTTTATCCCTTCTATCATATTCCTGTTTTGACTATCTCCAATATCTAGTTTTATTCAAGGACTATTATATATACTTGTCTGTCTCCCTCTTTGAATTTTATTTTATCTCAGACTCTTACAATTTGTCATTTCAGTAATAAAGAGAGTCACTGCTTCAGCAAACTGAGTCAGTGAATTATAAAAGCTCCAAAGAACATAAGTATTGTTGATGCTTTTTGGTTTTTGTTTTTTTGTTATTTGTTTGTTTGTTTTTTTCCCTGGTGGCAATAAATCCTTTACAGCTTTCTACTATCTATCTGCACTTTGAAACCTGAAATATAAGTGCACAAATAAGACAAATACTTTTTTGTTAATGGTGTTTGGTTCTAGGTAATTTCCTAGAATACTTAGAAGGGAGAAAGATGATTTGTGTAGATTTAGAAGACCAGGAACCTATTTCAACCCACAGTTATAAAAACATCTCTCACAAAATATTATTTTAAATGTAGTAATGGATCACAGGGACAGGCTTTTGTGTTAATGTAGTAAAATCAAATAGTATACTTAAAATTGTATCATTCATTCAGCAAATACTTATTGAGCACTTAACTCTTTGCCAGTCATAAGATTCCATATTGTGCTGACTAAATTAGGTAGTGCTAGTTACCTGGTGAAATGGAAATGGAAAACTAATAATTGAATGTAATTACTTGATAACAAAATATTGCCAAGTGATCTTGCTGTTTCTCATAACCATGTAATGATAAAACTTAACAGGAGGTTCTTATTATATTAATTATTTAGGAAACACCTTTCTGAATAAGTAATGTTTAAAAATAAGACCTTAAAATTAAATAGCAGTCATTCTCATAAATAGAGGGGAGAGGGTAATGCCAGAAGCAGAGATGGCATATGGAAAGACTGAACTGGGAGCCTGATAAAAAGCCTGCAAGAGTAATTGTAAGAAAATTGTAGCATAAAAATAAACAAAAAAGTTTTATGAAATCAGAGAAATGCTTTCTTATCATCAATATCATCACTGTGTACCAGAAGAGTACACAAAAAATATGAATAAACCAAAAGATATATTTATTTCAACTGTGCTTTTAACATAAAAATAACATATATATCATGTAGCAAATGAAAAACATGGTCATGGAAATTGCATAAAAGTAGTTTCCACTGTGGAAGTTAATCAAATAATTATAATAAAATAATTACAGTAACTAAATGTTGAATACCTACTATTTCCTGATACAATGTTAACACCTATATCTATATTTCTCATTTTAATTCAATAATTCTATTTTATAAACTAATTTTATATAAAAAACTTAAAGTTAATTATGCGGTACCTTTTTTTTTTTTTTTGCTTTTTGGTATGTGGGTAGCTCCCTGACCGGGAATCAAACCCAGGCCGCAGCATGGACAGCGCCAGCGCTGAAGCCCCAAGCCACTACAACACCAGGGAATTCCCTGTGCGGTACCTTTTTAACTGAACATTCCCTTCCTGAATTACAAAACTTATTAAAAAATAAGCTATACTACTGGGAATACCAGGAGTTATGAATGATCTCTAGAACTTCAGTAACATATTATACACACATCTACCTTATTCCCCATGTTTAATTAGATATTAAAAGAGTAAAATTACTTTTGACCCTGAAATTATAATAATATTTAATTCGGTGATTTAAATTCTTTATTACCTTGTGTTGAATACAAATTTTATTTCTGGCTAGTTCTCTCTGCCAAATAACTAAGCTGAGCATATTTCAGCAGTCATGAACACAATGATACCATAAAAATTCTAATATAAAAAATAGAAATATATAGATATATGTATACCTACTCCTACACCTAATCATATACATATACCTGTCTATATCACATCCTTTAGTTAGGTCTTCTGTACTTTTTATATGTCTTCCCAGAATTGTTTAATGCATGGGTTTCAGTATTATTACATATACACATATTATATGTAATATTGAAATAAAGCTATAAATTTTATTTTTTGAATTTAACAAATTATTTTGAATATGCATAATATAGAAGACATTATGAATTGTGCTGGTAAACCATAACTTATTTAAATATTCTCATTTACTTCTTTTAGATTTTTTTCACGTTTACAAATAATTCTGATACGAATATCCTTTTTTACAACAATGAAACATGATTTGAGAATTTTTAAACAGGACAAATACCTGAATTGTTGAATCAGAAAATATTGTTTAATTGTGCTAGATATAACCACACTACCCTTGAAAGATTTAGATTTCTCCCTCTGAATGTATAAAAATAATCATTCCCTTCTACTCTGGAATACTGGCAAAAATGCCAATATTTAAATTTCAATCATTTTTGTGAAATTGAAGTAACCTAAATATGATTTTAATTTATAGTGCCTTATTGTTACTCTAAATAATACTACAACTTTTCTTGCATTATCCTGGAATTTCAAAGTGGCATATGTTTATGACATTTTATTTAATCTAAAATTACCTTTTCAGTGTATGGCATGTTACAGAGCCTGAATTAAATTTGTAGACTAATAATATTTTAGAAATCTAATCATGAATAGTAACAATTATCTAAATGTTTGTTGTAGGAAAATTACAAAATAATTAATATTTTGATTATATTTTTATAGAAATTATAGAAAAAATTAATGAACAATTTTATTTCATTATAGATGATGATGATGATGATGATGATGATGATGATGACAATATTATTAAAGACCCCCTTGAGAATGTAAGATTTTAGTTTGATACCAGTTTGATATTTGCAGAAAATCCAAATGGTAAGTAAGATGCTTTGTCCCTTAATCTCTCTGCGAGTTATAAAAATTATTTTCAGGGAAATATCTCCAAAACTAAATCCAAAGATTTTGGAAAAATCTCAAAAGATAAATAGGAAGGCAATAAAAATCTAGGCTTTTTTTTTAAAAAAAAGGTGGCATGTAAAATATTAAAGAGACATTTTTGTAAAATTAAAATAGTAACTATTAAATTAAATCAGCTTATAAGAACTATTACTTAAAAAGACCAGTTAAACATATACATTATCATTTTTAATATATTCTCCAACATATCAACCACATATATATATATATATCATTAAGCTTGGTATAGAGATGTATATTATGATGTAGAAACTATAGTCTCAGGGCTCATGAAGCATACAATTTAATTTGTAAGAAATTATATCAGTGTGTATATATTTACATGTCTGCATATCTATCTACCTGATTTGGGTAGTATTTAATAAGCAGTATATGTAGGTTACAAATTCAATGTTTTACAAGAGGGAAGGGGAAAGCTATTATTTCTAAGTACAATGAATAGGGAGTACCTTATTAAGTGAATCCTTTAAGAGAGGTTGGATTTTTCAGACAGATGGATCTGCATTCTAAACTCTTCGAGCCATGGACAAAGACCATAACAGCACTGATAATGCCCTCATAGGTTTATTTTTTTATGAACTTGGGGAACTTTGAAGACCATAGATACTTAGTAACGCAAAGGAAATACAAACCAAATTTAACTTTGTATATAGAAATACATTGCAAATAGGAGAACGAGAGTGAAGGTGCTGTGTATTCTTTGCAGTGCTGTTTTAAAGGCCAAGGCAGAAACAGAGGTGGTCAAAAATGAATCAATACAATTTTAAGAGATGAAGTGGAAAAGGAAATATCCACTAGAAAGATAAACAAGAACAAGGGAACAAAAGCATCATAAACATAGTCTACAGAAAGTCTTTTTTTTTTAATTTAGATATGCTTGACATGTAATATTATATTTGTTTCAGTTGCACAACATAATGATTTGTTATTTGTATGTGTTGCAAAATGATCATCACAGTAAGTCTAGTCAACTTTCATTACTATACATTGTTACCAAGGACTCTTCCTTCCAATTTCTATAGCAATCATAATTTACAACTAAACAATTACATTTCATGTATAATTTTCTCATATTTTTGCTATTCGTTCATGTATGTGCACCAGTCATTTTCACAGAACCTATATAAATGCTTTGAAGTTAGAATCATACAGAATATTTTTCTAGGTCTCCTACTGTTATTATCACAATACTGAGAAAGTATTAGAGGAATTCCAATCTTCCAAAATGAGATTGGAATAATCTACCTTATGGTTTATTACATTCTAAAAATAACACTAACAATGGTAGAATAAAGTGCCCAGTAAACATGATGCTTGCTGGTTGTCTTAAAATGTATTTCATTCTTCATATTAAGAAACATCAAAAGAAAATTTAAATTAAAAATGTTTTACATCCAAAATATCTTTTATAAATGTAAGTGCAGCAGTAAAAATGAAGAGCATATAGAGATATTTTTGACATTTCTATTAAAGAGGTATCTTTTAATAAGGTGTTGCATTCAAGTGTGTAAAATTTGCTCTTCATATGTTATAATTCAGAATTCTTTAATCCTCCTTAATGATATGGTATTATAACTAGACATTTAGCTTTAAAGTTGCTGTTATTTCTAATTTATATTAAAGCTACAGATTATGTCTTTAATAGGAAGCATGTTAAAAAATAAAAACTAATGGTAGCTCTTCCAAAAAATTTTATTTCTTGAAATGGCTTATATTTATTTATACAAGTATACAATAAATCAATTCAGTAATATAAATTTTCATATATATTTAGTTTTAGACATACTAAACAGAAAAGTACATAACATTATGAACCTTATAGAAAATGGAATTGTACACCGTAGTAATTTTGCAAAATAGTCTTGAGACGATCTCATTGTGCATATTATTAATGGATCAATTATAACTATTTCAAATTATTTTGAACATTTTATTATGAAGATCTTAAATCTTTACTAAAAATGACAGAAATTGTATCATTTCTCTCTAAATGCCACATTAAACATAGATTATAGTATTGATATTACACATTGATTTTTAAACTGAAGGCTTTAGGTTCAACATTTATGGATTTTTTTTAATTTGGGGGGATATTGTAAATGATATTTAAATGTTCATATGGGTTACTTTAAAGATATCTATTTTATACAAAGAAAAATTTACAATTAATCTGGTCAATAAATACCTTTCAATCTCTTTAGTAACTGGTTTCACTCTTTAATCTCACCTCCTAATAGACAGTTGAAACTCAGGTTAGCAGGCTTTGTAGCATGGTTAAGTGCTCATGGTTAGGATTCAGAAGCCAAACATTAAAGCTAAAATCTAACACTTCAATGATGATCCTGGGTAATTTGTTCACTTTTTCTTTGTACTTCAGGTTGCTCCTCTATAAAATAAAAACTGTCATAGTAGCAACATTGATGATATGCTTAGATTATTTTTATACTATAGAAAATACTCAAGTACCATTTATTATTATTTTTATTTGGATTTAAATTTTTTCAATATTTTCTAATATATGATCAAATAATAACGACATCTATAACTTAAAATAATTACACTCTCAGAGAACATTCTTATACACTAATATTTCATGAGAAAATATTAATTATTTAAAAATATATAGTGTTTTATCACACTGATGTACTTACTTGACTTTTTATAAATTTTACTTGACCTTATAGACATTTTTCTGAGAATAAAAATTCAGTTGTTTTTCTTTGTAATAGTTGTTTTTTCTTCTTTGTTTTAATTGTGTGATATGAAATAAATGTTGTTTTAGTAAACATTATTTTTATTAAAGGCTGTTTAACAAAAAACAAAACAAAACAAAAAACTAAAATAACTCTGAATTACAAAAGCATAACTGCTACTCAACCACTATCTTGACCAAATCATTATGGTGAGTGTGGATTTTTTTTTTCCTCTTTTTGTTTTTATAACTGGTAGTAATTTTAATCAAGAAGCATATACATTTTTATAAATGCTGACAAAAGTGCTCACTTAAAAAATACATGACATTTGAGGATTTATGAATGCATATATACACCCAAAATGTGGTTTACTCTGAAATAGATGACACTAAACTACTTCCTTTTAGAAGTAAGAAAATGTGTTAATTGCATTTAATATAGTTTATTACACTGTAGTCAACACAGGCCATCTGTCTACACAGCTGCCTTTTGGTAGTTTTAGCAAAGCAACTAAGTATGTGTATTTTAAAGGGAAGCACAAATGAAAATAGCAAACAGTCCACCTTGATTGAATTTGGGATACATGACTGTGTGAAATAATTTGAAAATTTATACCTGAGTAAATAAATATACTGTATACCGGATTTTCTTCTGGGGTAAGAAGTAACTTCGTTAAGAGTATATCTTGATGAAGAACTTAACTGAGAAATAACTTCAAATGTTTTTGTTGACTAAAGACAAAAAATTAAAACACACAACTAAACTAACTTGTCTAATATATAAGTAGGTTTGTAGTTTTGAAACTGAGAAGAGGAAAAGGGAAAACAGAGTAGGATGAGACAACATAGCAGAGAACTAGAAATTGGGAAAATGAATTGAGTTACTATTAAAAACAAAAATGTTAAATAATGAAATAGTTATTAGCATTTCTATTATGTATTTCAGCTTACTAAAAGTTCAATAAAGTCTACTAGTCCCACAAAAATTGTCATGAATATTATGTTTTTGCTTAGTCAAGATCAAGGACAATGCTGGGTTCAGCTAAAGATGAAAAGGAAAAGCATGGTGGAATAGAGTCAGACTTTCTAAACTGCACGAAGTTGGGAGAAGGAGGAACTTCTAGAAAGATAGAGATAATCATGAAGATATGTTACCCCGTCTAAGTTTAGATATCTAGAGATGAGAGTGCCACTTTTCCCAAGCAGATGAATCTTAACTATTTTAATTTAATGTAATATAATTAATTTTACTCTGATTGGTATAGGATTATTTTAAAGGGAAAAATGGCCTCAGCAGGTAATTTTGTTGTGTTGCTTTTGAAGAAATGATACTAAGAGCTAATGTTTATTAGTTTCAATCAATATTTATCCAGTGATTTTCTGTGTCAGGTGGTTTTTAAATCATTGTGTATTATCACATGAATAAAAAAAAAGAAATCTTTGCCCATGTGACGATTGCATTCTAGTGGAGACAAGAGACAGAGAAGAAAAAAAATTAAATGAGAAAAATATGCAGTATATCAGTGGATGATAAGTGCTAATGAAGTAAATAAAGCTGGCAAGAGAGTATGAGGGAGAGGAAACCCTCTCATACTCTCTTGCCAGCTTTATTTACTTCATTAGGACTTTTATTTGAGCAAAGACCTGAAGGAAGTGAAAGCACAAATGAGATAGAAATCTATGTAAAGTGAGTCTCAGGTACAGGAACATGTAAAGGCTACGCGGCTCAATTGAGGCTGGGATGTTCGAGAACAAGCAAGGGGTTCTGACATCACAAATTATGAAAGAACCTTGATATCAATTTCCTCTTGATGGAAATATCACCAAAATGATAAGTACTGGCTCAACTAATCAATGTAGATTTATTTCCTAAGAATTCAAATGGTTTTGTCGATTGAATTTATAACTCCTAACTTATGCAAGTTCATGTAATATTTTGTAATGTTACTTTAACATTACTCTTCTTATCCCAACTCAATTAGTAAAATAATTATATATGATTTTGGATCCCTGTATTGCTTGATTTTGTGGTTAGACAGGAGAATAAGCTAGAACATGTAAGGTATTTCTCAAGATTTTTATTTTCCTTTATCAGAATAAAACTGATAAAGTGTCAGTAGTACCAGAGAAAAGAAACAGAAACTACCTTACAAAATATTCATGCATTCATTTATTCAATTCAACATATTTATTGAGCAGCTGCCATATGCCAGCAGTGTGCTAAGCACTAGAATTATGGTACTATAAACAGACATGATTTTGTCCTTAAGAAGGTTACATTCTGGTAGGAAATTCATGCATTATGCAAGTGATTCTAAGCAAACTGGAAAGAATGTTTTATGGAAGCAGGGACTGTTCTATGGAAGCAGAACATTCTATAGTAGCAGGAACTCTTCTTGTCTTGGAGAACAGGGAGGTCTTCACAAAATAAGATATTGAAACTGCTTTTAAAATAAGCCAGATGATGTTGATAAAGGCAATATTTCAAGTTCTAAAAATTGGCTACAGGATTGGATAGAGTGTGTAGAATGTCATTTGTAACTGATGAGTACAGTTTGAGCACAGTGGTTTAAAAAATGTTTGACTGAAGTCTACTCATAAGAACATGGAGGAGAGAAAGTGGAAACCTAGACTCAGTAGGCCTAAAGCTAGAACTGCTGAGAACTCCTTTGAGGTGTTTTGTGATGGATGACAATGAAAAATAAGGCAGGAAATGAAGGTAGTATTAAAGGTGATTTGTTTTTACAAGATTGGAGTTATGCACCATTATTCCATTGTTTACAACCATTTTTTAAAAATGACAGTAGAGCATAAAATTGGTATCAATGAGAAACCATTTGAGATCTTGCTCCCTGGCATATGTTGTCAGTTTGGCTCAAAGAAACTCATATAAAAATTCTCAAAAAAAATGTATCAATAACCCAGTGGATTTTCTTATGTAGATGGGAGGAGAAAGGATTTAATGTGAAGGTAAAAAGAGTTGGCCTTAGAAAATGGCAAAGAACTATTCATCCAGAAGACAAAATATGTGTTTCAAATGCAAATACATTAGTACATGTGGAAAGATAAAAAATATCTCTTCTCATGCCTTCAACTTTCTCAATGGGAAAAAAAGGCGAGGGTTATCTGTTAACAGATGCAATTGGAGATGGAGTCTTGGTGATTTAAGAAGAAAAAAATACATGAAATTGTTGTTGCTTTGAAAGCTCCCTTGAGGGTAATGATTGTGAATTTGAATTGAAGCCTTCAGGTAATCTTGATCAGGGACTAGATTGTAGGTGAGATGTAGGTGATGTTTGGATTAAATTAATGGTTGGAGTTTCATCAGGTGAATAGGATGAAGGCAGAGTGTTACAGAAAAGTCGATGATGTTTTCAAGAGAGAAGTTAAATGTTGAACCACAGAATCTAACCTGAGTAAAAGGAATAAAGACATTAGGGACTCTAGACATTGAAAATATAGTTAAGTCAATAGATATACCATACTATGGTGTCTAAGAGTCATTGGAGATGGGACACCCACAAGAGTAAGTTGGAAGGATGGAGGTAATGTTTAGAAAATAGAGTATTGATACTGAAATTATGATGGTAGAGCTATTGGTATTGATAATAGGTAAGTAATGACCAAGAAATTAAGTAATGGTCATTACAGGAGAGGAGGTAAAGGAATTGTGAAACCAGAATATTAGATGTATTATTTACATGAATTTTTATATCATGAGTTATGACAGGATTAGTATTAAGAGAGCTTAAAAGTATCAGCAACAATCCATATCCAGCTTCATGTCTGTAAGTCAAAGTTATCATACATTTAAATTTGAGATTAGTTTCAGATAATTTTGTCTCCAATAATGGTAGAACTTGAGGTGATCATGGGGTATTTCAGAGACGTGTATCTCAGTGGGTCTGACATTCTCACCTTCACACATAAACACCACTTTTCCTTAGTGAATGTTCAGGAAATAATTGATGAGCAATTTCCATCCATATATGTTGCCTTCCAGCTGCTGAACTGTCTGTCCCCTTACCCATTCCCCATGACATCCTAAGGCAGGAGCTGAGCATGGAGACCACAGGGGCATAGAATATCTAGGAGACAGAACTGACCCTCTCTCAGGGATACTGTCCTCCCTCACTCGCACACCTCCCATCACCCTGTATGGCCCAGAGGATGCCTGGTTAGTCAATGACAAGTAAGATTCCTCAAGGAAGGAACAACCTAAGACAGACACAGTTACACAGGGGCCATCAGGAGAGAGCTTGGGCTCAACAGAGGTGAGCCACAGCCCCTCACCCTCTCTGAGGTTAATCCCTTGCCCCCTGGCAGCCTTGCTTCCCACTGACAGCTCAAGCTGAGACCTGATAGAATGGTATCGGTCATGCTCCCTTAGGAATGACTTGAGTACTAAGTCAAGCCCCTGGGGTGGTTTCAGTACACTGTGTCCTTGGGGCTGTGCATTTGCACAAAAGCACAACACATGCTGGAACACAACGGAGACTTTCAGTAAAAGCAGTTCCTAGACACAAAACTCACAGACCATGGAAAAAACAGTTTCACTTCCTTGTATGTCCATCAATAAAAGCTATGTGTTGTCCCGATTCGGGGTTCAGTCCTTGAGGCTTGAGTCCCTTGGCCCCACTTGCACTTTATTCTTGGCTATTGTCTTTTTTCACCTTGCATCACCCTTCCTGTGTTCCCACAGCTCGTGTCGTGCTGGACGTGACACATGCAGAGCAGAGAAATTGATATGTATTGAAAATGTATTAAATCCTTCTACTCTGAATGTGGTTTTTTCCTGCCTAGGCAGAGCTCAGCATTTGTTGAAATTGTGCTCTCATTGCAGGCAGAACAAACTCAAGGACAAAAGCCGAGTAAGTGATGCATGCTCTGCAGACAGAAAGTGGCCTGGGGATACCATATAGCAACTAGGTAGTGGCCTTCAGTATGCCACAATGTCTTCTAGGAGCCATCAGTAATTTTATAAATTTTTCAAATGTTCATTTTATTAGAGTTATGTTAATCTATAAAATTTGCATCATTGGAGAGAAATGCAGCATTTAAGGTGACTCATCTCACACTTACCATCCAGGGTGTTTATATTAATAACTTTGCATTAGGAAATGATTTTATATCACAGTTAATATCTACAAATGAGAGATGCATTATTAAGGAATCTTATTTAGTAAGATAATATTATATTAGCTTACTAGAATCTTACATCATGTGTGGTATTATCAAATTACAAAGGAATAGACTTCCCATCTATTTTCTAACTCTCATTAGGATGATGTGAAACTAACCAGTTCCAAATACTATCTACCCATCATTTCTTTTTTTTAATTGTTAAACTTATTAGGGTGACATTGGTTAGCAACAATTACATAGATTCCAGGTGTACAATTCTACAGTGCATCGTCTATGTGTCTACCCATCATTTCTTAAGGGCTGTTTTCCCACTGGTTTTATAGGTACTGGGGCAAATAAAGCAAAGAGAGAAAACCAGGAAATTCTTTGAGCAGAATTGCTATAACTACTCCCAGATGACTTTTTTGCAATAAAATTATTCTGACAGGACCAATAAAACTACACCTTTAAAACTAATAATGAAGTCAGATTAAATAAAACAAACTGAGACACAAGATTATTCTGTTATAAAGGCAGAATTAGTGATCAGTGTAATCCAAACATGCAATAAATTCTCCTATTAAATTCACACTATCTTATCTTTTCCAGAAATAGGTTATTGAAGTGTATAAGTGTGAATACATTTTTGCTCTAAAAATTTCATTTTTATTAAAAATAATACTATAAAAATATCTATATATCAATAATTCTGCATGTATGTGATTATACTTGCATATATCTAGCATATATTACTCAAAATGGAATTGGTAAAAGATATGAATTTGCATAATAATATTGACAAACTCTCCTGATAGCTTGTGTGAATTTGTATTTTTAATAATAATGTGTTACAATGTCATTTCACGCAAATGATAAGATTTATATTAACCATTTCTAAATTTTTGCTAATCTGCATCTCCAAAAATGATATATTATTGATTGTTACATATATGTATTTTATTATGATAGAACATATTTTTAAACTTTTTCTATATGTTTCTTTCTCCACATGTTCATGTCTTTCCCCATCTTTTAGGTTAATATTTTCATTATTTATTTAAAAAATGTATTTATTACATAATTTTTTTTTGTCATTCATTGCAAATAAACTTACTCTGATTTGTTGATATAAAGTGTTTAAGGAAAATTTTTCCTCGGCTAATAGGTAACAAGTTATATTAAATACACTCATCTATCATTTTCACTTTGCCAAATTTCTAATCATGCTAATAAAAGCCTTCTCTACTATAATATTATATTTTAAAATTCTCATAAATTTCTTAGTATTGTTACAGTGAGTTGTTTTGGTTTTTTTTTTAATGTACAAACTTTGATTTCACCTGTATTTTACCTAGGGTAATGGAAAATCTAAACTTTTATTTTAAATGACTAACAAATTTTTAGAAAAATTTGTTATATAATTAATCATTTCCTCCATAATATGAAGAATTACATTTATCAGTTAAGAAAAGGCTGTGTTATTATTCATTAATTGTGTATGTCTGCCATAGTATATAAAGATATAGATATATTAATATTATATATTTATAATGGTTAATAGAGAGTTTCTTATTTGTTCAGTTTCTCATCACTCTGAATATTTGTTTCTAATATGAAATTTAGGAAAATTTAATCAAATTTCAAAAATGTCCCTTTGATTGTTTGATTTGGATTGATTTGAATTTTAGACTCAGTGAATAAGACTCGACACCTTCATTATATTGTGTCTTCCTATCCAAGTAATGTTTGGCTTTCCATTTATAAAATCCTTCTTTGTGTCACTCCTTAGAAACAAAAAGTTTTCTTCACATATATCTTTTATAACATTTTTTATTGGTTTTAGGGCTAACCACATTGTAACTGAGACTACTTGCTTTGGAGCTAATGATAAATTTTAACTTCCAAATTCCCACAAAGCACACTTCAGTAGTAGAAACCACACTACAGGGATTGTGATGCACAAAGTCTGTGTGGCAATAACCCTGACTTCTGCCCCTTTGCCCTATAGGCAGGGTGTTAGCTGAGGGGGGAAGAGTTCCAGATTTTGACAATATTCTTCCACACTCATGCCCATGGTATGGCTTCATGTCCCAGGGCTTGCCTGTAGACACTCATTAAAATAGATACTGTTCTTGGGAGTTCCCTGATGGTGTAGTGGCTTAAGGCTTTGACGTTGGCACTGTCAGCGCTGCGGCCTGGGTTTGATTCCTGGTCAGGGAGCTACCCACATATGAAAAAGCAAACAAACAAACAAAAAAACAGATACTGTTTTAGTCACCCATCTGAAAGGTGGTGTTCCAGAGGACTACCCAAATTTCTGCTGAGTGAAGGAGAGCATAAGCCAGGATAAGAGATGTCAGGCACTCTGATTACATAGAAAGGGTCATTGCATATCCCTGAGCTATGGAAAATGTAGCTTCAATTTGCTTGCCAGTACTTGTAGCAACTGCCCATGGAGATACTGTAAAAGTAGCCTTCAGGTGACCTACCTGCGATGGGGAGACGGGGTAAAAAGGCTGCCACAGGCAATTGCCACCTGGATGAAGGAAGGAGCCACAAGAAGAGCATCAGGGACTGTGGGTACAGGAGCAATGAGGAGTGTACAGCGGGCAATCTGAGAAGAATGGGAGATCCAAACCCATCAGCAGCTGATGGCACTTAATAAGTTCCATCAACTTCTCACTCACCCCATCCATCCTTTCCCTCCTTCCACAGTTCAGAGTGTTAAACTCAGGTGATCCTTTTGCCTGGAAAAGTGAGACTGGGAATAAAAGGAATGGAAGTACCTTCACAAAGTAAGGAAACTTCAATATTGATATCAGAAATGATGTAGTAACTAAAATTTTGATAGTTGAGTTATATTATAAAAATCACCAGACAATACTAAATTTACCACAAAGGATGAGACATGTTAATTGAAAACTTAAAAATTTCCCCCAAACTATCAGGCCATATGGTCCTAGCACATGATGTGGATATTATTTATTGGCAAAACCAAAAATATTCATACCTGATACATATGTATGCTACAGTCTGGTTCTCTAATCTAGAACAATACTTTCAAAAAGTTATTATTGTCTGGGAGCTGCTCCACACTGATTTAATTACAATCTTTGGTTTGAGTCCATAGTTTATTCTCTTCTTTTTATTTTTTATTTTCTTGTTTTTTGTTTTGTTGTTGGTTTGATTTTACAGCTTTTGGCATCATTTTACTGTGTAAATGATACTGAGGACCACTGCTCTAATACAGGATTTCTCATACTTTCATGTGCATATGAATTACTAGAATGTCTTGTTAAAATTTCAGATTCTTTTTAAGTAGGTCTATGAAGATCTCTAGTGATCACAATGCTGCAAATTCAAGACTACACTTTTAATAGAAGACTCTATAGCATATTTTAAATGAAGAATTGGAAGTATTTATTTTGAGAAATTTTATTTAAATTTACTTTTGAAATATGTGCTCTGAGAGAGAGAGAGAGAGAGATTATGCTTTGAAAACATGCTAATTTTTTCACAGGTCAATTTGCTTTCAAATTTACTTTCAAGGATAAACAAATAATCATCTCTTAACTCACTACATTTCTTTTGAATTTATGTTTACTTTTTTTACTCATTTGTAATTTTCAACTTGGTACATTTAGGATCATTTTTCTTGATTAAGTCAACTAAAGGCATAGCTGTGTTACTGTGTTTTTAATGAACAAGCTATGGATTCTTAATAAAATATATATTTGACTGTTTTAATTTTTATTACATTATTTCATTGAGATCAAACTGACCATTGCCTGAGGGTCAGGGTGTTGGGGTATGGGTGAAAAACGTGATGGAGGATATAATCAATAGTATCAAGATTAAGTGTGTATGATGACAGATGATTGCTAGACTGAATGTGGTGATAACATTGTAAGATATATAAATGTTGAATCACTATATTGCACACATGAAACTAATATAGTATTGTATACCAACTATACTTAAATTTTAAAAAATCTTACAGCAAAGTGACAACATAAGCTTATTTTTTTAAAAAGTTTACAAATCAATCACCGCATGTTGGTGAATTTAAAAATTAAAGTGTTTTTGTTGGTAGGGTGAGGCAGTTTATGTTTTACATTGAAAGTCAACAAGAGATTAGACCTGATCTTCTATTTTGTGAAAGTATAAAGATGGATGTTACCCACACCTTTGTAGACAAAGGAATACCTTTTCTCTTTGAAAAATGTTCAAAAGAGATAACTAAATTATTATAATGTAAAGAGTCTTATCTCATTTTATTTGAATATCTTTGTCCAGTAATGTACCTTTATTCAGTCTGATTGTATTACCAGCAAAGTTAGATACCAGATGCTCAATAGCTTTTGGTATGTCATCTAACCACTTATAAATTACTTTATATTTATGATGATATAAAAATTACCTATTACTTTACTTCAGATCATGATCAAGAGAAAATGTATTAAAAATTATTAATCTAATCATGGCTTTTTAGTTTCACATAGACATCAAGAGACATTTTATATATAAGAAGGTAAATACTGTCATTTTATTTCAGTTTCCATTTTTCTAGTAGGACACATATTTCTAACATTTTTACTCTAAACTATGAACACTTATAAATTAGAAATTATCATTATTTATTAAGAGTGATAAAGGAGGTCATTGAATATTTGGAATGAGTAAGTATTATGTAAAGAATTTCAAAAAAATAAGTCTTTAGGTTATATATTTTTGGTGTTTTCTTTCCAAAAACAAAAATGATTCAAATAATTCTCTATGCTAGTTATATACAGGAGAAGGAAAGCGTTTGGTATTCTGTTTAGGTGGCATTCAGGGTACCCACTTTACTTTAAAAACAGTAAAAATGTATTTGCTTTTTTTTTGTTGCCTTTCGAAGAGGAGTAATTTTTAGCCACTATAAACTAGGCTTGACAGTTCTTCGTAATTATTTGTCAATTTTGGTACAAAACAATGCTTTGTCGGATGGACTGGGGTTGTCTCATATGGCATACAAAACATAAATTGTAGATGTCACTGAAAATGTAAATGAAGAAAAGTCCCCAGACCAGAATCAGGCCAGTGACAATACCTGGTATTACATTAATGAAAGTTTTATTTATACTTGTTGATAAAGATAGTTAATAGAAGAATCTTGCTATAATTTTTATTATAATATTAGGAATTTTTTGTTTTAAAAATTGTATTTTTTAATTTTTATGGAATAAGTTAAATTCATCACCTAAATTAGGCTGGCTGAAACAACAAATACGTATTTCTCATAGGTGTCCTGTGTGAGCCCACCTCCCCATTTGTAATTAGTTGTCTTAATACAGAGAGAAGCAAGATCTTTTTAAATAGTAGGTTATCCTCAATTTTACTTTATCAAGTCATGGTCAAAGAAAAAGACAGATAAAAATTAGCAGTCTAGTCATAGCTTCTCTGTTTCACATAGAAGATGTTAAAAGACAATTGATGTATCAGGAGATAAATACTGCTTTTTATTCCAATTTTTGTTTTCTTAGGACACTAATCCCATTTACGAGGACTCAATCCTGATGACCTCATCTAATCCTAATCATTACCCAAAGATCCCACCTCTTAATATCATCACATTGCAGGGGTAGAGTTTCAACATATGAATTTTAGGGGAATATAAATATTCAGTATATAACAAAATCTTCTATGTCTTTTTGTTATGTTTTAATATAAAAACATTTTTGAAATCATTAAGGAGAGGTAAACTCAAAATACCCAACTCATTCTAAGAGTTCATATTCCCGAGGAAAGCAGAACTTCTTACATAACAGCGACTCAATGTGCGCATAGGGTGTGTGTGTCATTCCCACACAAACACAATAAATGCTTATAAGAATAATTATAAGGGTAATACGTACAGGCCCCCAAGAACAAAGCTACAATAGTGGTCAGGTTTATTTTAAGGACATCTCTTACCACCACTCCATAGTAACCTATTTTCCTGTTTAGTAACCTATTTGCCTGTCTTCATAGGCTCAAGACTCAAAATAGCCTATGCTTAAAATATATCAGTACAAATTTTTAACGATCAATAGCAAAAATCAGTGCAGGCTAAGATAGTTTGAAAATAATTGCCAAAAGAATTTCGTGTTGCATTTTCATAGGGATTTCTACTTTGAATTAACTGAATGTGTATCTTTAGAAGATAGATTTTATTTCTGTTCTTATTTTCTAGTTATATATTAGTGACCACTGAGTAAATTTTGTTTAGCCAGATAAACAGAACTAAACAAAGCCTTGCAGATGAAAACATTTTTTAGACTTTTTGCAATCCCTTATCAATATACCATAAACAAAGTATCTGAACAATCTATGTGTCAAAGTCTTATTTAAGTTGTCTTAATTTTAAATTGGCAGTAATTTTTTTGCTGACTTAGTTTGATTTTAGTGTTACCCCTTATATATTGTAAGTGTTGTATTTTGAGTAAATTGTAAATATTATATGTGGGGTGAGAATTTTTTGACAAAGAATATAATAATTGACATAGTTATATATGTCAATTATTTTTAAAATGCATTGTGTTTTTAAAGCAATTCTTGTTGCTATTTTAGACCTATATGTAAGTGCTTTCTTTAAATCTCTGTCCTTCCACTTATTACTGGCTTTTTCAAAAGAACTATCCTCATACCTACTTGAGATTAAGTAGACTTTGAGTCTGCCTCAGTCCCATCCCTGCTTGAGATTACTGGGCATTTATATCTGTATATTGTAACCATGATCCAATTCCAATCCTATTTAGACAAGATTCTGTTACAGTCTTTGCTCTGTGAAAATGCCTTTCTTGTTTTTTGGACTCTTATGACCCTGATTTTAACCCAGCAACTTAGATAGCTAACTGTGAAGACACATCCTAATGTTTAATGTCGCACCAGGTAGTTTTATTTTTTGCATGCATTTTTAACCTGTTCTTCTTTGTTTTTAAGAACATTTACATTAAAACTGGGCTCTTTATTCTGAGATGCCCATCTGTTCCTGCTGTTTATTTCTAGACTTAAATATTGAGTGACATCATTATAATTTCTATGGCAACCAACTGCATTGACATTAAAAGATGATACTGCCTTCAGATAGTATAAAAACAGCAGAAGCTTGTGAACTGTTAAAAACAATGTCTTCTGTTCATACAAATGTCTTTAATAAAAATGAGAAGAATTTGTTGTAACTCTTTGAAGGCATATACACTTGAAGTCTCCAATATTCTGATGAGTCCAAGAAAATCTTTTATGAACTAAATGTTCTTAAGTTTTTTATTTGTTTTTTTCCTAAATTCTATATAAATATTCCATTTTTCTAATTTTGGATGAGAAATCATGAGGGGATAAACCAGTATTTGTAAAAATGCCATTGTAAAATTGTAATATAATACAGCTAATGGATTTACTCAGATATTCTCTAAGTCTTAAAATCTAAGACAATATAAAGTTGGACCTTTGTAATTGTTGCAGTTATGGAAATTATGTTAGAAGGAAGTATCAGGAATCTAACAGAGTAAAATAATCTCTGAAATTGAGAGGGTAGAGATGTGAACACAGGAAGTCTAAGATACTCTCAGTCACGTATGCAGTGTACTTAGGTAACAGTCAAGGGCAGTGTATGAGTGTGTTTAAGAGTGAGCAAATACATTGCACAATGTGGATAATCTAAATAAGAATGTTGAAATGTTGGAATGAAAGCTGTGATGTATCACTTATATAAGCCTCTTAGGCCCTCATTCAATGTGACTGAGAATGTTGGTGGATGACCAGTCTCAAATAAGCAGATTCACAAAAATTGTTCTTGGTCAAAAAGAGTAGTCAATGTTACCTTGTACTCCATGCCCCCTTTTTTTCCTATGGTAGGAATATAGAGGCCATTCTATATTGCAAGTGTATTGAGGCTCAGCTACCTTTCTTCAGGGTTGGATACTTTCAAAGGGCCAATCCAGCTCCAGATCTCCTTGAAAGTATACTAAGTCTTTTATGCTGTGACTGTTCACAGTTTAATTCCTCTTTTTGCCTGATCATATGTTGTTTATTTTCCTATACATGTTGATTACTAGGGTCCCCCTAATAATTTTCTGCATACAAACCTCTATCTTGAGGTATAATTACTGGCAAATTGACTTAAGAAATGTCATGTCAGGAGTAGACCAAAGAAGAAGACTCTAAAATGAGATTTTTGAGGTTGATCACCTAATGGCTAATAGGCAATAAAAAGATTATCACAGCTGGTAGATGGCCACCATCCCTGTTGTGATCTCTATGGGAAACAATTGAAGGAAAGTAATTGTATTGGTGGAAGCAAGAGTGTGGTATTTCAGAAGTTCATAAGAAGTCTTCTTTTAGAATTATGAAATTGGCTGACTGTTGTTGGGGTTAACTGACACACTGAAGAAAGAGAACAAATGGCTGAGGATGCGTAGTTAAAGCTAAGTCTCTAAGCAAGAGACCCTTCTTGGCAACACATAGTTTCATGTGCTGTGGCCAGAGGGAAGAAACATCTTAAGGCCAAGAACTTAAGGGTAGTAGGCCTCCAGAGGAGGTTGAATTCCAACTTCAGCAAGTTGGCTACCCTAAAGAAGGAATTATATGCTCAGACATACCATAAGGATATTGGAAAACTTTAAATGTCCTTATATCCCTGTGAAGCTTCTGGGTGGGCAGATTTGCCTACTATTTTCTGTTACAACTGAGTACTACCCATTTCTCTTAATGGATTGTGGCCTCCGCCCTTGTAAAAAAACAAGCACCCCACTCATGATCTATCCCCCTTTTCTCTCTAGGCCATCAATATTAAAACTAGGGTTAATTGACAATATAATTTGGTTAAAGAAATAATAGGCTCATTACACAGTATTAGGATGGTCTTTGGATAATCTCATGACTAACACTAAGTGAAGTACAACTGAAAGAAGTATCTTGGCAAACAGTGAAAGAAAAAATCGATAGCTGTATGTCATGTCCAGCTTGACACGAGTGGTGGGAACCCAGAAAGTGTGACACAAAGTTAAGAAACACAGTAGCCAAAAATATATTACAAGAGGGGCCAAGGGGCCCCAATCTCATGGCCCTTGAATTGGGCCAAAGCATAGCTTTTATTGGATAGAATAAGGAAGTGAAGCTTTTTTGGGGAAGTAAAAACCTTCCTCTTTCCATGGTCTGCAATTACAATGCCTCCCCATTGTGTTCCAGCACCTATTGTGCCTTTACACATATACATAACCCCAAGGCATGGAGTCACTGTTATTATATAAACATCCATTAAGGGAGGGAATGGCTGAGCTCAGGCTGAGTTGTATGTGGGACATGAGGCAGCCAGGAGATTAACCTCAGAGAGGGTGAGGGGCTGTGCCTCACATCTGTAGAGCCCAAGGTCTCTCCTGATGGCCCCTATGTGACTGTGCCTCTCTTAGGTTGTTCCTCCCTTGAGGAATCTTACCTGTCACTGACTAACTAGCCATCCTCCAGGGCCACACAGGGTGATGTGAGGTGTGCGAGTGAGGGAGGAACAGTACCCCTGAGAGAGGGTCAGTTCTGTCTCCTAGATACTCCATGCCCCACACTTAGCTCCTGCCTTAGGATGTTGTGGGGAACGCACAAGTGGGGACAGACAGGTTGGCAGCTGTAAGGCAACAGCTGTAGAGAAGGGAGTAAATGTCCTAAACAAGATCTGAACCCTCAACAACCAATAAAGTTCCCTGGTTGCTAGGAGTTGTCTGAGCACACACGGCACATGGTATCTATCAAAGCAGTAGGCACTATGCTGGAGAAAGAAGCAGCGGCATCACAGACAAACTTTGTGTTCAATTTTCTCTGCAAGTTAGAGCTGGGGGTAGATATTGTTACAGAACTGGGATATCATACAATGAAGGGACGATAAGATCCCAGAATATTAGAGAGTGTATGTTGATGCTTAACCATCAGAAGCAAGGGAGTTTCAGCATAATAATTGTAATGAGTGGCCAAATTAGAGTGGCAAGTTACAATGGCAGATCCACATTTGGAAATATAGATTCAATACATTTTTTTTATTCTGTGAAATTCTGCCAGTTTTTAGTGAGTCTAAAGGCAAGAAAGGGCTCTGCAACAGATTTAAGGCATTTGAATTATACTAATTTTACAACAGCTAACGGAATGCCACTGAGTCCTGAAAGTGAAAAAGCACCTGACTGGGACATCAGGTAAACATCCAGCCAGGATAGCCTGTTGTGACCTGGGTTCTGTCAAACCTACCAAGTCTGCTGCCCAATAGTAATCTACTTTAAGATAAAAATGATATGCCCAAGATTGAAAACGAGAATGTTCAAAGTTTACAAATAAGCTGTACAAGCAGAAAGCCTAGCACTTGGTAACATTAAGCATTGCTGCACCAGTAAGTTTCCCTCAGCTCACACATTATGGCCAGGTAAGGGAATGGATATCCCTAATGATCAATGGATTAAGAAAGAAATACGTCATCCTAATTTAGGAGATGGCTTGACTTAGTGATTGCAAACTAAAGTGGGAGTCTGATGCACTATTGTCTGTCTATGTGTGACTCTGAAAGACAGTAATTAGAGACAATGTTCCCAGTGGTCAGATTTTTGGGTAATATTTTTGTTATCCATATTTTGTTAAGAGAGGTGTCCAGAGCTAAGAATATATACTTGCAGCTTAATGAATGACTTAGGTGATTTATTGGAGGCCTGGAATTAGAAAGATTGTGATGCCAAGTATAAAAAGATTTGGACAAAAGCCATGTGGATGGTCTTCACAAACCTGAATGGTCTGTATTGTGTGTTAATTAAGAGCCACAATACAAGAGGCACTAAAGAAGCAAGAGAACAGAACAAACAATTCCACTACCAACCTTTCTTATCAGTCTCCAGTATTGGCACAATACCAGCAGAATTGGAATAACCATGGTCGCAGGGATGTAGAACTATACACAGACCTTATGGTTTGGGCCCTACTCAACAAGGCTAATATAGTTATTGATGCTACAGAATATCCAACCAGTCCACAGTGGAGACCAACTCTTATTCCCCCAACATGGCACTTCCCTCCAGGAGACTGACCAATCAGACAGTATTTTAAACTTCAGTATTTTAACTGGAATCTACATATGTTCTTGGTATGTGTTCATCTTTCTTGTGCTTAGGGCTTTAGCCAGGACCACCATCTGAGTCCTTATAAAGTGCTGACTTTTTCACAAAAGATTTCATGTGACACAAAAATGGGCACATGATAATGAAACACATTTATCATATGAAACACCATATCACCAAGAAGGTGCTGGCTTGCTAGAGCAAAGCATCACCTCTGAATGTGGAACTGAAGTATCAACTTGGGGTTAATAAAAATCAATGGCTACTTGTTACATGCTCAATAGGTAGAAAACTGGGGTCTGGGAACCTAGTGGTATAAGTAGTCGTGGCCTTGCTCATCATTATACCTAGATACCTGAACTTGCTATGCCAGGTCTGTGGGTTTAGGAGTGCTTATTGTTAAAGATGAATAATTTTACCAGAAAACATAACAATAGCTCTAATAACCAGGTTATGGCTACTGCTTGGTTAGTTCAGGTCACTTGTACCAAGAAACCATGTGGAAAGAAATTGAGTTATTCTACTATATAGGATAATCAGCCATAATTATGAACAGGATACTGGACTACTGTTACAATTTGGGGATGTGGAAGGAGATATGTGGCTCTTTATGTAACGCTTTGGAGCATCTCTTGGTATTCCTTAATGAAAACTTGACAGTAAATGGTCTATTATATTTGCCATGACCTGCAAAGGGCATGGGACCCATGAATGTATAACATCAGAAATGAGGTTCTTGATCACCACTCCATAGAAATAGTAGCGTAGATTAAGGAAAATCTTGAATGAGAAGTAGTTGAGAGTTGACAAATTACCAGCTGAAGCCTCTAGTCCAGTGGCAGTGGTGGGATGAATATGTGGGGGTGTAGTTCATCCCATTAACCTTCTTGAAACTTTTATCAGGGAAGGAGATCAACCAAAATATTGTGGAGTTGATTGCAAATTTTATTATTAAAAAAGATTGATTTCTGTGGAGCAAGGGTTGGGCAAAGTAAAATCTTTGGTAGGTCAATATGTCCATCCATTTTGAAGCATTTATTCCCCCAGCTGCTGAGAGCCTTGAAGCCTGAAAGCTCAGACCAGTTGCTCTCCAAGAAATGCTACCTCCATCAAGGTCATAGACACTCCTCACTTAAATCCACTTAAATCCAGTGAATGCTTTATACAGGTGTATACAAATGAGCCCCTTTCTCTGAAGGTAGCATAACTTTGAAAGTCTATCCAGCTCCAGAGCGCTTTATAATATTGGCTGAGGCCTTTGTGAAATTCCATTCTAGTTTAATTCCTTCCTTAATCTTTTTTCCTTCACTCTGACATTCTCATCCTACACTGAATAAACCTCCTACAGGCTTCTAGCAGCCCAATCTAAGAAAAATGTCTATGAAGTTAAAGTCATTAGAGGTTTTATGTCATGACATAGTATATTTTCTCTTATTGGAAGCATGTAGACATAAACTAGGCTAACTCCAAGAGGTGTATTATAGATGAAGATTCTTATATTGGATGAGTATTTTAATTTAAAATATTAATTCATAATTTGAAAATTATGTAGAAGACATGTAATTCAAACCATATCTAATATATGAAGCCTCATCTATAATACATGTCTTGGAGTTAAATAAGTTTATGCTAACTCATTTCCAGTAACAGAAAATACATTACATCGTGACACATACCTCTAATGATTTTAACTTTACAGACATTTTTTCATACACACAACACACACACACACACAACATTAAATAAATGCCTCTGTATTTCTATGTATTTTAAAATAAGATGGCATCTTCCTATAGGCTAAGATTATTCTTTTTTTTCCAACATGAAGCTTAAATTTGCTTAGGTAAAATATATAGTTGTGAATATTGATTAAATAAGTAACTGACTACTTTTTAAAGAGGATAAATTCTGCTTAAAAGTAAATTAATATGTGAGTGCCCCCAAAATTAAAATATTAGTAAATTATTATCACATGCTTTTTTTTTTGGGGGGGGAGTATTTCATTAACATTTTAAATAAAGTTTTACATATATATATCTTATATATATTTTTTCTGTTTTTTTCTTTTTTTTTTTTTGCCTGTCTCCTCATATTGGTGTTACTATCAGCACTTTTCTTTCCCAGAATTGTCAGACCTCTATAAATATGGTTAGCTGCTTGACTAAGAAAATAAATTTAACCTTGAAGATGATAATTTAAACTTTAGGTCACTTGATGGGGGGACTAATAAAAGGAAGTGAATCAGGACTTCACAGCCATGTGGCTTGTGTGCTGACTCAAACCTATTTAGCTTTACATGTTCTTTTAAACTGAATAGTTTTTTCAACATTGGAATAGACTTGTGATTGAAAAAGCTATAATATACAACTGCAGATATATTCTTTTAGCAATCATTTTTACTTTTCTAGCACCTACAAAATATATATTCTGCAAAAACCAACATATGTTTAGTTGAAATCAATAAATTAAAAAATGTACATTTCTGATTACCTTAAATAGGCGTATTGGAAAATTATTATATTGTGCTAAAATGAAGTTTAATTTAATCTTTTTTACCTTTAATCTTTTAATTGTGCTTTTTAAAATTTTTCAAACCACTCTAACCCAAATTAAAGATACCATGCATATGTAATATATATGTATAATATACATATATTATTATTAAAAATTCTGAAACAAAGGCAAATATGTTCGTTATGATAACCCTTCCCTTCCATTTATTTAAGATCATTGTTTAATGAAAGGACACACCATGCCAATAAGTTCTTTGAATATTTCCTGTCTTTTATAAAAATCCATCTAGTGAAGATGAATAAAAGATATAAGGAGAGAATGCAACATTAGTAAACATGCTATTTATTAAATATTTGTATATTTTCATAAGTAGTTTTTGAAGTATATTTTATTAACATGGCAAAAGCAAAACTTGAAAGTGTTTTTTGTTGTTGTTATGAACTCTTATCTTTCCATTACAGTTATACAAGTGAAGGAATAAAATGAAATTGTGCGTGTCTTTTGAGGTTCTGATATGTGGAACATGTTGGAAGAGAAAGTATGGATGCTTCTTCATTTTACAATGATGAAATATCTTCACTTCTTTCTGACAAGACAAATGGATTTTCTTAGTGTATTCCTTTTTTTCAAAATAGAATTATTTCATTGCACTGGTATGTCTCATCAAATGATTTAAAAATATGACCCTAAGATTCTCTCTACAAAATTTTTAAAAAATTGGAATGTTACCATCACGTAGTATCTCCTGTATTAGAAATACTACTATATCTTTTTTAAAATTTCTCCTGCCTGGAAATAGATTAAGACTCACTTTCTATGTATTTATACTTAAGTAGAATGTGTACTAACTCTGACCATTAATAAGTGAGCTTAAGTGATATATGTTATATCTTGGTTAAGATAGAGAAAAGTCTCTACATTGTTTCTAGTTTCTTTTTCCTCCTTCTGATTATGAGAAAGAAGTCATGTTTCAAAGGTTTGACTGCAAAATGGTGGAGCATCCATCAGACTGAAGCTCTGAGTGACTGAATGGCACAGATATCTACATTAATATGGATATAGTTGTATATATTGGAATGGTATGTTTATCACATTATATTACTAAAATTCAAGGGTTAATTGTTGCTTTACCTTAGACTATCCTAACCTGACCAATAATATCTGCACAAAGAGATAGTGATATACAAAATTAACCTTTCATTAAGATTAAGATGGCAAAAAAAGCAGTGTGCTGAAATATTAATTGAGAAATCTTGAGACTTATTTTTGTTTTCTAATTTTGTTTTCCTTTTGTTCTTCCACTTTTATTTAAACAGAGTTGATATTTGGGTTTTTTCCTTTTGTAGAGAGATGTGGCAAGATATATTGGTATTTGCTCTTCTTTTGAGCTCATTTTGTATAGCCCATTATCTCTCACAGTATTAGAAAAATAGGATTTGAGACATTTCAGCCTTTCTTTTATACACTGAATGGAGGGAGACAAAGTAGAAATGATAGGCATTGGTATGTTCTAGAAAAGGGTCTCTGCTCCTTCTTCTCAGGCAGAGCCACTGGATGCTGCACAAAAAACAAAAATTATAGAGTAAGAATAGGTAAGTGGGGTCTATAGAGATTTCTCTGCCAGAAAAAAAATATAGGAAAAGCAAGGTGAGTCACAAGTTCCCATGGATTGTGGCCTTGAATGTCCTTGAAATTAAAGTTAGATTTAATACACATGAAAAGAAATGGGAGATAAGATAATGTCTTACGATGAACTGTCTAGATTCTGTGAGCAAATGTCATACAAAATATGGCTAACCTGAGAATCACATGTTAGGGTTAATGGCTAAAATCAGATAAAAACAATTATTAGGCTAGAAGAGAAAATGGTCAATTTTTATAACTCCTCCTCACAACATTTCTGAAGCTCAAACAGATATAGAAATTGTGAAAAGAGAAAAATCTACAAATAGACACACTGAGTTTAAATGTTTTTCTACCCTAAAAGACCATGGGTTCAAAACAGAAATATAGATAAAACATTTTCACATACACTTAACGAATCCTACAATTGTAAGATGAGGTCCCATCCCCGTTACAGTAACAAAGAGAGAAACTGAAAACAAAAATCACAATCTAAGCTTATAAATCACTCCATGGTTTACCTGTAACTTACTAATGAATATTTAAAAGTGAATATTTAAAAGTGTCCAACGTCCAAAGTTAATGGTGTCCACAGTCCAAATTTAAAGGTGCCCAATTAAAGATGTCCAATTTTGTAAACTTTCCAGTCAAAATAATATTTCCTATTCCTATATACCATTTTATATAGGAATGGCATAAATTTCAAGATAAATAAAAATTATCTGAGTCTAACCAAATTTCAGAAAAATAGTAAAAGCTAAATAATAAATACTTTAGGCTTTATGGGTCATATGGTAGATTTGCAACTACTTTATTCTACTATTTTAGCATGAAAGCAACCATAGAAAATTCCAAAATGAGTGAGTACAATGATGTTCCAATAAAATTTTATCTACAGAAAAGAATAGGCTGAATTTGGCAATGGGCCAGTATTCCTCCCTTAGTCTAGAATACTGATAATTCATTCTATTGAGTTAAAATTATGCTCCAAGCATAGATGTTTTATAACTTTGGAATAATTTACCTTTATTCAAAAAATATTTTAATATATTTTTCTTTCATTCATTTATTCAAAAAAAGTGATTTTCCTTTGTCTATTGACAGATAATTCCAAATAATATCCAAAAGTTTAAATGAAATAATTTTATAATTAGGAAACTGAAATGAATGACATTTGTATGTTTTGAAGGAAATTGGAAATTGAAGGCAACTTCTATAAATTGACAGAGAAAAAGTAACTGAAAAAAATATCACATTGTGGTACCTTTTGAAATATATTAACATTTACGGCTTTTTAAAATCATTTTTACCCTGCATGCATGTGCTATTGCATCATTGCTAGGTGGGAGTATTTAGTCTTCCTAAAATGGCCCCAAATTTAATCCTTTCCAAAAGTGAGACTCTACTGTGCGAAACCTATTTTTCACATAGTTAAAAGCATTCCTAATGAGCTGTTAATAAGCTGTTAATTTCTAATATATGCTAAAGAACTACAGTAATTACTGAGGAATTCTAGATGCAGAGGTATGTTATATCCCCAAAAATCCACACTCAAATGAATGATTCCAAAATGTATAATTACTCTTAATCTATACTGGGTTTTGTGTCATTTAAAAATTATGAGTTTTTGAAGCTATATTTACAACCTTAAGTATTTTTTATTATACAGTGGGACTATTTCTCATGAGTTGTTATTTAAAAGCACGGTATTCAAGGCAATAGTCTTTTTGAAGGGGATGTCCATTCTTGAAGTGGAGCTATGTATCCCATTCACTCCCTCCCCACCAGATGTACCAAAATTGTGGTTGACTGAAATGCTCTTCCAATACATAAAGCTAGAACTGTACTCACATAGCAAGCGGCAGGGCAGAAACTAGCATTTTCCAGTGAGCGTGCTCTCCAGGGAACAGTGAGTCCTGTTGCATTTTCACACCAGGTCTACACGTACAGATCGTTTTTTCTGAACCATGAATCCAGAAGACACAAGATTAAACTGTTTTTATTTTCTCTTAGGGATGCTTTTTATTTGCTCCTGTCCAGGCACTTAGAGGCACAAGCAGTTCTAGATTAATTTACTAGGGAAACTGCATGTCTAGTTTTCTTTAAGAATCTTAATTTATGCCTATTTTCTGGCATTTTATCTGGTATAGTATTAGCATGAATTTTAATTTTTATAATAAATTGTCAAAAATTGTTGCATTGAAATAATAAATGATTATTTTGTTAAACCTCTGCATTTACCAATGCTCTATAAGGGCATGGTGGTTTCGAATACTGAAAAGTGTAGCCAGATTCTCCTAAGAGTGCAGTAGTTAAAATGAGAATGACACGCTCACATTCCTAAAATCTTTGTTGGAAGCACTATGGGAGATCTAGGAATTACTCATATCTTGTTCTGTGTTAAATGTGTCCATAACTAGTAACAGCAGAGCTAGGATAGCTATAAATCAAATGAATGTTTGATCCCCTGAGTTGATAAATTACAAACTACATAAGTAGAATTCACAGCATTGCCAAGATACTTAGGTAAAATCTGGGGGGCACAAAGCAGAAGGCATTGGCTCTGTGATAGTGAAAAGGGTCCTCATGTCTGAAATGGAAATACATAAGATAAACAAGAGTGACCCAGATGAAGACTCTTCTGATAGCTGAGCCAGTTACTTCTCCTTTTTTCACGGAGTCTGGCCATGCTTTTCCTGAGTATCTCACTTGAGGAAGTTACCCACAACTCAGGCCTCACCCATGACTGACCCCATTTTCTCAAATTTGTAGTCAGATTCCAGCATGTTTGAAATTGCATGTTCGCTCTTCAGGTGTATTTATATCAACTCTCCCTCTCCGCTACCATTTAGGCCTTGGAGTTTTTATCATCGAACCCTACAACAGGGCATGTGGCTGGCCCATTGGACCAACAAGCTTATGATAATATGTCCCAAAGTACAAGGAGTAACAGACAGTTTAGCTGCTTGAGACACGTGTGTGAAAGTGTGGAACAAACAACCCACAAAAATAAAATGGTGTGTTTCCTCAATAAAATTTTTGAGGGCTTAGTGTTTAATTGGGATAACTCCTATACAATGTAAGGGAAAAGAATACTACACTTTGCATAGTTTCAACTATATATGTGAGCTGTTACAGTCTATTTAGTTGTTATCTTAGGAGGCTACTGTGTTGCTAGGGCACCTGAATTTATAAAAGTTTCTCCATTGCAGGGAAAGGAATCCTGCAACTTGGTAACTTGGCATTAAGACACAAAGAACCAGTGCAGGGTGATGTGTCTTCCTTAGAGATGCTTTGAGATGAGCCAGTATAATATGATAATAAAGCATTTTATTATCCCTAGCATTTTGTGGGGGAAAACACATACACTAAGTAACTATTTTTAATGCATACTCAAGTTCATGTGTAAAGATACTAATTAAAATTTTAAAATAATATTTGAATTTGAAATATCCTAAGTAAAGCATCTATATAACCATATTATAAAACAATAATCTATAACAGTTATCTATCTACTTATCTAATCTATCATCTACTTATCTATCCATTATCTATCACCAAATTTTATTAAATCACATAGGATTATAGACCTAAATTTTAAAAAGATAAATGTCACATAACAATACCATATACAGTATGATATTGATTTTTATATAATACCTGGCACATATTAGTTATTTAATAACATTTACCTCATTGATAAATAAAACAACAAAATCCTGATTATATTAAAATAATCAAAAGATACATTGTTTCTTAAACACAAATTCCCTGCACTATGTAACACTAGTTTTTCTTTCCAGAAAACAAGTTTTGTTGTGTGTGTGTGTGATTTTTTTTAATATAAGAGAGCATATTTCCTGTCTTATGTTCCTCACGTCATATTTGCTCTTTCCGCCCACAGCAATCTGGTTTTCAGTTCTATATTCTACTAAAGTATGATGGTAACGATGTGAAATGATCTTTCAATGGCTACATCCAGGAACAGTCCCACTGGAATTGCTGCCTGTCCCCTTCAGTTCGTGGCGCCCCACTCAGTCTCTTACCTTTGTTTCTCAGACAGCACCGAATGTTTGCTTTCTCACTTCTAAGACCATCTCGCCTTCATCACTTTCATTTGCTCCTCTTCCTTAGGGTTTTCTCCTTCCGAGGCTTTATCATTCTTACTCCTACAATTTCAAACACTGGGTAATTCCCAAATTACATTTTCACTGAGCATGGCTTTCAAAGAGTTCTGAATTAATTTATTCACTTCATTAGCTTTCTCCCTACCCTCAATTTGCTTCACCTTCTGTATTTCTAATCTTAGTTGATTATATACCTTCTTCCCCTCATATGCAAATCTGAAACAAAAGACTAATCTCACTCTAACCCTCTCTCTAAGAACACATAAGAAATTTTTGTTTTACTTCATTAACATCTCTTTTTCATCCTATTCTCCCCATTTCCACAGCTCTTCCCTTAAATTTAAACCCTAACATTCTTTTTTAAAATTATTGAATGGCCTCTTGATTGGAAGAGTTATCTTCTATTTTACTACTCTGAAATTCATGCTACAATTACTAATGTTGAAACATCACAAATAATAAATTACTTTGACATTCCTTGACATTCCATCAACCTGAGAATGCTGTTACTAATTTTTTAAAAAGACTAAACTTTCATGCCAGAACTCACAAAAATCTGTCTACCTTTCCAGATTTAATTTCATGATGGTCTCTTCTAAACTGCTTGTTGTATTTCTTATACAGAGTTATTTTCCACACTGCCCTGCTTCTATATGCTAAAACTTCTGCTTGAAGAACTACTGTATCCTGCTCTGTTCTTTCTTTACTTTGTGATTTTAATGACACTTTTCCTATGTCTTAGGGAACTGCTTTTTTCATATTATTTTGTATGTGCTTATTTCTGTTGATGTTTGAGGTTGAGTGTTTTCTCATGATACTTGAAAGCCATCTTAACTTCATAAGGTAAGTGTCCCTAAATCACATGCAGAATTAATTTTTAGGCACTTTTCTTATCTATATCTAGATTAGTTGATCTCAAGAAGAGGGAATAGTCTTTCTCTTGTCTCTTTAACTGTTTCTTTTCGTAAAGTCAACCCTGGATTCAACTTCAAATTAGTACCCTTTTCCTCCTGAAATTTATATTAGAAAGTGCAACCACTTGGAACCAGAAAAATTATCACAGCCTAGTTATGGTAATATTCAAATATTTCCTCTTTGATATACAGATATACATACACAAACACCTTTAACACCCCCCACACACACACACACAAGCACACAAACACAAACACAAACACACAGCCAATAGAAATCTATATAGCTTAGGATTTGTTGTAAAATTCAGAGTAGAAAGTAATGTCATCTGTTGTATTCAGTGAAAATAAAACAAACTCTGTCATTCCCAATGGAAACAGATTATGTTAAAGTATCCTATAAGGAGTTTGGTTTTCTTATTTATCAATATGCTCTACTAAAGAATTATACAGGGTTTCTCCATGTCAATCCATATGTATAGAAATTCTAGAAATTATATTTTTCATATTCTAAACTTTATAGAGACATAATATGATTTTTTTGAACATGACTGATAACAGCCTAAAACATATATTTTATTTTATTATATATGCATATGAAGTTAACAGTCTCTAAAAGGTAACAAGTCAAGATTAAATTTTAGTATTCCCTGCTGAATTTAACAAAAATTTCACAGAATGTTAAAAATATTTGAACACATTCAAAACTAAAATCGATCCAGCCTCATTTCTGAACATAGACCACAGAAAAGGACGTTTTACCACAAAAAGAATCCAATATGCTCTCTTCTCTTGGCTAACTGAATGACACCTTATATTTACAAAAGACACATCCAGTATTTTATTTTTATTTTCATTTTTTATGTAAAATTATTTAGGCCAATCATCAAATTGCCTCTGTTTTCTGAGAGCACCCAATTCAAAACAGCCTCCCTTCCTTAAACCCCCCTCTCACAGCTGCCCTTAAATCACCCAGGATGATAGCAAACATTATAGCAAGTCTTTCATAGGTACCTCTTCCAGAGAAACTCAACGGAACCCCATAGACTGCTGTGTTCTTAATGAAGCAATTAATACATCCCATCATATTATATAATAGGTATGTTCTAGGTGTTTTGTTCACTGGAATTAATCAATTACTGCATATACATTAAACAGCAATGTCTATAATCTAATGACCTGATATAACTATCCAGATTTATCTTAAAATAACAGTCTAATGATAAATCCTAACCACTGCAATGGCAGCAAAACTGATGGCTCTTTAGAATCACTTGGAAATTTTAATTTTGTGTTGAGTGGGGCTTGGTTATGGTCACATTTAAAAAATTCTCGGGTAATACGAATATGTGGAAAAGACACAGTAATCAATTTAAAGAGAATGACTTCAGTTTACTTTATATCATTACTTTTCCAAGATTTGAATTCCAGTTCTGTAGTACATTCCATGGCACCTTGCAATGGGATATAAAGTTCTTGCTCTTAGGCTACTTCACTAAAGGCAGAAAGTTCCTTACCTGTGCAATGGCTGAAAATCTTTTAAAGAAATCTTCATGCATTGTGTCTCTATCAGATAGTTTCTAAGAAAGACTTGGCTTTCTTTCAATATTTTCTTTAAAATTGTGAGGGCAACTTGAATAGAATTACAAAATTTTCTCTCCATCTTAATCAATTTGTTCTTTTGTTGTTGGCTGCATTATTTCTGATCACCTCAGCATTCCCTGTTCCCTGTAGGCATAGGAGGAGCAATTTTACCCCAATTTGTGTGAAGAGTAATTTGAAAATATTTCTTTTCCTGTTTGGGCCCATTGAACTTTCTTATGTTCAGTAGCCATTATACATCTCCCAGTTTCAGCAACTCTAAGGTTTTTCTGTTTAATGAGCTGATGCCTGATGAATTTTACTCTGTGGATGCTCTTCAGTTTACCATTACTGAGTGTATTACAGCACTTCAGACATTTGGCTTTCATGAACCAGTATAGTCTCAGGGGGAAACAAATAAGGAACTGACTGACAACTTACTTATTTTTAAAATATAATTATGTATTTTATTAATACATACTCTATTAAAATACCTTTATTTCCCTGTCCCATCCAATTTGTAAATATTTTACCACAAAGTAATAATGACTAGTATTTAGAACACACATATATTTGATACTCTTAATAGAACAAATAACTTCCAATTAAATTAAGCTTATGTATGGAAAACTGTCTTATAAATGGAACTTTTTATTATTAAGCTGATAGTACCAGGATAATATTAATACATTCACAGGTAAGATGAATAAATCATATATCAAATAAACTTATTTTAAATACTAACAATATTTATAGACTAACATTAAACCTAGCACATGTTTGAATTTCAAAATTGAGTGTATTTTATTTTAAAGAATCAACAAATCCTATTTTCTAGGCTATCCTTTGATATTGGTGACCTCAGGGACTTCAGATTATAAAGTCAGTACTTTCCAATAATAGTTTGATTTTCTTACCCAACCGATAGAATAAGAGTAAATTTCTTAAAAGTTTATTTGTTGAAGGTGGAAGTCCAACATTATTGTGAATGCTATTGTAAATCCAGTTTAAAATATCAACATTGATAATAATTTTTGCAGATATAATGCAAACAATAACTCTGGTGGAGCATCTTGAAAAAATAGCATTTTTTCTAAATTGATGAACTTATAGACAGAAATGTACTTAAAGATTGCAAGCCATAAATTGTTTAATTTTGAAGCATTAAAATGTATTTCTATAAAACAAGACATGAATTAAAATTTAAAATTTAATGTTTAATTCTATATAAGATTCAACTTTAAAATTCAGTATTTCAAATAATTCAACCTATAAAAGGTTTATTTTTACAAATATTCTATTTTAATGTGATAAATACAAAAGCGGGGTCAAGTACATGGTGATGGAAGGAGAACTGACTCTGGGTGGTGTATAACTTTACTAATCAATACCACCCCAACAAATTTAATGAAAGAAAAAAAATATTGATGAACCAAAATTGAAAAGTCCTATAACTGTGCCAATAAATTTGGAAAAGTATTTAATAATTATAAAGAGATAACTTATTAATACATTTTGACATAAAATTGTTTGTTGAAGAAAAATTTTCTGAATGGAGGAAAGAAGAAAGTTATTTGTAAAAAATATTTTGGCTAAACTATTTTCATGTTTTGATGTGAAAAATAAGTATATTTCAAATAACTTCTATTTAGCAGGATTGTTCAGAGCTTGCTAAGGAAAACTTCATAGAAAAACTCATAGACTTCAGGCAATTTTATATGAAGTAAAAAAATAGTTTAGAATAATTTATAATTATATTTTAACCATATCACACAACCTAGAAGAAAATTACTGTTAATTTTTAAAAATTAACTATGACTATTAAGACAATATTAGAAAATAATTCTCAGAAAATACTACTGAACATAGTATTAAAGTTTGATTTGATTGAGTATTAAAGTATATAAAAATATGTTAAGAATACTTTATGCTATTTTAAGCATTTACATAATTAATGTATTTCATTTAACTTAAATGTACAAAAATATGATAATTTTTAGATAATAATTTTATGTTTTTAAAGTAGTTTTTGAGGGATGTATGTTACAGGTACACCATGAATAATGCTCCAAAGACATAGGAGGGATAAATGGATAAGTAAACAAAACCTTTACATATGTTGCTTACAAGAAACTCACTTCAGATTGAAAGACACACACAGATGGAAAGTAGATGGAAAAAAATAATTCATGAAACTGAGAACAAAACAAAATAAAAAACAAATGACAAATGCTGGGGTAGCAATACTTACATCAGCCAAAATAGACTTTAAAGCAAAAATTATAACAAGAGACAAAAAGGACCCCGTAATCCTACTTCTGGGTGTTAATCCTAAGAAACCCAAACCACTACCACGGGACATGTGCATCCATATGTTCATTGCAGCATTGTTTACCATGGCCAAGATGTGGAGGCAGCCTGGGGGTCCATCAATGGAAGAACTAATAAATAGGAGGTGGTAGATATACACAATTAAATATTGCTTGGCTATAAAAGGAAATGTATTGTATCTGTGGCATGGATGGACCTAAGAATACTATGCTCAGAAGAGTTTCACACAGAGAAAGAAAGAGGCAATGCGATTTCATTTATATGTGGAATCTAAAGAATAAATTAGGGAGTTCCCTAGTGGTGTAGTGGCTAAGCTTTGGTGCTCTTAATGCTATGGCCTGGATTCGATTCCCAGGGAACTACCCACATTAAAAAAAAATAATAAAAAATAAATAAAGAACAAAATAAACAAACAAAACAGGAAAAAATTCAAATACAGAAAAAATTTTGATGGTTGACAAATGGGAGGAGGGTTGGGGTATAAATAAAAGGGGAGAAGGGCTTAAGAAGTACAAATTGGTTGTTACAAAGTAATTATGGGGATGTAGAATAAAGTATGAGGTCTGACAATTAAGTTTGTGAACTCATCTTAGAAAAAGTGCTACATACTTCATTGCTGAATATCACTAAAGTCATTTTTGTAGTAATCCCCTTGAAAAACTATGCACCAATGCCAGTGCCTAGTTCACCCTTCAAAGCAATTTTGGAACTCTGTTTGTGAAATGGCCAACAGAGCTGTCACCATATTACTCTGTGTCCTGAATGTCATAAGTATGTCTTCCTTTCAATAATTCCTTTATCTTTGGCTAAAGAAAATAGTCATTGGGGGCCAGATCAGGTGAGTGGGGAGTGTGTTCCAATACAGTTATTGAGTTGTTGGCAAACAATTCAGGTAGTTTTTGTCTAACTTTTTCATGCAGCCTTTCCAGCACTTCCAAATAGTAAAGCTTGGTTGACTGTCCACTTGGTAGATCATAATGAATCCCTCTGATATCAAAAAAGGTTAGCAACATTGTTTTGACAGAATATTTTTGGTAATGGAGAATTGGCTGAGTTCTATTGTGTACTTTGATGCTTTGTTTCAGGGTCATAATGATAGAACCATGTTTCATCACCAGTGATAACATAACCCAAAATATCGTCTTGTCTTTCCAAAAGTTTTGACAAACTTTGACTCACCTTTGCTTTTGTTCACTGGTGTACTCCTTCGGAAACATTTTTGCATACACCTTTCTCATGCCAAAACTTTCAGTAAAGATTTTCCTAACTCTTTCTTTATCAATGTTTACTTGGTCTACTATGCTTCTCAAAATCATCCAAAAATTTTGATGCACAATTTGATAAATTTTTGCAATGTTTTCATCAGTTCTGCTTACTAATGGCCACCCTAACCCCTCTTTATCAGTGACACTTTCTCTCCCTTCACAAAAACATTTAATCCACTGGTACACTGCCATTTTCTTCATGACATTATCCCCATAAACTTGGACTAACATGTCACTGATTTCAATTCCACTCTTGCCAAGTTTCATGAGAAAATTAATGTTTGTTCATTGCTCTAATTCAAGCTCCAACATTCTCATGACGGCACACAAAATCACACAACAATAATAAATGACACTCAGCAAGACACTGCCACAGGTCAGCAGAAACACAGCTGTAAGACACAGATACACTGATATCATGAAACCTTGGTCAGTTGTTTGTACAGTGCTGCCAACCTAAGTGCATGGTGGCAGGTTCATGAACTTAATTGTCATACCTTATAAAGAATACAGTGAATAATATTGTAATAACTCTGTATGATGTTAGAGGGTACTAGATTTTGGGTGGGGGGGTGATAGGTGAAATGGGGTTAGGGAACAGGATAAAAATGGTTAAGGGATAAAAAGTAAAAATTGGAAGTAACAAAATAGTCATGGAATGTAAATTAAAGCATAGGAAGCAGAGTCAATTATATGGTAATAACTATGTATAGTGCCAGCTGGGTACTAAACCAGTCAGGTATATCACTTCTTATGCAAATTATATGAATGTCTAACCACTAAGCTGTACACATAAAATAATATTGAATGTCCAAAAAATAAATAAAACACAGATATAGAGAGCTAAATGTGAAATTGACCAATGCACAAAATATTTGAATATCTTAGAAGTTGAAAAATTAAGTAAAAACTATCTTTAATGATATAGAAGATTTGGATGGTACTATGAAACAAAGCACTGCAACTACCAGTGACAGAATACACGTTATGTTCAAGTACACACCGATATACAAATATAATTCAGAAATTGGGCCATAAGATTATTGTAAATGAATTTTGAGGCCTAAAATCTTATAGTATGATTTATTCTCACATTTGTTTAGTCTATATATGAATCAATAAAAATATAATAAATTTAAAAATGCCAAGATATTTGGAAGTCATGCAATTTCTTAATTCTCTGTGTTAATCATCCTTAGATCCTACAAGAAATTTTAAAAACATTAATAAGTATTTTTCATGAATGGAAATAAAAACAAAACATATAAAAGTTTTTCATTTGCATTCATACTATACTTTGAAATATTTCAAAGTAAGTGCCAACATTAGGAAAGAAGCAAAGTGAAAATCAATCTTCTAAGCTTCAACCTCAAGAAATAGAAAATGATAAGCAAATTAAATTGATGTAAGTAAAAAAATAAAGTAGTTAACATAGAACCTGAAATTAGTAATGCAGAAATGAATAATTTAAAGAAAGTAAAAACAAAATCAAAATCTCTTTTTAGCTTAAAAGAATTGATAGGACCTATTAAGGCTAATCAAAGGTAAAAAAAGAAATATAAATTTTAAAATCAGAATAAAAACGTAGACATCACTACAAATACAACAGTTATTAAAGGGATGCATATATTATGAACATGTTTATGTCAATAATTCTTAAGCAAAATTATGATGATGCATTTTTTAAAATTACAACCTATAAAATAGTTTACTCCCCACTAAGAAACACTAGGCACAAATGATTTCACCAGTTACTGCTGTTGTATATTTAAAGAGGAAATGATGCTAATTTGATAGGTAATTTATGCATCAACTTGACTGGCCATGGGCTGCCCAAGATTAAACATTATTTCTGATTTCATCCAAAGGGTATTATTTCTGGATGAGATTAGCATTTTAATTTTTTGGGCTCCATTAAGTAGCTTGCACTCCCTAATGTTGTTGGAAATATCCAATCTGTTGAAACTCTGAATAAAGAAAATACAGAGGAAGAAGAAATTTTTATTTATTTTTTTTCTCTGCGTTCCTGATGGAGCTGAGACATTTCATCTCATCTGTCGCCTTCAGATTTACACCATTGGCTCCCTTGGTTCTTAAGCCTTTAGATTCAGACTGAATTACACCACTGGCTTTCTTGGGTCTTCAGTTTGTCAAATGGCAGATGGTAGGACTTCTCAGCCTCTGTAACTGCCTGAGCCACTTTCTTATAAAATCAAACTCTCTCTCTCTTTCTTTCTCTCTCTCTCTCTGTGTATGTATGTGTTTATGAGGGAAAAAAGTGAACCTCCAACGCTTTTCACTCCATACATAATAAGTCATTCCAGATGGATCATAAATACAATGTGTATAAATGTAAATACAAAAACATTGTATTTCAAAAAACACAGGAGATTATCTTTGCATCTAAAGTAAATGGCTAATAAATGCATAAAATACTGCTCAGTATCTTATTAGATATCGGGAAAATACCGAAAAAATCTATTAAAATATTTATACTCACCAGAATTATTCTAAAGGATGCAGATAGCAACACACACACAAATCTAAAATAATATCTCATTAAATACATCAAGAAGAATCCTGGAAACATTTTACTTAAAATATTGTAATAAATATCTGGACATAGTAGAACAATATCAATTTTTATTATTATTTTTTTTGGTTAAATAGTGGGTAAAAATCAAAATGTAAAAAATATCAAATAAATTACTCTAGTAGTAATATACAACTTTTATTCTTTAAAAGACCCTGATATTTTTAAAAGGTGTTCAATTTAGTTTTTTCTATGGGAACATGAGAATTTCCAATTGAAAAAGAATGAAGTGGAGTGAGTACATTCTCTGTTAGGTCTTCAGATTGTTTTGCGTAGTAGAGAAGTGATTCTGTGGGCCATTGGAATGCCCAGTAATCTTCATTTAAACTTAGAAGAGAGAATGGCGTAAAATTTGTTTTCTTTTTTTAATTCTTAAGTTTATTGGGGTGACACTGGTTAGGACAACTCTACAGTGCATGATTTATGTGCTGCATTATGTGTTCACCACCCAGTCAGTTCTCTCTCCATCACCATATATTTGAGTTCTCCTTTTTCCTTTCCTATCCCTTACCCACTTCTGTCTTCATGTTTCTTATTTTTTATTTTTTTATTGTTAAATGTATTGGGGTGACATTGGTCAGCACAACTCACACAGGTTCCAGGTGTACAATTACACAGCGCATCATCCATCCGTTGCATTATGTGTTCACCACCCAGTGTCAGTTCTTTTTCCATCACCATATATTTGACTCCTGCTCCCTCCTCTCCCATCCACTCTGTCCTCTCCCACCCAACCCCACACCCCCTTATCCTCAGGTAACCACTGAACTATTGACTGTATCCATGAGCTTTTGTTTCTTTGTTGCTTTCAGTTTTATATTCCACATGTGAGTAAAGTCATACAGTTCTTTGCTTTCCCTGTCTGGCTTATTTCACTAAGCATGATGATTTCCAGGTCCATCCATTTTGTTGCAAATGGCAATATTTCATCTTTTCTTACAGCTGAGTAATATTCCATTGTGTATATGTACCACAGCTGCTTTATCCAGTCATCTGTCGCAGGGCACTTGGGTTGTTTCCATGACTTGGCCACTGCAAACAGCACTGCAGTGAACATTAAGGTCCAAATGTCTTTTGCGGACTAAGGTTTTCAAATTTTACGGGTAGATACACAGAGGGGGCATTGCCAGATCATATGGTAACTCCATTCTCAATTTTCTGAGATATCTTCAAACTGTCCTTAGCTAATATCACACTGAATGGTGAAAAGCTGAAGCCTGTTCCCCTAAAATCAGGAACAAGACAGAGATGCCCTCTGTTGCTATTCAATATAGTACTGGAAATTCTAGCCAGAGTGATCAGGCAAGAGAAAGGAATAAAAAATATCCATATTGGGAGAGAAAAAGTAAAACTGTCACTATTTGCAGATGGCATATAGTTTAATAAGCACTGAACTGTCATTCAGAATATGCAGATTAAATTTAAATGAATAAAGGATTTTCCTCACTCATGTCAAGTCACTTATTCATGCCTCAGGAAATATGTTTATAAACTAATACTTAACATACATGTTCTACAGAGTGTATTAATATAGAAAGGGATAATCAAATGGACCTATGCAATTTAAAGATGAGGCAAATGAAGAAGTGAGTGAGGCCTAACTCTTTTCTAGATATCTCAGTCCCCAGTGATGTTGATTTTTATTTTTCCAAGATAAGAATAAAAAGGCAGACAGTAATTCCTCCTTATGTGGAGTTAAAAATTGTTTAATCAATGCTGCATGCTATTATTGCTATTATTTGTAGAGCGGTGATAGTAATTACAATAGTATTAGTAGAAGTAGAACTCAAAGATTTTTGGATGATTTAAACAGGCTATAAATGTAAGTAAAACACATAGCATGACAGCACTCCTACCCATTCTGCTAGGTGGAAGATCATTGTACACTATAAAAATGAGCCACTTCAAACTCAAATATATAGGCATTCATTTTCAGTGCTTACTTAAAAAAATGTTTTCTATAAAATTGACAAATGATAATAAATGAGTGATAGTCAGAAATTTTATTTTTCCTATCTTTCTGTTTTATTCACTTTCTTCTTTTCCTATGCCTCATTTTTTTCTTCTTTTTCATTCTTAACTACCATTCTACTTTTCTCTTTTCTTTCAATGTTTTCAAATTATGTTCCTGTTTAGTTACTTATTTTTTATCCTTGTCATTATTTTTCATTTTGTTTATTGGTCACTACCTAAAGTCTAAGCATTTTATTCTGGAGGAACTGGTTTTGGTTATGAACATGCAACTAGAGAAGAATACATTTATATATAATATAATGCAGAAATCTATGAGGATTGATGAAAATTTGACACGGTTTGAGATTCTGCATCTCTAAAACCCATACTCCTTAAAATGAACAAGTAATAATTAAAATTCTCATGAAAATAATTATTTAATTCTAGTTAGAAAAATAATGTAACAATATAGTAAATGCAATTGGGCATGGTTTTTCTTTAATAAGTATAGTTTTGTTATATTAGCTCTGTTATTTAGTAGAAATTTGACTTCCTTCAGTTTTCTTAATCTCTCACAGCATAAAAAATATTATCTATGATATTTTCCTATTTACCTCATAAGATTGTTTTGTAAAAATGAGGAGAGATAATGCATAGGAAAGTACTTTATAATCTCCAAAGCACCCTACCAATGCACAAAGTAAGGTAAGAAGACATAAAATTGTAATGAGTTATTTGGTGCTGTACACACAATTTCCATGATAACTATGAATTAATATATTGCTCTAACAGCAAAATATCTTTTGGGACTTAACAATTTTTAAAGCTGGGTCAATTCTACCTTCAATAAAGGGCAGAGTTTAGAAGTACAAAATAACATTCTCTAGTCTTTTGGTATGCTTTATTTAACATAAAATTCTCACCATAACTGAATTTGTTTTACATTTGAGAATTTATCTTTTTGATAGCAGACATTTTGTATACACATAAACAAACACATGAACATGCATACACAATTAATGAAATATCTTCTTAAAAATAAAACTAGTTATATAACTGGTGTATATTACATTTGGGTGCACTGAAAGAAATGGATTATTATTATGTACTTCTATTTTTGTTGTTTAGTGGTAATAATGGGTTAAAAAAAGACTATTTATTTTGTTATTCAATCCTTTACACATTTGCAAGATGGTAAATGAGCCTGTGGATTGAAACATATTTTTTTCTTTGTAATAATAGTTATTTTGTTCATATACTAAAATCATAAACTTTAATGCACAAAGTTCCCTGTATTATAAACAACTGAGTTAAATGATCACTTTGGAATTGTAAATAAGGAATATATATATAAATTATATATATATGTAATTATATATAATATAAATATAAATACATAGTAGTTTTCAAAATGTAAGCTTTTTCTCTGTTGACCGTACTCTTTCTGTGTAAGTGAAGCAGACTGATTATTTGTCCTTTAGAAGGAGGCACAATTGAAATCCTCATTTGCTCCTTCTGAGTGGCTCTTCTCATTATCCTTTGCTGTGACTTACTGTCTCTTTAGAATATGTGATGCAATAATGGCCTCTTTATTCATAGGAATGATATGATTCAGTGCTAGGCAGTGACATCTTGAAGGAAAGGCAATTTCACAGATTTTTTTTAACAAATTAAAAATGTGAAAATTGTCAAAACTAACCCTTGCCGCTACTATTTTTATACAAAATGTTTCTATGGCTAACTCCTCAAAATCCTCTGTACACCCCATGAGAAAGTTCTAAACTCCTTTTCAATACTGCTAACACTAATAATAAGCGACAAAAATAATAATTACATTATCATCAGGATGCTTAGCTCAATAATGCTCCAGTTTCAGACCAGACTAATATTTTTTATAAATCTACTCATCCATGTGTATATGTACAATGGCTTTCTTCCAAGGAACACAAAGTCCCATACTTAACTCCCTCATTTATTTCCAAAATGTTCCTTTAAAAACATGTCATGATCAGAGGTGAAAACAAAAACAGTAAGTATTTATATATCAGCTAAGTGATATGTATTGTTTCAATATGTTGGTGGCTGTAACCACTGGTTCGCTTTTCTGCAGTAGAAATAAGAAAAGAATTGCAGTGTATTTGTCCTCTAATCTGTTATTGCTAATTTTTGCATTGTTATGCAGTTATGTATTTGGATATTGCACGTTTAAACACTGAATGTAAAATGACCATTAAATAAATAACAACACTCTGCTAGTAATCATGGGTAATCAGTTTGGTGATATCACAGTTACTTCAGTCAATTTTGCATTATATAATATATAGCCCTTGTTACATAAAACCACTACAATTTAAAAAAATACTGTATGACTTTTAATAATATTTCATTTCTCCAGTGTACAAATGATGAGAAGTTTTTAGAGAACTGATCAAGTACAAAATTGGTGGCAGAGTTTAATCTGATATTGAGGTTTTGATTTTTTTCTTTTTCTGTATGCAGTCAATAAAAAATAGATTAAGCTGTGGAACTTCCAGAAATTTTTATAGGGAATTGAAATAGGTTCCTGACTCCCTCCAAGATTCTTTTGTGGTCAGTAGAGTCTCCCTTGCTAATATATCCAGATTTTGGCTGATACCTGCCAGGAGAGTAGTTTCAACTGTTGGAGCCGCTTCTCAGTGGGGCCGTGACTTTTACGTTCCTGTGTAATGGAGTGTGTCACCATTTACCATATGATGGGATAGCCTGTCTGTCAGCCAGGGAGCTATTTAAAGTTATATATAGGTCAAATGAGCCAAAAAGAGCAAAGTAAGATCAAGAATATTGAATATCTTAAAACAAAATGATCAAAATATTTTCAGTACTAGGTGATTTCTTCCAATGTGTGTCTTTAGTCTCTGATGAAAATGATAGTGAATCACTTAATCCATTAAGAAAAATGTATTTCAAGGGTAAACATTTTCCTTCTTGAATCAACCATATGGTGAACAAAGTCTATTTCTACAAATGGTTTTATATATTACTATTCCTACTTACTAATGCAAGGTGTCTTAACATTTCTAATTTCTACTTCTGGGATCAAATTATGTTTTCATCTCATTAAGAATCACTAAATGTTTTTTTCTGAGTTGTTTTTTGTAGCTAAACTACCATTGACATACCATTTACTGTTTAAAAATGCTAAATAAATTATATTAAATGATGAAAAAAATGTATTTCATCTTTGTTTCCAAAGGCACCTTTATTATTAGGAGCTCTGTTCTAGCTAAAAAAAACATAGTAATGTTTGATAAGTGTTTGAAGGATTTAAAACAGAAAATGCATTTTTACAAATTCTATAGTTAAGTCATCTGAAAATGTGAAAATTATATTTTAAAATTATTTAAATTACTATAACTCCAGATCAAATAAACATTAGTGCTTAAGGTATTATAAATATGTCTCTAATCAGAGTTTTTTTTTTAATTTCCTTTTCTATAATTTAACAAAAGTAAATGTTCAATGTTCCTATCATATTTCATTATACAGTTTATTTTATTGTTAGTCATTCTATTAAATTATAACAGTGATTGCTTTTTAGGACACCAACCAATAAATACGTAAAGTAAAAAAATTACATTAGAAGAGTTAATGTAAGAAATACAAAGAATATTTAGCAAAATCTTTTTTTTTTTAGGATAAGGCCCTTTCTAGTAAAGAGTGAAAAATCCTGCATTAGGGTAAATCAGTCTTGTGTCCAGTATTTTGAAGACCAGTTTTAAACCAGTTGCTTACTCTTTTACCTTCGAATTTTTGCTATCTTTATTTTTAAGTAAAATACTTTCAAATTATTAATGCACAAATAATAAAGGCTTCAACAATTGTATTCCTGTCTTATACAACTCAAGTCCTTACCATATCTACAAAGACAACATTTCTAGTGACCCCTAACTTTGTCACATATTCTGTGTAATCGTGTTCGGTATGAGAATTAGTCACTGGGGGGAAAATGTCCTAATTTCAATTCCTCTCTCTTAGCTTAGTGGAATCCTGTTAATAGACTGAAAAGTTACAAAAAACATGTAAAAAGTTAATAATGTTTTGTGGTTTTAATTAATTTCTCCATAACAATAATGGGGAGTGATTCTTCCTAAGGCCTTTTATACACTGTCTCTGGGAGTGTCAATTAATACAGCAACATATGGTAGACAATTTGGCACAGAGTGTATGACCCATTCTTCCATTTTTCTGGCATACACGATAGAAAAGCCCATTTATGCATGCAATGAAATGCATAAAAATAAGTTTATTTTAATATTTATAATAGCACTAAATTGGAATCGACATATATTAATTTATTAGTAAAGAATTTAAATGAACTGAGATAGCTTTATAATATTAGATATAATACTATGTAGCTTTTAAAAGCATAACTGATATTGGTAATTTAAAAGGCTTATAATTTTAAAACTATATAGCACTCTGTTGGGCACTGTAATGATGCAGAATAATAAAATGGACTTTAAGAGTACAAGAAAGCCATACCTTCCGGAATGTTAATCTCTGCTTTTTAGTTTTCTCAAGTAAAAATTGGGTTAAGTAATTTTTAACCTCATATATATGTTGTCATAGTTAGTGTGTCTGTGTATAATGTATATATTAATTATACCCATATATATATAAATAACTTATGCATTTGATAAGGGTAAAGGTAGAGATAGAAATAAAGATAGACAGATATAGATATGTATATATATTATAACACCATACTATCATAGTTAACAAACCACAAATTGCAGATATTAAATTAATAGCAGTACTTATATTTGGAGAAGGGAATAAGGGAATATTACTGTTGTCTCTCATGTTTTGATTCTTAAATATAAGTAAATGTTTTCATGTAGTAGACATTTAATATAAAAAAATAAATAAATAAAGCAAGGCTAACAGCAATATTTATTTTAACCTCAACATATCTGATATACAATATTTTAATGTGCTAATTCTTCATTTTTTGAAATTAGCATTAAAGTGCATGGTAGTAATTATAGTTAAATAGAAAAACAAATAATATAAATTAATTGATGTGGCATAAAGTCAAGGAATCTTTTAAGGGTGACAGTTTCAGTTGGAACTTTCACAATAACATTAATATATAGATAGTGCTGGATGGTAGATTTCAGGTAATTAGGACAGACTAAGCCAAGACATGGGGAGAACAAGCAAAATAAAATTGACATTTGTTTTCAGAATGCTTTACTTGAAATGTCCTGTTGAACAAGTCATCTGACCTCTCTAAAACTATTTTCCTATTTGAAAAATGGGTATAAAACTACTTATCTTGAAGGGATAGTGCAGGATTAAAAGCCGTAGCACACCAAAAATGGATTTGTAAACTATAAATCCCCAAATATATGTCAGTTATTATCTTTTTGTTATTGAGAAATATATATACAGACATAGGGAGCTCAATCTCACTAAAAGAACTACTGTAACAAGAAAAAGAAAATTGTGTTGATATACTGGCTAAACTAGATTATGGAAATATGAGAAAAACACATAGAAATCTTGGACTTGAATTGTTTTAAAATTTGTGCTTCAAAAAATAATTAATTTTGGGAATTCCCTGATGGTGTAGCGGCTTAAGGCTTCGGCGCTGGCGCTGTCAGTGCTGCGGCCTGGGTTCGATTCCCAGCCAGGGAGCTACCCACATACCAAAAAGCAAAAAAAAAAAAAAAAAAAAAAATTAATTTTACAATATTTATAATTATGTCTCTTAATAAGCTAGCGTTTTGAAACATGTGCATTACACTCTTCTTTATGTGCTTTACATATACTAATCTCTCTTTAATCTTGCAAAAATATGAAAAAGGCATTACTATTTTAGTTATAAAAACAAAACAAAACAGTGTGTTTCTGAGTCACAAAATTAACTTGACCAAGAAACCATCCAGTCAGCACCAGATTTGGGATATGAACACGTGCAGCCATGCTTTTAATCACTATGCCATCATCACTTCCTCCCATGTAGTACTTGCCCTTAGGTAATGGCTACAAAGAAGAAAAATTGGGACTAGCAAATATATTCTTGACTGAATATAAGAAAAGAAAAAAAGACTTAGATCAAGAAAAAACAGACCAGCAAGCATGATTTAGGAACTAAGACAATTTCAGGTTTGTGATGATGTCTCAGTCACACCCTAGATACAAGTTCTTTAGCTTCTCTGAATAGTTATCTTTTTTTCTTCAGAAGTAGCTGTATGGGTGTCAAGATTTGAGAACACTTATATTTTTAGATGTGGTTTCTGTTTGATAATTAGGTTTTCTTGGTTTTTATAAACAAAGGTAAATGAGAGCAAAGCACACACATGTTTAAATACTTAAGGTAGGATCTAGTAGGGCAAATATGACACAAATTTCTTCTTATATGTAATTCTACCCATGGATTTGGATGTGAAATACTTGGAAATGAGAAGTGCATATGGTATACCTTCTGCTTTTAAAAATGTATACACATCAATAGGCAGCTAAACAGTCAGATATAATTGAGGAAAGGAAACCCTGAAAAGACAGAAGCAGAAAGGTAAAATAAAAAAAGAATAAGGACAAAAGGGGTTCAAATCTCTGAACCAAAATAAGATAAAATACTGAGATAAAATATCAGATAAAAAAGTGCTAAACAGTAGAAGCTATGTTTTAGTTGGGAAATGTTTCTAGTAATACTCGAACCAATCCTTAATTGTGTTATCTTAGGACACTATCAGCAGAAGCATCTATTTGAAATAAAAAGCCTCATGATAATAGAAACAAATGTTTTCTAATAAAAATTATTGAGGTTTGATAGAAACCTGGTTTGATAATATAGGAATTATACATTTTATTCCATTATCAAGTATAGGGGGAAAAAACAGAAAACACTAGGTATTTGGAACAGGAAAAGATTCAAAACAGAAAATTAGAAAGTTACACAACTTTGAAAAGGCAGAAAGACCAAAGGTTAGGAAAATCATTTCTAACTTCAAGGAAATCCAAAAGTGAAAAAATAAGAAGGAAGCTATTGATAATTACCTCAGTTGCCAATAACACTTAAGTAGGTTATTTTCACAGCAGGATCACCTGTTGGCAGTACCCCATGGTCAGCTGCTGATTCCCACAAGATAATTGAATCTTTTATGAGTGCTTCTCATTAGCTGAACTCAAGTAGAAGACTGGAAAATATAGCTTGAGAACTGCAAGAGTTGAGAAGGGAGAAGATATGATACTAAACTAACCAGAGACAATCCAGCATAGGTAGTGCTAAGGGTGGAAATGTTAGAGGCAAATATTATTGCAGGTTGTAATTTAAAACAAGCTAATGATAGAGACAATGGAAGCTGAGAGGATTAATAAATCATACTATATAAGTAATGTTGTCATATAACTAGCATTTTTTGAGTGTTTACAATGTGCTGCATAGTACCTATGCTCTACCCTATATATAAACATGGCCTCTATTTGACAAATAATTTTCTGTGTGTCAGGAACAATGCTGAAAATTCTATAAATAACTGCTCATTTTATTCCCATAACAATGCTATGAGATAGATAATTCTATTATCTGCCTTTAAAGATTGAACATTGAATCATGGACATGACACAGGTAGTTACTTGCTAGAGTTCTCACAGCTAGTGCAAGGCAGAGCTATTATAAAATTCAAATCCAGGCAATTTGGCCCAAAGTCCATTTCCCTAAACACTATAGTATGGTGCCTTTTATTTTAGATTCAATAGATTATCCTTTTCATGAGAAAAGTACGTTTTGATTGTTAGAAAACATGGAGGCTCAGAATGTTAAATGATTTACCCAATTTGATACGAATAGTAAAATAGGAGTATCTAAGTATTTTGACTTAATTTAGCAATTGCAGGATTTGATGACCAATTATTTATAGCAAACGAAGTAAAGAGATGATCTGAAGATAATGTTTAAACTACCTCACTTGGGAGATCTAAAGAACAGTAGTTCCACTGAAAGAAATAATGTAGTAAAGCAGAGAATCATTTAAAAAAATGATATTCAGATTGGAATGAATTGAATCTGAGCAGTAACAGAACATTTAAATGGCAATGTTTTCTATTCAGTGACATGTCAGTTACATATTAGGAATAAATTTCTCCAAAGAAGAGAAATGCTGATGGAATGTACAGCCTCACACTGCATAACAATATTTGGGTCATTGACAAACCACCTATATGTACACGGTCCTATAAGATTATGACATAATTGAAAAATTCCTATTGCCTATTGATCTCACCACTGATCTACTGTCCTAGTGCAATGCATTACACAAACATTTACCATTTTGTTACAATTGCCTACAGTATTTAGTATAGCAACATGCTATACAGTTTTTGTAGCACAGGAGCTGCAGGGCAACAAAATGTGTCACCTCAAATTATATCTACTTGGCATCATGATTATTTTAGGCTGGTTAATTTTAAGATATAGCAGACATAGAAGAGGCTTAGTTACCTTATGTAAAAGACATTTACATTCATAAGTGTTTCACTTGTTGTACCAGGAAGAGGGTTGTGACTATCTCTACAAACTCTTATCAATCTGGAAGGTAACTTAAATGTACATAATAATATTATCCTTGTTTACTATGCCTTTACTGATAACCTCCCATAATTGACTTTTTCCATCCCCAACACCTTTTTTTGTCTACAGCTGAAGATGTTATTTAAGGTGGTGGTTTCAGCCATTTTCACGAGTTACTGTTTTCCTGGGTCTCTCCCATGTATACAGGAGATACATATGCTGTTAACCAATTTTTCCCCATTAATCTGTCTTTCATTACATGGATGTGTCAGCCAAGTACCCAGAATGATGGAGAGAAATTATTTTTCTTCCCTTACAGATCAATAGACTATACCATATAGCTTAGGTGAGTAGTAGGCTATACCATCTAGGTTTCTGTAAGCACCCTATACTATGATTGCACAACAAAATCATCTAAGAACATATTTCTCAGAACATATCCCCATCATTGAGTGATGCATGACTGTGTCTCAGGACTGACCCAAACCCTGTGTATGAGGGCAAGATAAGCAGAAACACTGCACTTGTATTCATTTTGAACTTGAACTAGAAATAATATACAAGAGATAAGACATTTTCAGAGAAAATTCTAGATATAGTAGAACAAATAAAGTGATGGGTTAGAGTTGGTTTTTATGACACTTTATTTACAAATACAAATACTAGGTTAATTTAGCCCATGTGGTTGTAGTTTCCCTATTCTTGCTGTCAAGGATAAAGCTCAAAATCTTGATTATAGCTTTTAAGTTTGTTTTTCTAGTCACTATTTCATATGATTTTTTTCTCAATTTGGAGCATTCTTTCTTCAACTTAAATGTGAATACCTCAGAGAAGGCCATCTTTACTGCTGAATAATGTGTTCCCAAGGCATTCTGTTTTTCTTCTTTCCTTCACATTTTTACATGGTTAAAAAAAAATAGTGTAGAGATTCAGTGAATGGAGGCATACTTTGTGGTTCAAATCCTGACTTCATCACATTCTAGATGTTTGATTTGAATCAAATTACTTAACATCTCTTTGTTTTGCTCATTTATAAAATAGGAAGAATAATAGTATCTCAAAAGATGTTATAAGAGTGAAAAGAATTAGTGTTTATTTAGAACAGTGTCTGGCACATAGTAAATGCTAAATAACAATATATTTTCATTACTTTTCCCATTTTCCACTAAGCTATAATGGTAAATGGTGAAAAGTATGTCATCTGTTCACTATTCTATCTCTAGGCTATCTCACACAGAATGTATATGATAAAAAGTGAATTAAAAAATGGATTATTTTAATTATTCAACCATTATCAAATATATGTAATTACTTTCTTTTATCACTGTCAAGTTATTTATTTCATTTTTATCTGCTATATACTCTAGAGTCTAAAATATAAACTATGAGGGCAAAGACTACTATCTCCAGAACTGTATAACTTAACAGTGATTGCTTAATAAATATTTGGATGTGTATATACCTATACATAACTCCCAAAATAAAGTCCCAACCAACTCCAAGCCCCTTTGTGAGGTGGACATAGGATTTTGCTGCAACCTAATCTGTCAACATCTGTCTTTGTATGTTCCAACCATAATAAAATACTTGCATTGCAGTTCACATCATTTCTCTCTGTCTTCATGCTTTGTACATGTTCTTTACCTATTTTGGAACTCTCCTCAACCCTCAAACATATACACATACAACCAAGACAATTTTTTCTATAATACTATGAGTAAATCCTTATTTATCTTTCTGTTTTAAACATATATTTACTTTTTTCTAACATTACAATTATTTCCTGACTTCCTGAACCTGAGTTAGGTACCCCTTTATTTGTGTTCCTACAAGAAACACATCGTGGTTATTACAATGATTATCTTCCTCATGAAGTCAAGCTTTTCTGTGCCAGGGACTGTATTTTGTTCACTATTAATTCCAAATATTTAGCACAGTGACTTAAAAATTGTAAATATCAAACACCTATTTGATGAATACATAAAAATTATTGTTTATTGAGTGCCCAATAGATTTGGTGAGAAAAAAATGACCAATCATCCAGCAATTAAGAAATTCACAATTTGGTCTATGCTTTGAGATTTAAAGAATGAAATCTGCATTTTACCTGTATTAAATTTTATTATGAAAGTGAGGAAAATGTCATTTCAAGAGGTTAGAAATGAATGGATTTTTTTTAGAATGTAAAAATAAGATTTTAGTGCTTGGTCACTTAGCTGGGAATTAGATTATCTAAATGTATAAAATCCACAATTAAAGAGTTAGTTTTTATGAGAAACTGTACATTGATTTGTCTACTTTAAGCAGTTTGCAGATGTTATTTTACACCTGAGATATACTCTTCCTGTTTAATATTTTATTACTCATCTTCATTACCCGCTCACATAATATTAGAGACAATTTTCACCCTGTCAGGATGATTTTTATGTGACATTCTGAGCCTAACTTGTTTCTTGCTCTTCAGAGATATGAAAGGAAACAAACCTGCTAAGAAAAAAAATTAAATTCTATTATATTTATTTTTTTATTACCTGTACAACTGCTTTCTTCTCTTTGCCATGATTACTTAGAGATCAGTGTGCATAACCAAGAATAGTCTGCCTAGACAAGTTTGGTAGAATTTGAAATGAATGAAAATGTTAGGTTTGCATTTTTTAAATGAAGTCTTTCTATAGTTGTATAGCAAAACAAAGCATATTATAGAAATAAATATACAATATGTATTTCTAATAATTACTCAGTCTTCAAAATAATCTTTGGCTAATACTTTAATTCCTTCTTTCCCTAAAGTTGCCAAAATATAGTGACAAATGCATCACATTTTTGTTGCTTAAACTTTTTATAATTTTAAGCTTATAAAAAATAAGAATTAATATAATGCTAAGAATATCTGTATGCTTTTTACTCAGAAGCCCCAAGTGTTAATTATTTATAAAATTTGATCATTTGTTGTACTGCTCTCAGTGGATTTCTCTTTATTTGAGGTTAATTTGCATACATCATGACCCTTTCTCCTAAATAAAATTCCTAAGTATGTATGTATGTATATTTATATACATATATATCAAAATAACAGTGTATTTACTTATTCAGTAAATTTAATATTGATTCCACTATACCATCCTAAATCTATTACTGTCAATTAATGACATAATTCTAGTTTTGTACATTTCTTATCTATAATACAGGATTCAGTCTAGAGGGAGGTACTGCATTAGTTGTCATGTCACTTTGCCTCCTATAATATGAAACATTTCCACAGATTTTCTTTGTTTTTTGTGAAGCTGACTTTTTTTTTAATAGTACTATTTCTGTTATTAAAAAAATAAAACGCTTTTTATTATGAATTTGTCCAATCTTGTTTCATGTCTTTTTCAGGGCATCACATCTGAAAACAGACAATGTTCTTCACTCCCCACTGGTGATGTTAATTCTGATGAGTCTATCCAGGTACTCTCCAATTTCTTCACCGTATTTATATTGATTTTTCTCTTGTAACCAATAAACAGATTTTAGGAAAACAATTTAAGAACATGCAAATAACCTGTCCCTCATCATAATTGCCCCCTAGATATAACATACATTGATTATTACTTGAACCACTCTGAATAGAATGATTGCATAATGCTAGCTCTTCAACTCTAGCACTCCCTCTCTTATCCTTCAATTACATATTTATATTTTTATTTATTGGTTTACTATATTTATAGACTCATATATCTTTATTTTAAATAAGTTATAATTCATCAATATATTGAATTATTTTGCTCTATCAATTGCTCCATAATTGTCCAGTAACATGTGCTATTATTATTATTATTATTATTATGTTTATTGTTATTATTGTTACTACTACTGCTTAATTATTTTCTGGCATAAGAACATTTTAAGCTTATCTTCTATATACACTGACTAGCTTTATAAAGTAAATTTCTTCCAGGTTCTCTGGTTTCATTTAGTAAAGAATGGAATTAGTGATCAAGATCACGTACTAGATATGCTCATTGCTATTAGAGTATCCTTAATACTTGGTCTTTTAGAAGACAGATCTAGAAAATACATATATACATAACATGTATACAAATGTACATCACTGTTATATATGTTCATGTAGCCATGCATTTACACAAAAATAGATGTTTATGTTATATGTACAAGTATACATACATGAATAAATTATATATGTACATATTTTAAATATCATGAATTTGCATCGAGACCTCCAATTTTAATGCATCATTACAAAATTCTTTCATGACTTTTTCATTCTATAATTGTCATATTCCCTTTCTCAGTGAACACCTTGGTTCCAAAGTATCAACATATATAATCTTTTGCTCAATCCTATAATATCTCAAAAGTTGTTTCAGATTTCTTTGCCCATTACACTATGAAAAACAAACTTACTGAAAATATTCCAAGATTTCTTTACAACTTCCACACCTACTAAAAACTTAGGATATATTGTCAAATTTTGCATTTGTAAATTACTTTGGTCATTTTCTTTCTTCCTCCATTTCTATTTTTTTCCTTCTCTCGCTCCATTTCTCTCTCCCTCTCTCTCAACTATCCTTCTCTGACATTCTCCCTCTCTTCTCTCTCTTTCTCTATCTTTCTTTTTTCCCCTTCAGCATTCATTTGAAACTCATCTGAATACAGTTATTTGTTTGCTTCCATTTCTATATGTTTATCCTTTGCATTATTATTGATTTAATTTTTATAGAAAATGTAGAAATTACCATGCTTACAAAAGTCATAACAAAATAAAGTATCACTTTTACCTCATTTCTTCAACCCCTTGTAGGTAACCAATTTAATTCCTGCTTTATACAGTCTTATTTTTTTATAAAGAAAAGCATATATATGAATGCTATCTTATTTTTCTTGCTTTTTATACAAAGGATATATAATATGTATGAATGATATATTATGCACACAAACATATATATTTGTACATTGATATTCTATTTACTTGAGAATATCTTCTGTAACTAATTTCATATCTGTTCCTGGACTTCCATATTTAGCTGCATGTGGTAATTGCACATTCTAAATTGTGTGTATGCATCATAGTATATTCTCCTATGATTGGTTTTCAATATTTTGCAGTTATAAATAATGTTTTACTAAATATCCTTGTGCACGTGAATTTTTGTATTAATTGGAGTTGTATCGTTAAGGTACACTCCTATGAGTGGTATTGCTGAGTGAAAAGGTAAATGCTTATATGGCATGGTTTTATTAAACCTTGCCAAATGTTAATCTCCAAAGAGATTGTATCAATTTTCATTATCATCACACAAAATATCTGAGCGCTTGATGTTCCAAAGCCTTGCCAATTTTTAAGCTTCTGTTGTTTTACTAATTTGGTGTAAAAGAAGTAGAATTTCCATGTAGTTTTCACTGCATTTCTCTCATTATGAGAGAAGTTCAATTTCATTTCATATGTGTAAGGGCTAATTTTTATATATCTTTTGTAGACTGTTTTTAATCTACCTTTTTAAAATGCTTTTCCAAAAATTAGCTATAGTAATTTTTATCCACTATATTTGTTGAAAATATCTTCTTTTGATTTGTTATTTGTCTTTTGGTTTTGATCCTGAAACTTTCTGTCATGAAAATATTTTCTTTACTTTTAGATACTTCATTCAATCACATTTTTCTCTTAATTACATTTAGAATTTTAAGAAAACCTAGAAAGTCTTTTCTAATTTGAGATTACAGTTAAACAAACAAAAAATTTTACTTATTGATTCATTTAGAGTTTATGCTTGTGTGTGGTATGAAAAATTTTAACATATTCCAAAAATAATCAGTAGTTTCAACATCATTTATTTCCCCCCAAAATTATCTTTTTCACAGCGATTTGAGATATAGCCAATTATTATATAGTAGATTTTAAAAAATTTGTAGTTGTTTCTATTTGAGACTTTCTTTTCTATTTATTGATATTTATGTCTATTCATGCACCTATTTTAATTGTAAAGTATTTCTAGTATGCTTTAATACCTGGCAGGACTTGTTATTCTTCATAGCTATTCCTGCACATTCTTTTCTCGGTTATTGTGAAATCACAAATTTTTTAACTTGCAAAAAATTAAATGTTATTTTTATTTATAATTTCCCCTAATGGTTATGTAACTCATGGTAAGTGTTAATTTTTAGGAAGTTTTAGTGACTCTTCTATATAAACTATGTCCAAAATGTTTACTATTTAGTTACATGTTGTTATTCTCATTTACAGTATGTATCCACATGCCTAGCTATATGCTTATTTTTGAGGTCATTTGCATAGCATCCAACTTCTTGCATGTAATAGGTCCTTGGAGATGTTCATCATGCTGAAAGGAAGAGAGAGTACAAAAGGCAGGACATAACAAAATGGCATACATAGCTAAAATCTGTTTGTGAGCACATATGGAGAACCTATGTGACACACCAATAAATGATTAATGGACTTTGTGGGGAAGTAAGGGCTCTGCAATAGCAAGTAAGAAAAAGAGTCGATGAAACATGAAGATTTACAGAACTGACTTTCTGTTACTTATATGCAATAAAACATTTATGAGGAAAGAAGGAAGAAAGGGTCACAAGTTGCTACTGAGGTGTTGAATATCCAGGAAGTTATAAGATAGATATCATGGAGAGGTAAATGAGGTGTGACTTCTTAAGTTATTGCCATCACAAGAATTATCCAGTGCACCTCTGTGCTCTGTGTTCCTTCCAAATTTATCTTGGTCACTGCTTCTGATACATTTTTAAGAATGCGATATCATAAAACAAAACACAGTTTATAATGTAAAAAGTCTAAATGACAAAAATATAATGGCTGTAGGAAAAATAAGTCTAATAGGAAAAATTGTTTTGGGAAAATGTTAATATCATTATAAACATTAACTTGTCTTGTGGTCATTGCAGGCACAAGTGTTAGATTTGCACTGTATAAAGTAGAACTTTACCATGATATTTATACCTCAGATATTAATGAAAGGGTTTTTTTTTAAATATTAAAAGAATATTAAAATATTCCCATTTGAAATACATTAGAAATCATTTCCCAGAATTGAATGACTAGATAAAATGCGTCTCTCTCACTTGGTGTTACCAAATCCTACTTAGTAACTTTCATTATTGGGGAAGATTAAATCTTGACTCCTGTAATGTGAAAAAAGAAGTTGATTGTTTTAAAAATACACTATAGATATTAATATTAAATCTCACAAGAAAACTCTATAAATTAATAAATCTTAGCATGTCCCCAAATTACAAATTGAAGCATAACTTATTTTTTCCAATGTTAATGTCCTGTCCTGTTAATACTCTTTAAAAATACAAAATATTATAATGAGTTTTGTTTGTACAAAGTATTATGAATTATGTCACATAGTTATATTTATGTTATTTCTAAGTTCTTTGAATTCTTGGAAGAGAAGCTGCTGGATTTTTCTTTCAGTTAATAAGAATAAATGCAGTAGACTATTCACCCTTCCTAAAGAAGTTGACTAGGAGCTCCCTGGTGGTGTAGTGGCTAAGGCTTCAGTGCCTTCAACGCTGCAGCCTGGGTTCAATTCCCAGCCAGGGAGCTATCCACATTAAAAAAAAAGAACGAAAAAATTTGACTAAAAAAATGAAATTAATGAAAGTAACAGAGTAATTTCTTTAAATATATATATGCAAAGTATATGCACAATTAAATAATTAGAAAAGACCAATTAGCAGACAGAGGAAATGATTTAAGGTCTTAAGTAACATACTGAAAATCAAAACCTTGGAGATATCCACTACTCTTTTGAAAGAAGTTAGAGTTAAAGCATAGTGAAAGGTAAAGTAATTATCTAGTAAACTTTAATATGTTCACATTGCAATCTTGAGAAATTATTCAAATAAAGTGTCATTAAAGCCTTTGTTGACTATGTCAATAGATCTTATGTTTGAAAAGATTTCCACAATCCTTATTTTAGTTTCTCGATACAATGTACGTGACTTTAGCGATTATAATCAATTAATGTATACGAAGCATTAATTTATGCAAAGCACAGGATAGGTTTGTAAAGAAATACTAGAAAATGATTTATAATATTTATGATGCATATTTCATATCTTGCATTTCATGTAAGAACAATAATAAAAAAAACACAAAGGTATTTGACTTTAAGCCAGTATGACTTCTAAGGTAAAGAGCTTTTAAAAGTTGTGTGTGTGTGTGTGTGTGTGTGTGTGTGTGTGTGTGTGTGTTTGATATTTTATGTTTTTGGAATAGTGTCACTTTGGTGAGAGCTGTTTTTTTGAAGATTGCCCAGCAATTTAAGAGGTCAAGTGATTTAAAAGAAAAAAAGAGATAGGATAAGACTGAAGTGATGATGAATTACCTATTCTAATATTGCCTCTAGCTACATATTCACATAAGTTCAGGCTTACATTTATTTTTTTCTCAGGGAATTGTCTATTTTCTTTGTAAGTAAATAGAACAAACTAAAAATGTCTATTTAATTAACTAGTAAAATAATCCACAGAGTGGCATGATTGATTTGAATGTGTTGCACAGAGGAAGTCATTTAGTACTTAGATTAAAAGATTTAAGAATTTCCTTACAGAGTAGTACTGATTATCCATGTCTATATGTTAGTTCTATATGACTGAAATAATAACTGAACAAGGCCAATGAAATAGATTGTTGTGGACATCCACAAGTAGCTTTAAAATAATAAAAATAAAGATCTATATTGACCTTGCATGAGGTAATAAAAACAAATGTATCAGTCAAATAGACTATGATTAGGTACCTGAGAAAATCGATCAAATGCATCTACTAAAATCTATAGTTGTTTCAACTATGTATATCTGACATTTGTTTTAGGCAGTAGATTTTGCTTTGGGAGGATCAGGCTCATTAAGCATTAAACACTTTGGGGTAAAATTCCAGAGCTTCATTTCTTATGACAAAATTATTAAAAGACAGAAATTAACATAGCATTAATCTATTCTAGTGACAGGGATTGAAATATAAATGAGAACTGGAAGGGCTTCCTACTTCTTACTTCCTTCTGATTATAATTCAATATCACTCTCCATTTTCATATGTCTAAATATAAAATAACATAACCTATGAATTTTTATGATATTTATTTATTCTTAAATGTCTTTATTAACTTTCTTAGAACTAATTTTCTTCCTAAAAATTCATGGCATCATATGCAAATCTTTATATATTTAACCGATGTGAACGTAGAACTGGCAATGAGAGAAGCAGGAAAAAGAAGCATTAGGAGAATAGAGGTTACATGGCCTCAGTATAACCAAATGAGGATGAATTTAGGAAGGTATTGCAATAAATGCCCCTGACAGACTACATAGTGAACCAATAATATGAGTAGCTTTCTTCCAGATTCTTATGAGATAGTTTCAGATGGCCAAAATATTTAGGGAAAGGACTTTTTAGAGATTTCTTTATCTTTCATTTTGTCTCCTAAAAGTATAAACCACATTAAAACCCATAGAAGAATTTTAAAATCTGTTACCCAGCAGGGAGAGGTGAATTTAGATAAGGAATACTGAAAACAAAAAAAAATTATTGATGTAGAAATACCTTTAGTAACTGTAAGTAAATGTATAAAATATCATGTCCTACAAATATGAAGAAAATCTAAATCAATACTTGTTTAATGTTGTGAATTACTATGTTGACTCTTCAAACATTATTTGTTTTAAACAACAATTGTATTTCCTAGGTGGCCATTTGCTAAATATAAATTTTAATTTTGAATTAATTATGATCCTTTTTAAACAACATAATTGTTTATACTGTAATTCATTCTAAGTGTTATGTGAAATTTTTCTTGATTGATTAACATTGAAAGCATATCATAAAACCAAAAATTTCAAGGTTATTCTAGTTGAAAACTGGCAGAATTCAATGTTTTGCAATATTTTAAACCAATTTTGTCAGTGCATGTTATGCCTCTAAAGTTTTCTGTTAATTAAAGCAGACTTAGATTACTGTCTCTCAGAGAGAAGTTTTTAATGTCTTTGTGATTTTCTCAAAACTCTAACTAGGTACTCTTTTGGAGGTCTTCTTTTGTACTTAGGCAAAGAGAGACCATTTAATTCTCTATTCTCAAGCCAAAAAGAACATTTCATGAAGAACATTTCTTCATGAAGAACATTTCTTGCCTCAGTAAGATACTGGTTCATAAATGTTTTTACTGCAATAAGAAGCAAAAACTAAATGCTAATAAAAATAAAAGAAATTGAAACCAAAGTGAATATCTAATCTTATTTAGTTTGTGAAGAAAAATAACCACAGTTCTCATAGTTGTTTAGACTTTTGGTATGTACGAGTATGGCAAACACAGGGAGATTTGATAGTATATGTTTAAATACACAGAGAAAGGAAGATGTGAAAATCTGAGCTTTTCTTTAAGAACATTTTAATATATATCATGCTGCAGTGAAGTACAGTTAAATAATTAGTAACAGAAAAAGTGTCATTTAACTACTTTTACATGTTTTCAATTATGAAATAAATACCTTAATTGGCATTCTTGGATTGACTGCATAGCAAACTTTTAGCTTTTCTAACACATCTTTTCCAGCATAAATCTCCCACCCAACACAAGCCACATAATCGGATACTTTGTTTATATTATTTCTTCAGTCTAAAATATCCTTTTATACTTTGTTCACAATTTTTCCTTTTCTACAAAATTAGTCAGAATACCTCTTGAAACAGATTATCATCTTTTCTTCCCCAAATCTCAAAGGGAAATTTAGCCTCTTTTCAATATAGAATTTCATATTTTGCACCTTTATTATAATATCAATTTCATTCTGCCTTGGTTTGTAGCTAGTTCTGTACAGAATTTTCTTCTCCACTTATCTTTAAATTTAAAGATCATTATAGTCTTCACTTAAAAATGTCCAAGTATCTTGTCTTTATTTTTGTATTGCTCACAGCTCTTAGCACCACTCATTATTTATGAGGATTATCACAATGACAATATTATTTAACACTACTGTAGGGCCAAATAGTTCCAGGCACTGTTTCAAAGATTTTACATATATTATCTCATTTAAAATTCATTTAAAATACAATTTAGCAATATTAGTAGCTGGCTTTAGATAAAGGTACTCATAAATCATATTATTCATCTGATTTAAAATATAAACTAAAGTTGAAGTTTTATTAGTCTGTTGTGAAAAGCCAACCCTTGATGAGATATACTAGAGAAAACTTTCTTTGTGGTGGATCAGAACATGGACTTTGGAAAGAGTCACACATATTGACCATTAATTAGATGTGTAGTCAAACAAAGTTATTTAAATTCTGAGAAGTTATTTAATTCACAGTTCCCTCATCTATTAAATGTAAAAAGTAATACTTTCCTCACAGACCTATAAAGAAGAGAGTGTAAGTTTATGCATATGAGTTTCATTAAACATGTTTTGCAAAAGGTATATATTTCAAAAAATTACATCTGTTATTATTGTTAATGTTGTTATTTTTAATTACTCATTTTTCTAGAGAGAGCAAAGAGCAACTGTAAAAACAACCATAAAAAAAAGAGTCTTTAACTTGTCTATTTTTTCATCTAAGAATCACTATTTTAAAGATATTTATATATGTAATGATACTTATGTTTTTTTAAATAGAGAAATTTCAAACATGTAGGCAAGCAGAGAAAATAACATGAGATACATTCATAAGCACTTTGCCCAGATTGCTTAGTTTGACATATTTAACTCTGCATAACTATTATGAAGATATTACACCTTGAAGATGGCCTCACACAATTTATTCCTATTTTTCTTCAGAAGTAATGCTATCTGAAAAGTGGCATCTATCCTCTCCATTGATACTTTTACATTTTAACTATATATGTAAATATGTACAATATAAGTATGTATATTATAAAATTTAGTACTTTTATAATTTTAAAATACCCCTTCAAGACTAGAAGTGAAATGTGTGTATCATAAGACAGACTAGATATTTTCAATTAGATCTCCAAAATGAATGTAAAAACATAGATTCCTCTCTCAGTGTATGGAGGCTTTTGGTATTCCACGCATTCACAACGTTTGATAGTGGACAGCTTTAATTTTAACAATTTATTGGATGTGAAATATTATTTTGATTATAACTTGAATTTCTCTTAGTTAAGTAGTATTTCAGATTCCTTTTGCCTTCTGTATTTCTGTGATTGTTGATATGTTTTGGTGATGTTTCTGTCTTGTTTTATTTTTCATATACTTAAATATGTTTTTATCTGTCCTAATATACTAACCCTTGTCAATTTTATGTGAACACTTTCTCATAGTTGTAACTTGTGTTTTGAACTTCATGTAGAATGCAAATTGCCTTATATATATTTTTAAGTTTGACCAACTCAATTTCTTCAACAATTATCTTTATTTTATTTTTTTGCTTATTTATGACTTACGTAGCAAACCTTAATTGGGGACTTAGCATTCTGCAGAATTCCTACTACATTTCTCCAACTCAATTTTGTTCTCCAATTTTTAAATGATTTTGTGTATGTTCTTCCCACTTGTCAAACCTCAACTGTCTAACATGCACTCTTTCATAGATGTTGATTTCTTTTCGTACTTCAATAAAAAAAATTAACAGCATATACCAGCCACATTTATTTACCAATCAGTGCATTAACATGCCTTACCTACCTTCCCCAATGCCCCTGTGTGCTTTTATTTTTGATCAGTGGCTTGTCTTTATTCCCATCAAATGTCAACAATTTTACTTGTGCAGTAGATCGCATCCAACTCCTCCTTCTCTAGGGTTACTCCTGGTGTTGTTCCTTTTATCTTCTCTGTCTTCTCCATTGTTGGTTTTTCTCATTCTATTGGATTATTTTAATTAGCACAAAAATTTGTTAAAATGATTCCCCCTTAACTGTACATCTTTTTCCAGCTACTCCTATATTTTATCCTCATCTCCCTTTTGTACCAAATGCTTTGCAAATAATTTTTTTGTATCTGGTACCTGTGCTTTAGTATATGATATTTTCCAACAGTTTCCTTTAAAAACTCACCCCATTGAAATAATATTTGCTATTTTCACATAATATCTTAATTTTGCCAAGTTCATACCCAAGCCCATTCTTACTTTACTTCATCTGTAAGCACTTTTTGATAGTATTGATCTCTCCTTGAAATACACACTTTATTCTTCCTGTTCACTCATGTTCCATAGGGTGTTCCTTGAATAATCAGCAGACTCTCATCTTTGTTTTCCTTTAAATATTGTAGTAATTTCTGTTTTATTCTCTAACTACACTGCAATTCTAAGAAACACACTGTTTCCAGATTTACATCCTAGTCTTTGTTTTTAGACTCATCCAATTCTATTTGTTATATCTCCAATTGGATATATAATAAGCATTTTAAATGCAAACCATCCAAGAACAAACCTTTAATTTTAGTCTCAAATTTACTCCCTCCTCAATCTATATTAACTCAATAAATTCAACACTAGTCTCCCCCAACTGCTAGAACTAAACTTTAATGTTTCTTTTTTTTTCTCACATCCACATGCAATCCATTTATATTAATTAACAAGTTTAAATGGCTTTACTTAAAAATTTTATCTTAAATCTATTAACAATTTACTATCTCTATATCCTGGTCAAGTCACTGGAATATCTTATCTAGACAACGGCAATCATCTCTGACATCCCTGATGTCATACTTCGCCTCTTTAGTTGGTTCTCCAACCAAAAAATTTTTTAAAATGCAAATCAGATTATATGATTCATTTACACAGAATTTTCAAAAGCTTTCCCATGACAATTGGGATAAAATCCAGGCTCATTACCATAATCTTTAAAGTGTTCAAAGAATCCCATGCTTAACCTAATGTTTTAATTACTAACTTCAAAATAAACCTTAAAATTTGGGGGGTACTCGTGCTTATTTTTCTTATTCAAATTCTCAGGAATAGTCTTTATATTTATGCATACATTTTGGACCATATTGTTCACTTACACAAAAATTCTCTTAGGATTTTGATTGGAACTTGATTGAATTTCAGATAAACATTGATATTTTCCCAGTGGATATGCTTCAAATTCTTTAATCTTATACAATATCATAAAAGGTATTACTTATTCAAGAAGAAAAAAGAGAGAAAAGTTAACTAGAAACAAAGTAAAAATGATTTATTAAGAAGAGTATGTAAGAGAAACAATGAGAATACATTTTTAAATAAGTAAACTTTAGCACAGAAAATCTAATTTATAAAAAATGAAGCTAAGAAAGATAAAGTATCTTTCAAACAAGACAAATATTAGCACCATGATATAAAACTAAAAATACACAATTATATAATAATTGCGTGCAAATAAATTGCAAAATTTAAAACTAGAATATTTTTTAAAAATCAATTTTAAGATGATAATGGTGAGGAATAGTTAAACTTTACATTTGAAATAAGGACTTCAGGAAAAGAACATAAAAGAAAATAGATTAAATATTAAAAATCTCAAATCAGTGTTAAGAAAAGTACATACATATATATACAGGGTCCGGCAAAAGTAAAACCAGACTTTCTATGTGAATGTTTCGCGTGAGATGGACAGCAATTTGAACATTTCACCTAAAATGTCACCTAAAGTGTGCTTGAGTGTGATATTGTTATGTTACAGAATTACATGCTTATGATTTTGTGATAAAAGATTTGATACAGATTACCAGCTTATAAAAAAAAAGTCGTTCTTTGTGCCAGACCCTGTATATGGATGCATTATATGAGGAGAAAATTCTAAAAAGTTCTGATTGCCACAGAATGAGTGCCAAATTACTGCAGAAAATAAAAAATACTAAAATCCCAGTAATGCCAACGAAATGTGTATTTTGTAATGGCCTTTGGATAAAGATATTTTCACGTAGACTCATCTCTAATTTCTTGAAGTGGAACGACTATGGGCAGAGAGTAAGCCGCAGGCCTCCACATCTGCACTCGTTGCCAGTCTCCGTGTTCAGCAGGCCTGTCAGCCACAACCCCTGCTCATCAGAGCCCCTGAAGCCTTCACAACCTACTCAGGGTTCCACTGCTAATTGTCACTTAATATTTCTGCAACTAGCAATATTTTAAATTGTGAAAAAACTCACCATTAAGAAAAATTTCCTGTGACATGAATAACAATATTTTGATTAGAAACAATATTTCAATTATAATTTGAATGGTAAAAGGGAGATAAGATTTGCTAGACATAGAAAGTAAAATTGAAGCTGAAATTTCATAAAATAAAGTAGGGTCCATGAAGACCCGTGATTAGAAAGAGGAAGATAGTAGGAAAACAAAGCCACGTGAAATGAAGTAACCAGTAAACACTAAGGCAGGCAACAGAAAAGCCTATGTGAAGAGTAGTTGAGCGAAGATTAATGACAAAGTGACTGCTTTTGAGGTTGCTAGCATTTCCGGTAGTCCCAGTTCTTCATAAGGTTTCTGCCATACAACAAGTTTTTGTTATTTAATTTCTTTGAGGTTATGTTTCTTTTTCTATCTGTATATTTATACCAAACTTTCATTACTTAAAGTAGCCTAAATGAGTTCTTCTTCATAAACTCTCATGTCAGATAAACAATACTCCCAAAGAATTTAGGTGAAATTGTCTTTGGAATAAAAGTAAAGAATCATTAGGGGTATTGTTTTGATGATTATTGGAATTAATAAAGGAATATTAAGCACAGTCAGTATGTATTTCTAGTCAAAGTGCAAGGGGAAAATATTTATGTTCTCTTATTGGCATATGAATAATATATTTTCACCCATTTGCATTGCTCAATTGTAAAAGTTTAATGCAAGTTTTTACCAACCAGCCAGGCAAATGATAGTGTGTGTTATTTTCAAACAAAAGGTGATTTATAATAGAGTAAGAAAAGCAGCATGAGAGAATTTATTTAATATGTGAAAGATAGGTCATTGATTTTATTGAGACTCAAAAAATCTACAGAAAATGCATACGGATTTATGCCACATATGCATTATGCTTTAGCTTTCATAAATACAAAGCCCTTTTGATAAAAACGTTTGTCATTTAGGCTGCAATTTGTTTCTGTAGTTATGATGTTAAGCTCTTTTCATAATTATTGCTATCTAAATCTCTTTTCAAGGTCCTCTTTACAATAATCATAACTTATTTGAATTAATCTCTGATTTTTCTTTTGCACCAGTTAGACTTGATTTTTAATATTTCTAACCCCACTCTGCCTTCCTTTTATTACGATTTATTTTCCTCTAGTAATAACCATGTTTTCTTATATTATTTATATCATACCAGTTTTACTTTTAATTAGCTAACACAGACAAGTTGTGCATTCTCACTGCAAAAATGTGATTGAAGTAAAAATAAAGTTATGATCATAGTAGAAATGAATAGCAATAGAATTAATGGAAGTATTGTAAAAATTAATAGCAGACGAAGGAATAAAATTATAATTATTTATTTCCCTTGAATTGGTAGAACACTTTTCCTGCCTTTGAATATTCATTATGGTTGATATGAATCTTTGTTATTTGAATATTTAAAAATATATTCCATGGTAGATTTTATACTCTTTGAGGACAGAGACGATTTTGTCTAATTTGTATCATTATAGCAACATGTAAGAGTTTAGTAAAATACATTTGAATCACTTGAACACATTTTGTTATTGCTGTTATATGTATTTTACATATTTATTTTGTAATTTTATGTATATTATGTGTGAATAATGGCAATGCTGTCAATAAATGAGAACATTTATTGTCATAATAACTATCAAGTGTGTTTATGCTACTTTCTCCTTTAGATTGCATACCCTTCCCCACATTGTCACTCAAGTTCATGAGCATAGGTTGGAGCTCCTTTTAGAAATAATGTTCTCAGTAACATGGCTTTGAGGTTTGCAGCACTTTCTTTTTTCCTAGAATTGTATCAGACTTTACAAAATGAGAAATAGTTCCACTGAAAATATTGGCTATTGATAACATCTTAAAAAAGACTGGACAGAAAAAATGTAATTTTTATTTTATTTTAATATTTTACCTTTACCACATTGTCTTCCATATATTTTTTACTCCTTCTAGGCACCCCCTGACTTATGGGATGTGGTGACAAAGCATAAAGTCTTCATTCATAAGTGGAGACTTTTTATTGATTTTTACTCCTGTTGGCTGGAATTCATATTATGCACGTTTCTCTTCCCAATGCCAGCAGGTGTTTGCACTGACACATATAAGTTGTGACTAGAATCCCTTAAATTTCACACCAGAAATGCAACTCCTATTTACTCTGATTAACAAATTATACTATTTTGATGTTAATCAAGCTTTGGGAAATTTCAAGAAGATATATTTCTGATTTAATTAATTTTTTTGATGAAAATACTATGCATCATAAGCTCTACATAGCAAGGCTTTCAATGTGGAAAGGCTATACACAACTGAACTATTTATAATATAATATCAAGTTATGTAAGAATCTCTCTCAATGTATTTTTAATGAACTTATCTTTGAAGAAAGTAAGAAACCAGGAAAATTATAAATTATATTATTTTAACGTTGATTAGAATTAAGAACTTAATAATACAAATGGCCAAAGTACATTTTGGTCAAAGTGCAAGGAGAAAGTTGTATGTTCTCAAAAGCATATGAATAAAAATATTTACTACCACTTGCTTTCTAATTTTAAGTAATACTTAATGTAAATATATTTGATATATAACAATTTATGTTTCATGTCTATATACAACATATTTACAAGTATACACCCACACATATTTTAACAAAGAAGAAACATTTACTTTCATTTCCTCCCATTTCTGCAATTTCTCACTAAGCAACTTTAATTCTTTGTTTGCTAGGCATTAGATAAACCACTGCTTGGAGCAATGACTTTTTAGTCCTGTTAGTTCTTTGTATACCCACCTTTATGTTTAACTGTCTGGAATCTACTGTTCACCTATGCTCACTCTACCAAGTTCCATGCCTCTTTACCATAATTCAGTTCTATCAAACAGAGCTTCTTCATCCTCCTGATTTTGCATCACATAATGCTTCTAAGCTACATCCCATTATTTTTTAAGCCTCGAAGGTATATAAATACATTCTTTTAAACATAATAATAGACAACATAAGACAGTTTTCCAGGGTTTTTAGCCCTAAAAATTAATTCCCTATAATCCAAGTGGTTTTCCTTGAGTATGTTTATTTCCTCATGTGTGTGATTTCATCTTTGCTATTGTCATTTTATTTAACTTACAAATAGGGAAGTAAAAACAAATAAAAACAACAAACAAACATCTCTTCAGAGAGTAGCTAAAAACCATAATTTTTTGCTATTCAAGGTGTATTTGATAGAGCTTTATTTTGGTAGGGAGTTTTAACACTTAACATATATTAATATAAGAAAAAATATAACAAAATAGTTTAAGATCCAGTGGTAATTTAAATTGTTAAAATGCAGCCAATACATGTCACTGGTATAAGATTTACTCTTTACAAATTAAAGAGAATTTGAGTAAGCCTTATTAATTTGCCTTCCCTAAGCAACTACCTGCTATGTCTCTAGACACATCAAGTTTAACAGTGAGTTATGTTATCCGTAGTATATTGATTTCTCTCTTTATTATGATATAGCTAATTAAGTGTCTTAATTTCACAGTGACTGAAGATATATTGATACCAAATGTGTGGAGGCATTTTCTGTATAGATTTGGAAACAATTTTTCCAGCATCTGCTTATGTTACTTAAGCCTTTTTCTACCCCTATAAGTGCTGTATTTTGCTCAAATTTGGCAACTTTTTTTAAGCAGCAGCTTCATTTGAACACTTTGCCCTGCATTGGGAAATAGTAGGTAGTTAACTGTCCTCTGGCGGCAGCTTCTACATTGCTGTACTCTTTATAGTCACTGTTTCCCAGTTACTATTAATCACAGTTAGTATTTACTCATTGCTAATTATGTGATAAGTACTCTGCATACATTATCTCATTTAATCTTGGCACTATTCAAGGTGGCTAATGTTAATTCTCTTAATTCAGAAGTATATTGATATTTAGAAACCTTAAACATCATGGCCAACTTCAACATTTAATACCTTGAAGATGACCTTAGAGCTTCTGGTCATCATCGTGCCGTAGACTCACAGGCTTAAAGAATACTTAATTAACTCACAATTCAAAATAAAAAAATATTCAACATCTATACTCTTTTTTCTTCTTTCCTCTTTAGCTTTTAAATTTTATCCTCAGCATATTGATGTATTGCAACAATGCAAGTTAAGTTAGAAGGCAGTATGATTTACTGTGGTAGTAAAATAAACTAATTCAGAATAAAGAATTTCTGAGTTTTAAATGTTTTTTCATTCAAAATTAAAATAATAGTAAGGAGACTTGGGAAAGATATTTAATTTCAAACTTTGTTAATTATGTTAAGGACTAGACGAATGTCAATGAAAGAGTTGTTGTTGGTTTTAAAATTAAAATATAATTTTTTAAACTTTCTATGTGAAGTTGCATTTGTGGGTCAAATAAGAAAAAAGAGGTTATAGGTAACAGAATAAAAAAAATTGACTTTCATTGCTATATTTAAAAGAACATTGACTTTGAAATTATACAGAGGTGAGTTGAACTCATTTCTCTGATAATTCTTTAATTGAAGTACTGGTTTAAGAAACCAAAAGAAATAACATTATCTCTATAGTTTCAAGCATTAAATTATATACATGAAATAGTATAGATTCTGGCAGTATACTATATGGTCAACAAATATTATTGTGTCTTCAATATTTCTTCCCTGTCCCCCTGTCCCAAACAGAACATTCTAAGGTAAAGGTATCTGGATTGGTCTATATTATTTTCCATTCATATATTAATTTGTTGATAAAGTCATTCATCCAAACATATTTATTAAAAGTACCTCACTCTTTGTATTATGAAGCTATATTCATGGAAGATAGGCTGATGAACACTTGGTAGTGAATAACAAATCTCAAAATGATATTTTACATAACTTGAATAAAGTAAAGTTACATAAAAGTTGTTGATGGAAACATTCAACTGCAGATATAAAACTTTTCCTCAATGCTTCATTGAAATACATTTTTAGTAAATTTAATATTAATAAAAATCAAACATCTTTTCAGCATATTTTGGGAAAAAATGAAAAATTAAACCTAAAAAACTTTGAAAAATATTAAAATGTTTATTTTTCTAAAAATAAAACAATGAAAACAATGACAATTATGAAACTGAATGCAGTTAACATCTGATATGAAAAAGGAAATTTCAAATTTTATACCTAAGCCAGAAACTACTCAGAAAAATATTGACTCAAAGTCTAAATGATATTCCAACCAAACAAAATTACTATAAGCAAAATTTAAAGGTGGAGGACAAATTGGAAAAACTATATATACATATAATTATGTATAATTAATATTTACATATTTATTTACTTAAGTGAGAAATAAATGAATATTTAAATAGAAAAATACGCACAAGTGTGAAACAGGCAATTATTCAAGTTCTCAATGAGTAAATAAATATGAAAAACCTTTAAATATGTTGTTATTAATATGCAAAGACTTTAAAGCATTACTAGGAAAAATTGTTCTATGCAAAGACTTTAAAGCATTACTAGGAAAAATTGTTCATTGTTAGATGAACAAACGTATACATGAAATCCAGAAGATAATATGAAACCATCCCTTACTTTTTTCCACGTGTCAGTTTAGAGTCTATGGTAAGGCTCTCTCTCCATCTTTTTCATATGTTTGTGATGAAATTCTTTCTCTAAGTTTCACTGGATGTATTTCTAAGTTACAGTAGAGAACATGATATTTTGCAGCAGAAATGGAAACAGAAATACCAGATTGGGGATGAGATGAATAAGGACAACTGCCTCTGAAATTATAAATCCTAAAGATCAGGATGCATACAACTCACATGCAAAGTTTTTGAAAGCAGAGGTTCTAAAGATTTAGAGCCCTTGTCAGATGAGATTTCCTGACACTATCACCGAACTTCCCTTGGTAAAAGATTTTAAAAGAGTCTGTGGGTTGTTCAATTGACAATATTGAGTAAAAGATAACTTATTACATGAGGGAAAAAGAAATATCAGTGAGTTATTAACATCAGTATCTCTGATATTTGGAGCACCAGATGAGGTGCTTTTGGACAAAGACTTGGGATAAGGCACAGTGAGGGACCTGATCGCTCATTATTCTCCTGCAGAAACATTGTCCTGACTCAGAAGTTTTGAAAAGTAAATATGTCGATGAAAATAAGTCTGAAAAAAAAAAAAAACAAGCAATACTCTTGTTTAGAAACAAGCAATACTCCCAGCTACCAGGGAAATAGTAAAAATCAAAAGACTGAAAGATGAGAGAGAAGCTTTCTTTTAGGAAGTCTAGATTGCTTTGTGAGGGTTGTAGAAAACCAGTTGACTTCAGTCAATAAGAAAACATAAAATAGAATTTCATTTTTGGAGGCACCAAGAGTGCTTTGTGTAAGTGATGGTAGAATGATCTGAGAATGGAACTAAATAGAGTTTTCAGGTAACCTTGTTTTTTTTTCCTGAATGAAGATGCTAATTATAAGCCTAAAATTACTCTGTCCCCAAAATAAATCTGCAGCACCTAAATTTATGCTAATTTTATTTATTAAGAAGAGGGAAGAGCTTATGTATAATAAATTTTGGTCATGTTTATAAGACATCTAAGGAAAAAGCTCCAATAGGAAACTCCCTGTTATTTTTGTCAAAACTCTATCTCATACCTGTAAAGTATATTGGATCTTATCTTCAAAATTATTCATAAGTTCATCTTGTTCTGTTTTTTTCTCTGTAGTTATAATTACAATTAACACCAAACAAGAAATCAAGCATGGCATAATTTGGCTTATAATCAATGGGCGATAATTTGGATATCCCCCAAATTTTAGAGTTATTAATTGCTATATTTTTGTGTTAATTTTACATTAACAAAACACTCTAGGTTTAAGTCCAAAATGGTTAGGAATTATTCATAAACATACGAAATACAATAGTGACCTAAATATGTATAAACCTAACATTTTGTAAAATTTGGAGCATCTGGAACTGATTCTGTATGGTAATATAAATGTATAATGAACTACTAAAATGGGCCTATTAAATTGTTTTATTAGACCATTTTGTGTAAAAGTTTACAATTCAGCTTTACTTTGCTGACATTGTTTATTTGTTGTTAATCATAAGATAGACTTCTAGGATAACTGAATATTTATACTTTACCTAAAGAACTTTTAAAAAGTAGAGGTTAATACTAAAAATGCCTGTGATAAAAGATTAATTAGAACACTAAGGTCCATGAAAATAAAGAACTACAGAGAGTTTTAGATAAAACTCTGGTTTTACCTGAGATACTAGACATTGTGGCATGTGTATTTTAATGTTAGTTTTGAAAGGGACTGAATCTTCTATTCTTTGCAGAAAATTGATGCTCAAATTAAAATGACAAGCAATAAGATCAAAGTTAAAACTAGAAGCCAATTTCTGAACGATAGACCCAAGGGTCAGAGAGATGAAACAAATTTGAGAAAACATTGACCTAATATGTATCAGGGTTATGTATTATGGATATCAAAGCTAGTAAAAGGAGAGAAAAATTAGAGGAGCACACTCTCTTCTGAGATGAAAGATAAAAGACATGATTGGGAATAACAGTAGATTTTCTTACACTTTCAAGGGAAGAAAAAGAATTTTCTACTCTGTAACTATAGTAATATATATAAAAATCTCCCACTCTGAAATAAATATAGCTTGCAGAATTTTTTAAAACAGTCTTCTTTAGAGGCTGTACCTTTGAGGAAGCGTGGTAAGTAGGATTGGAAGGAGCAGAATCCTGACTACTATTGTGGTTGCAAGTAAGTCCTCAGTCAATCATACATAGCTGCATGGCCATTCAGTTACCCCAAATTGAGGCAAGGACACTGGCGTAACACCTATCTTATAATTTTCATCAAAATGCTAATGATTAATTAGAAATATCATCCAATAAAATCTTCAGAGCACAACTTTTTTTTTAAATTGAGCTTGGTATTTTCTTTTTGCACCCTTCTTTTAACAGAGGTATGCAACTTCTGGTTCCTAACTCAATTCTTGCCTTTTGTTTTTCAATGAGTTTCCCTAAGAATCATGCTGAAAAATGAAGTGTAGCATAAAATAAAAAACATACTTTTTGAAATTGGGCTTGTTTGGGATTACACATTCTCAGCCTGACATTGGGCAGGAGCTTAAACCTTTAATCCTCAATTGTTTTCTCTGTAAATAATATAAATTTTTATCACACAGGGTAGATTTAATGATAAAACAAACAGGTATATCAAGTGCTTAGCATAGTACATCACACACACTAAGCATTGAATAAACTATTTGCTTGTAGTAATAGTGATGATGAAGCAGGAACAGCTATAGCAGTAGCAAGGACTGCCCTGATTCACTTATAACCCAAGTTCTTCCAGCAAACTCAACTGTTTCTATTAACTTTATTATATAGACTGAATTAATTTGATGATCATATATATTTTTAAAATTTTACCTGGTGCTAAACTATACAGTGATCTTAAATGCTATGATCTCTTATGCCAATTTATACGAGCTCAGTAGGTTTTTACTAATGCATGAATGTTTGCAAATCAGTTAATTATCATTGAATTTAGTTGTAATCTGAATTTGAATGTTACCAAATGTAGCACAAATTATATAAAATTTTAAAAAAACAAATATGCATATGGAAAATATTAGAGAAGAAATATTAAATGTGAGCAGGACAGGTGATGCATGCATGTTACCATGACAACTCCGTAAGACTTTATTTCAGTGCTTAGCACCACACCAAAGAAAATGTCCTTTCTAAGCTGACAATTCTGTGATAGAGTTACCCACAGAGCTCTTCATTTGAATTTAAGGAATCAGAAAAAAATTTGATTGTGCTTTCTCTGGTGAAATTCTTAACCTTATTACCTGAAGAGAATAAAGTAGTTCTTTTGAAAGATTTATTTTGAACGAGTCACTGCAATATAAATGGAAAAATCTTTGGAAAATGAAGAAACCCTGGGCAGTAATCTGTTGAAGTAAAAAAAAACAAAAAAACAACAACAAAGAAAACAACAAACCTAAGTAGACCCTTTTGCTATAGTCCATTAGGGGCAGGGAATCTGATGATTGACTCTAAAAGAAATTAAAATTTTTCTTTTAAAGTCAATCTTTAGATTAGGTTACCTAAAAACAGTGTAACTCCAAGTAAAATGCATCTTAATAAGTAAAAGAACTGCATTTTGTCAATTTAATATAAATTTTAATTGTAAGCAAATTATATTCTTCCTCCTAGACTCTAAAAAAGCCATTCCTTAATTTCTAGTGATTTTGCTTACCTTTAAACTAGTCATGCAGTATTCTACTTTAACACTGTTAGAAGATTGCTATAGAAATAATAGTGAGTTCTCTGCAGCTACAGGTCATATATTAATTGTTTTTATGTAATGCTCACAATATAGTACATATTTCATGTTTGAGTGTAGACTTTTAGGACAACTAAAATATGTGCAATATTGGACAAAATGCTAAATAAGGATTCAATATTATAAATTGCTCTTCATCTATGTAATAGTTATGTTTTGGACCCATCTCTATTCTGATCGTATTTGCGGCACAATATAGCTATACTATTTCTCAAGATAAATTGTGGGCACAAGACTCTTATATTTAAAGGTTTTTTAGGATATACAAAAGAAACACAATTTAATGCCTAAGTGACACTATAAAGAATGGAGAAGTTATAAGTCTTTCATTAGATAATATGTCAATGAAGCTGGAAAGATTTTATTATCTGGATTTATTTGGGAATCTTTTCAATAAAGCAGGAAAACCTGACTTAAAAAATGCAGTGTTTTGGATTCAAGTTAAGAATAAACTATTTACTTAATGGCAGAAATTCAACAAATATATCTTTCAGGAATGAGAGAAGATACTTTACATCTATTGTTCAGAAACATTGGTATTCCTGATGTAGCACAAGTATGTAACAATGGATGGCTATCTGAATGAACCTCTCTGATCCAACTCTCTTCTCACTCCTGACAACAAGTTGGAACTTTTCAGTTTCTCAGGTGTGACCACCTTTTAGTGTGACACATATTCTTGGTGACTAATCTTAAATTTTTAGATGTCCAGTCTTACATAATAGTTTAAATACAAAGTTATGTGTGTATATGTGTGTGTGTGTTTGTGTTCCAAGAAATCTTGGTTATCTAAAATTTTAGTTTTCTTGAGCACGTTATATGTAATAATGAATACTCTGTATCATGTTTAGTCATGTACTTCCCATGTAGAACTTGCCTTAGTGTTTCATTAATGTGCATCAGTCTAAGCTTGAAGAATTTGCTTTTTATAGTGTTTTTCCCTTAAAAATCTAAATAATCACACTGGGTGGTGAACTTATTATACAACAAGTTGACAATGCACTGTAGAATTGTATGCCTGAAACCTATGTAATCCTTGCTAACAGATGTCACCTCAAAAAGTCTAACAATAAAAACAAATTTTAAAAAATCTAAATAATATTAGGGCTGATTCTAGCATACCAGATTATTTTTCAATTTTGATATCAATTAAATATTTGAGTTTCCAAATTAATAGAATAATCAAATGAGATGCTTTATTAAAAATATATATTTCAAAATACTTAAATGACATATTTTTGTTGCAAGTATGAAATAAACACATTTATGTTTGTTGTATATAAAATTTTCTAATTTTTTTGCAATGTATGTCTTCCATTCAATCTTATGCAAGCAAGAAAAAAATAAGCCTGGGCAAAGAAAGAAATGACATTGTGATGCAGCCCTGCCAAAATGACAGCAAACTGTTGGAGAGCTCTGGGATAAAAGTTGAGCATGAGAGTTATCCTGTATCAGCTTGTAACAGGCAAGCTTTTAAACCTCCACATTGCTAAGTCTCAGGGTGCGGGTAAGAAAAACATGACTTTGGATAAAGTGGCTCTCTGCAGCTGAGGCAGTCCTTGAAGGAGCTGACAGTTATAGGTTATTTGTTGACCAAATATGTTCATATGGGCAGAACATTCTTCCTTGAGGGGAAACTGAGTATCATACCTTTTTGTCTACCACTCTCCTATTTGTATCAAAAGAGTTCACTTCTACATATACCTGCAAAGAAAAGCTCTTTGGTGGTTGGTGGACCATTTATTACATGGGAGTAGAGAAGAAAGATGTTACTGGGACATATTAGAGTTTGTATCTATTAAATTGGCCTCAACTCAATGCTGTAATTAATACTCATCATCTGTCCCTTCTATTATCATTTTAAAATTCCCTTCTCCTCAGATGCTCAAATTCTTTTTGTCTCAGACAGTTTGCCTGGTGATGTAATCCAGACAATCACCAATGAGCTCAATCTCTGCTTCCTGCCTTTTTGAAGCTGAGTTTGATGAGCTTGTGCATGTACAGTCACATTCAGGAAAGGAAATATCAAGAGGCATCTGTATAAATGGCTCTTTTCTGGGTCTCACACATATTCTTTCTTTCTGTCACTGTTTAACAGCACCTCTGCTTCTCCTGATGACCAGAGACAAAATGATGATGATGTTTTTCTTCCTGTTTCATTGATATTAAGAGCCAAAGTACCAGGAAGCAGCCATTAAGCCACTTATATTTTTGGTATGGCCCTTAACTAAAGTGTACCATTTTTGGGAATCAGAAAATCTAACACTACGGATCCCAGAGCTATAGTAACAAGAAGTACAATGTCTCCTAGTGGGTTACTGAAAGTGATAATAAATGGAGAAATTCTTGCTTCCATTCCTTGTGTGGTGGTTAATTTTATGAGTCAGTTTGGTTATACCCTGGTTCCCAGATATGTGAACAAACATTACATTGGTATTTTTATATAAAATTCACATGTAAATTCATGGAATTAAGATTCATTATGATTAATAATGATTAAACCAATGTTATTTAGTTGCAGGTAGAGTCAAATAGATCAATGGAATAGAGCGTAGGAACGCAGCCATATGTATATAAAAAGTAGAAGAATTCTATCATTAAAGCTTCTTTTAAAAAGGAAAATAATATATTAATGAATGATATGTTTCTGCTTACTAACAGAAAATAAAACTGAAAATGCATAACAATTTAATACCTCACAAAATATTACTTCTCGATGGATTGCATACTAATGTTAACATTTATATTATAATAATTTGAATGGGAAATATAAGAGTATATATATTTATTATTTTATGGGAGAGAAGTATTTCTAAAATGCAAAAAACATAAATCATAAAAAAGAGGTAAAAAAGATATATTAAAATTAAGAATTTCCATCCATCAAAAAATATCATAACCCAAGAGACAAAACAAATTTAAGATAGTTGTAGTATGTGTAAATTAAAAACATAAACTAAGGAAAGACATTTGTACTATTTGGGATTTAATACAAAACTGATTTGGATCAATAAGACTAAATAACTATAAAAATGGGTAAATATATAAACAGGTATATCAGAAAAGCATCAATGATTTAAGATATGAAAATATTGTCAACCATACTATTTATTAGAAAAATTTTAATTAAATGCAAAATGAGATTTCACACCTACCAGTTTTGTATAAATTAGAAAGTCAAAGAATACTAAGTATTCACTAGCATTTTAAACAAACAAAAGTATAAAATTATGGGAATATAAATTTATTCAATTAGTTTGAACCAATTTGAATTAGTTTGATATTACCTAATAAAGATGAGTATGATATGGTACATCCTTTCTAAAAGTCGTCACTCTAGTGGAAATTTTTCACATATACCCTGGAAGCATTTATAAGTGTTTTAAGAGTTTGACACAATAAATTTAACAAGTTAATATTTGTAAGACATCTATTAATATGTTTGGTACAAAGTAAGCATTGTATTATTTAAAACGTAAATACAAAAGTTTGGAAATTGACATCCTTACCATTAGTAAAACTGATATATCGTAATAGATGCATACAAGACAGCAATAAAAATGAATGAACAGTAAGTGCATACATAAACATAGGTAAATCTCAGAAAACATTTTTAGTGAATACAATTGAATAAGTAAAATACAAAGCATGAATTCTATTACAAAATACTCATTAACAGATAAATGAATTGATGTATCAATTAAGACTGTATATGTGGAAAACTACAATGATAAGAATGAGAAAAGCTCACATTAAATTCGTGACTACAGTTACCTCTGAGGGTAAAAAAGGGGGGCTTCAATGTTACTACAAGCAGTAATTATATCCTATCTATTAAGTTGAGTAATGTCTAATAGGAGTTCATTTAATTACTATTATTTATAAAATTCTTTATATATATGTATACACATAATCTTTTTAAATTATATTTCAAAACAAAATGTGTTTAAAAATCAGAAAAGGACAGAGGACTTTCTGGTTCTATGTGTAAGGAGCTTGAAAGTCATCGCCCTGTCCTAACGAATAAAAAGCTAAACAGGCTGAACAATCAACTACTCTCCTTGGATGAATAGAGAGTGGAGGAGAGAAGGAAAACCTCTGGCCCCAAGATTGGAGAGACAGGCCAATACAAGAAGTTATGGCTTACCAAAACAGAGACTCATGAGTAAAAACAACTTCAGGGACCAGTGCCTGGGTGGGAAAATTTAAACAGTAATAAATGAACTGCTGGAGGCTCAGAAAAGACAACTCTGAGAGTGAAATACTTCAGAGGGAACCAATCCTAGAGAAGCCCCATATTATTGTGAGATCTACCTCCATATGCTCAATCAGGTTCCCATAGTAAATATCAGATAAAAATATCCTCGTGTATCTGGTGAGGGAAAAGAAATTTGGACTATTTTAAAACGTGACAGGGCACTTTATTCATTTCAGCAAGAACTGCCTTCAAGGGAAACTGCTTAACCAGAGCCTAATCTACTCATGTATTGGTATTATCAGAGTCAAGCTGACCTGGGGATGGAAAACGTCTGATTCAGCCTACTTTACTTATCCTATATCCTCAAAGATAAAGAAAAACTGAGAAACACTTGTAAAGTTTACAGTCCAGCGACATAAGCCCATTAAAAGACTGAGATGAAACTAAAAGACCATGGACCGCTTCTCGTCCCACACACCTCACCACCACATTATTAAAGACCTAATACAACAATTTTTTGTACCTGGCATATATTGGTTGGCAAGCCACAGAAAGATTAGAAAGCCTATCCAAAGGCAAAAGCACAATTTGAAGAGCTAGACAAAGCATCAAAATGAGATATAGCAGAGATGTAAAAATTATCAGACTAGGAATTAAAAATCTGTGATTAATATGCTATGGGCTTTACTGGATAAAGTACCCAACCTGCAAGAACAGGTGGGAAATGGAAGGAGAGGGATCAAAATTCTAACAAAGAACCAAAAGGAAATGCTAGGTATCAAAAGTACTGTAACAGAATTGAATGATGTTCGTGATGGGCTTAATAGTACACTGGAGATGGCTGAAGAAAGAATTTCTGAGCTAGAGGATATATAAGTAGAATACTCAAAAAACAAAAGAGAACAAAGACTGAAGAAAAAAAATAAAAGGAAGACTCAGAGGAGGGCAAGATGGCTCCTGGAACGGAGGTCCCTAAAGACTCTCCCAGAAAACACAATTGAATGGCTATCCAGGAGCCAGGAAAGAGGACCTTGAGTGACACAACGACAGCTGAGAAATCCATGAATTGCAAGTAAACACCTAGAGGCTGGAGAGAAGGCGAGTGGGAGAGAGGGGAAGGAGCGGAGATGGATGGCGACAGGACCTGATCACTGCTGACTATGTGGGAACACAGGGGAGGCCAAGAGGCGACAAGAGTGAAAGTCAGCCAAACATGCAGAACTGTGGGAGACCATGGGGGAGCTGCACCTTAGAGCAGCATGTTGGGGACAGAGCTTGGGAGCCAGCCTCTGAAGATCTTGAGTAACAAGAGGGCTGAACAAGGACTCTGAATAGCCACAGGCTGAGGTGGGTCCCCAGAGAGAGCACCTCAGCTCCCAGCGCTCTCAAGGCTCACAGCACAAGCACTCACAGCTCCTACTCAGAGCTGCAGTTCCTGGCCCACAGTGGAGGTGAGCTGGCTGCTCTCACGCATCCCATGACATCAGGCCCACAGCTTTGGACTTGTGGTTTGCGCATGCCCAACACCCATATGTGGTACGAGTCTTCAGACTCCACCCTGAATGGCTGGTCGCTGAAGCAGGCCCAGAAAGAAAGGCGGATTGGATAGCATTCACCCCAGCCAGCAAGAGCAGCCTTGGCCCGCATCCCCCAGCTTCCTCAGCATATGGCAGGAGGTTGAGCTGTCCCAGCACACTTTTCGTTGGCCTCTGCACTCTCTTATAGCCTCTCCAATGAACTGCAGGAAGCCGAGGGAACCCAGATGGACTTGCACTGCTGCCAAACAGCTGGAAACCAGAGATAAGGTCTAAATGTCACCCTTCTGTCCCAAAACTTGGCCTCCAGTGCCACCTAGTGTTTGCCCTGCAGCAAGACACCACAAAAATACTAATCAGGGCTCCTGGGCTCTGCTGAATATAATGCCCTCATGCAGAAGAGGAAGAACCCAGTAGACAATATGAGTATCTCAGGATCTAAAATTGCTCAGAAAGAAAATAAAAAATATCCAGAATAGAGTTTCATAGACCTAGAATTTTCTGAACTAAGTGACAGAGAATTTAAAGCAGCTGTTCTAAAGGCTCTGAGAGAAATAAAAACATACTGGCAGAACACCATAGTTGAAGTAAATGACCTAAGAACAAAAGGACCAATTTAGCAAAGAAATTCAAAATATAAGGAAGCTCAAGATGAAAATTTGAGAGATAAATAATACAATAAAATAAGTGAGAAATTAAATAACTGCCACCAAAAACAGGGCCAACCAGATGGAGGAAAGAATTAGCGATATTGAATATCAGAACATGGAAACAGCTCAGAAAGAGGAAGAGAGGAAATACAGAACCAAAAGCATTGAAAGAATTATCTGACACCATGAGACAAAACAACATCAAGATAATAGAATTAGAAGAAGGAGTAGAGCACTCTACAGAGAACATACTCAAATGAATAGTAAATGAGAACTTTTCAAACCTGTGGAAAGATCCAGAACACCAAATTCAAAGAGACAACAGGTCCCTTAGATACCTAGACCCTAGCAGATCTTCTCCAAGACACATGGTACTACGAATGTCAAGAACTGAAGACAAAGAGACAATTCTTAAGGCAGCCAGGGAAAAAAGAATTATAACCTTTAGAAGAAAATCCATCAGGCTGGCATCAGACTTCTCAGCAGAAACACTATAAACCAGGAGGGAGTGGAATCAAATATTAAAAACTTTAAAAGAGAAAAACTTCCAGCCAAGAATAAATTATCCAGCAAAATTATCTTTTAGATATGAAGGTGGAATAAAGACCTCCTCAGACACACAGAAGCTGAGGGAATTTGCCAGCACAAGGCCAGCACTCCAAGAAATACTGACGGAGGCTCTTTGACCTGAAATAAGACATCAGGAAAAATGGAACAAAGTTGGGGCAACAAGAAAGATACAAAAATAAAACAAAAACAAATAAATAAGTAAGTAATGGCCACAGGAAATCCTCACGTATCCATCATCACTCTAAATGTTAATAGACTGAACTCACCAATAAAAAGACACAGAGTAGCAGACTGGGTTAAAAAACAAAACGCACCCATATACTGTCTCCAAGAGACAGACCTCAGCCATAAGGAAAAACATAGACTCAGAGTGAAAGGATGGGAGACAATACTCCAAGCAAATGGTAACTAGAGAAAAACAGGAGTTGCATATTGATACCTGATGAAATAAACTTCAGGTTAAAAAAGATAGCAAGAGACAAAGACGGACATTACATAATGATAAAAGACAAGATACTACAACAACAAGATTTGACACTAATTAATAGATATGCTCCCAACCAGGAAACACCAAAATATACAAAGTAACTACTAACAGATCTGAGAAAAGACACTGAGTAAAGCACAATCACTGTGGGAAACTTAAACATCCCTCTAACAGGCATGGACAGATCATCCAAACAGAAAATAAATAAGGGAATATCAGCACTAAACAAAACATTACAGCAATTGGACATAATTGACATTTACAAGACACTTCATCCAGCCAAAAGAGACTACACCTTCTTTTCTAGGGCACATGGAACATTCTCAAGAATAGATTACATGCTGGGACATAAAAGTAGCCTCAGCAAATTCAAGATCGAAAGCATACCGAGTGTATTCTCAGACCACAAAGCTTTGAAACTGGAGATCAACTGTAAAAGGAAAGCAGAAAAAAACATATATACATGAAGATCAAACAATATCTTATTAAAAAATGACTGGATAAAACAACAAATAAAAGAAGAGATTAAAAAATATGTAGAAACTATTGATAATGAAAATACAACGTATCAGAATTATTGGGACACAGCGAAAGTACTAATAAGAGGGAAATTTATATCACTACAGGTTTATCTTAAGAAACAAGAAAAATCACAAGTAAACACCTTAGCATCCTGTCTTAGAGAACTAGAAAAAGAAAAGCAGACAAAACTCAAAGTCAGCAGAAGGAAAGAAATAATAAAATTTAAAGCAAAGCTAAATCAATTAGAGAACAGAAGGACAATAGAAAAAATTAATATTACAAAGAGCTGGTTCTTTGAGAAAGTCAACAAAATTGACAAACCTCTAACTAGACTAATCAAAGGACAAAAGGAAAAAACACAAATATCCAAAATCAGAAACGAAAGGGGAGAAATTACCACTGATACCACAGAAACACAAAGAACTATAAGAAAATATTATGAAGGGCTCTATGTCACTAAATTTAACAACCTAGAAGAAATAGACAAGTTTCTAGAAACTTATAGCCTACCAAGACTGAACCAAGAAGAAGTGGATTATCTAAATAGACCAATCAATACCAAAGAGATTGAAATGACTATCCATAATCTCCCTAAAGGCAAAAGCCCTGGACCATATGGTTTCACCAGTGAGTTCTACCAAGCTTTCAAAGAAGAATTAATGCTTATCCTCCTCAGAATCTTCCAAAAAATTGAAGAGAAAGCAATACTTCCTAACTCATTCTATGAGGCCAACATTACCCTAATACCAAAGCCTGGTAAAGACAATACAAAAAAAGAAAACTGTAGACCAATATCTCTGATGAACACAGATGCAAAAATCCTAAACAAAATATTAGCAAATAGAATACAACAATGCATCAACAAGATTATACATCATGATCAAGAGGGTTTAATCCAGAGAGCACAGGATGATTCAACATATGAAAATCAATGTGATACACCATGTAAACAAAATAAAAGATAAAAACTATGATCTTACCAATTGATGCACAAAAAGCTTTTGACAAGATACAACATCCATGTATGAACAAAACACTAAATAAAATAGGTATAGAAGGAAAGTATCTCAACATAATAAATGCCATATATGACAAACCCTCGGCTAACATCATACTGAATGGGGAAAAGCTGAAGCCTATTCCCCTAAAATCAGGAACAAGACAGAGATGCCCCCATCACCACTGCTATTCGATATAGTATTGGAAGTTCTAGCCACAGCAAGCAGGCAAGAAAAAGGAATAATAGGTATCCAAGTTGGGAGAGTTCAAATTGTCACTATTTGCAGATGACATGATCCTGTATATAAAAAATTCCAAAGATTCCACCAGGAAACTATTAGAAATAATAAATGAGTACAGTAAAGTCGCAGGATACAAAATTAATGCACAAAAATCAACAGCATTCTTATATACAAACAATGAATCCTCAGAAAAAGAAATTAGGGAGTCAATTCCTTTTGCTATTACAACAAAAAGAATGAAATACCTGGAAATTAACTTAACAAAGGACATGACAGACTTATACTCAAAAAAACTATAAGATACTTTTGAAAGAAATTGAAGCAGTCACTAAGAAATGGAAAAATATCCTCTGTTCATGGATAGGAAGACTTAACATTGCTAAAATGGCCATTTAGCCCAAAGGAATCTACAGATTTAATACAATGCCTATCAAAATCCCACAATTATACTTTTGAAAAATAGATAAAAGAATTATCAGATTTATATGCAACCATAAAATACCTCAAATTGCCACAGCAATACTACATAAAAAGAACAAGACTGGTGGTATTAAACTCCCTGACTTCAATTTATATTACAAAGCGTCAATAGTCAAAACAGCTTGGTATTGGCAGAAAAACAGAAACATAGACCCATGGAACAGAAGTGAAAACTCAGAAATAAATCCACAAATTTATGGACAAATAATTTTTGATAAAGAGCAAAAAATTGGGGAAAGGACAACCTCTTTAGTAAGTGGTGCTGGGAAAGCTGGAAAAATGTATACAAAAGAATGAACCTGAGCTGTGAACTCTCACCATATACAAAAATTAACTCAAAATGGATTAAAGACCTTCATATAAGACCTGAAACAATAAGCCATATAGAAGAAAACATAGGTACTAAACTTATAGACCTGGGGCTCAAGGAAGACTTCATGCACCTGACATCAAAAGCAATGGAAGTAAAAGCAAAAATAAATAAATGGGACTATATCAAACTAAAAAACTTCTGCACAGCAAAAGAAACCATCAACAAAGCAAAGAGACAGCCAACTGAATCAGAGAAAATATTTACAAATAATGCAAAGGGTTTAATATCTACAATATATAAAGAACTAATATGACTTAACAACAAAAAAGCAAACAATCCAATTAAAATGTGGGCAGAAAGACTAAACAGATACTTCTCCCACGAAGAAATACAAATGGCCAGCAGACATATGAAAAAATGCTCATCCTCATTAGCTATCAGGGAAATGCAAATCAAACCACAATGAGATACCACCTCACACCTGTGAGAATGGCTGTTCTCAACAAGACAAGGAATAACAAGTGCTGGAGAGGATGTGGGGAAAAAGGAACTCTGGTACACTGCTGGTGGGAGTGCAAACTGGTACAACCACTGTGGAAGGCAGTGTGGAAGTTCCTCAGAAAATTGGGAATGGAATTACCATATGACCCAGCAATCCTCCTTCTGGGGATTTACTCAAAAAACTTGAAAACCTTTGTCCGCAAAGACTTATGTACCCCAATGTTCATTGCAGTTCTGTTCACAGTGGCCAAAACATGGAAACAGCCAAAGTGCCCTGCGACAGATGACTGGATAAAGCAGCTGTGGTACATATACACAATGGAATATTACTCAGCTGTAAGAAAAGATGAACTACTGCCATTTACAACGAAATGGATGGACCTGGAGATCATCATGGTAAGCGAAGTAATCCAGACAGAAAAAAAAACACAGAACTGTATGACTTCATTCATATGCAGAATATAAAACTGAAAGCGACAAAGAAAAAAAAATGAATAAACAAATAAAAAACCCATGGACACAATCAATAGGTTAATGTTTATTTGGGGACAAGTGAAGAGGAGATGGGAGAAAGGGGAGGGGGTGGGTGAGGAAGAAGGGGGAGCTAAATATATGGTGATGGAAAGAGGATTTACACTGGGTGGTGAACTTATTATACAACAAGTTAACAATGCACTGTAGAATTGTATGCCTGGAACCTATGTAATTCTTGCTAACAATGTCACCCCAGTAATTCTGAAAATGGGAAAAAAAACAAAAGAACAGGATACACAAGGATTGTGGGACAATTACAAAAGGTTTAAAATACACATAATGAGAATACCAGAAGGAAAATATTTACAAAACACACAGCTGATAAAAGAATATTATCCAAAGTACAAAAAGAACTTATAAAATTTCACAATGCAGAAACAAATAACTCAACAAAAATATGCCAGAGACTTTAACAGATATTTCACCAAATAATGTATATAGATAACCAATTAGCATGTGAAAAGATGCTTCACATCATATGACATCAGGTAAATGCAAATTAAAACAGCAATGAAATATCACTACACAAATAGCAGATTGGCCAAAATCTGGAATACTGACAAAACCAAATGCTGGTGAAAATGTGGAGCAACATAAATCTCATTTATTGCTGATGGGACTACAAAATAGTATAGCCACTTTAGAAGACAGTTTGTCTGTTTCTTACAAAACTAAGTAAAATTCTATGTTACACTACCCAGCAATTGCACTCCTTGGTGTTTACACAAATGATTTGAAAACATGTTCATACTACAAAGCTGCACATGGATCTGTATAGCAATTTTATTCTTAATTGCTATTCTTCAGTGCTAAAAAGAAATGAGCCATCAAGCCATCAAAAGATAGGGAGGAAACTTAAATGCATATAATTAAGTGAAAAAAATCAATCAGAGAAAGCTACATGCTGTATGATTCTAACTATATGATATTCTTGAAAAGGCATAACTATGGAGATGGTGAAAAGATCAATGATTGCCAGGGATAAGAAAGAGGGAGAGGAAGAATAAAAAGGTAGAGCATAGAGGAGTTTTGGGCAGTGAAAATATTCTGCATGACATTATAATGATGGATATATGTAATTATACATTTGTCCAAACCCATAGAATGTACAATACCAAGAGAACCCTCTTGTAAACTGTCGTCTTCGAGTAATTGCGACGTATAAATGTAGGTTTGTCCTTGGTAAAAAAGTGTTATTCTCATGACTGATACTGAGAATAGGAGAATATGCATGTGCCAGAGCAGTGAGTATATGGAAAATTTCTGTACTTTCCTTTTAATTTTTTGGTGAACATAAAACTGCTGTAAAAAAAATGGAGAAACTAAAAACATAATGCACATAAGTTAAAATTTGATTATTTCTAGCAACAGTTATTCTGTGAATATACTTTTATCTTTTATTTAATCCAGCCAAGAATTATTATTCTTAAAATTTTTATTAGTAATCTATCAACATGTAATTCTTTCTAAATTATTGTGATATCAAATAAATTTGCCCTTTTTAAATAATGAAAAGAAGTAAAGTTAAAGATATTTAGGATTAGGTTTTAAAAAACTTGTATGATAAAATTATATATGTGTGTGTCTGTGTATGTATATATATATGTACATATATATATATATATATATATATATACATATATATATATATATGTATATATATACATACACAGACACACACATATATATGCTTTATTTTTCAACAACATTTTTTAAAAAATAACCATGTGCTTTAATATATTTAGAAACAATAGTTATTTTCAAAATAATAGATGAATAATATTTTTAGGAAGTTAATGCTAGTTCTGGGGGAAATTCACCATTTGATTTTTTAACTCAGTCTATAAATTGTCAACATATTTTTAACCCAACACTATCAATTGGAAATTACAGATTAACAAGTTATAAAGGTGTACATATAACAGTCTTCTTCCATGTATGAGTAGAAAGATGAATGTTAATTGACATATTTTCTATAATTTTCACTCTAGTGTAATTATGTTGACTAAGTAAATTAAAAAATCCTGAAATGATATAAAGTGGAATATTTTATTTAAATGTCAACTAACTTCATCAGAATATTCATGCATAACATTTTTGTAATATTAGGTTCCATGTTGTTAATAAATAAAATGCTAAATGGTGAGCTCTTTATATATAAATCCATCTGTATTTGCTAGAGAAAACAGTAAAATATTATCATACTAAAGTCAAATAAATAAATAAACATGTAAATAAATAATTTAAGCCATAATCTACAGGCCAAAGACAATACGTGGACATGTCAAGAATAATAATACTTTACCACCACACTTTTAACCCATTGTTTATTAAAAATCTCATAGATATTATAAAATGGACTATAAAATTACATACTTTTATTTTGTTTTTGCCTCCTGTAATGCACATCATTATTTGTTCTATGAGCTTGTCCCAGCACTACATCAGAACTGCTTCATGGTGGTGGCCAGCTGGGTAGCAGTTTTATAGCTATTTCATTTTCCTGGCTCAGTTTTCAGCCCTTGTCATCACCTCCTTCAGTTTACCTCAAGATTCTGTTAAAAATTTTGCTCCTACTTTTTTGTTTTGTTTTGTTTTTGTTTTTGCATCAACATTGGAATAGATTAATAAGCACAAAAAATGATTCCCTGTTTCCAATCCTCCACAAGACCTATATTTTGTTTTTATCAAATAGAACCCTGCATTTCTATAAATAATGAGAGCAAGTGTCCTGCAGAAGTTGCCTGTTTTCAGATGCCAAGTAACTCAACAGGTGAGTTTGTCAAGCAGTCTTAGAAGTTCATGCCCACAGCTCTTACGTGGTTTTCTTTCTTCTTATTCACTTTAGTGTCCTCATTTATATCTGAATCTATAAGTATGCTAGTTATAGTATATAGATAAAATACCAGCTTAGCCTATTTCTTCAGGCTGAATAGCAATTGCCTTAAAGGCTAAAGAATGAAAAAAATGCTTATTCTCATCTACTTGACTTATTTGTATAAATCATTTAGAGATCTTTTTGCCCTGTGAAATGGAATTCTGTAATTTTTTTCCTAGTAAACAATGACTTTTCTATGTCTCTGTGTAAGACTGATTTATTCAACACGCCCTAGATTCCAAGTTCAGTTTTCATGGTACTTGTTAGTTCAAGATTCAAAGTACATTGAAAGCAGGATAGTCCATAAAAGGGAAATATATTCATCAATACTGAATGTGCTATCCAAATGGGATTTGATGCCTCAGGTCAGCAGAAAAACTATCATATCACTTGCTATTAATAACAGTTTCTGGTCCTCCTAGATTTTCTGTGCCATCTTTTCTATAGATATCTTGTTTCTATGCTCAGGATGACATTTTGAAGTTGTGTTAATTCACAGCTACTATGTCCTTTTTTATTCTTCAAGTCATCTTACTACTATATATATGATTTCCTCATCTCAGAAACTATAAGCATTTCCACTGTTTCTCAGAAAAAAATACCTGTCAGTCTTCATTCTATTCCTTCTTTTAAATGTCCTTCTAGTCCTGTTTTAAAGAAATAATAACACCATACTTTTTTTATGCTTATATCCTTACTGTTTATATTTGGACTGCAGCTTCTCTGACGACAAGATCATTATTTATGTACTAAAAAAAGACTGTAGTAAGTTCAAATTGGTAAGAATAATAAATATTTTTATGATTCCATTATTGTCTATACCCAATCTTAAGTCAAAAATGATTACTTCTTTTTCACTTTTTCTGTTTCAAAAAAATATATTTCTGGGCCACTGGTGTAATAGACTCACCATCTACACAGTTATCTCTTTTCAAAGTTTGTTATATTTTTAAAAACATTATCCCTTATAATGCCTATCATTTAATAGGCACTCAACAAATTTTTTCTGAGCTTAATTAAATGTGCTAAATTTGATCTTGATAGGCATAAATGAAATACACATGTATTATATGAGGGCTTTCCAGGAAGTATCCAACCATGTAATATGAAAAATAGTGTCATTTATGATTGGATTTTTTTCCTGGACATTCCTCATATATCTTCATTTTTTTTTTCTATCGCAAAAGAAATATGCACCTTTACATAGAGAAAATGCAAATTGCAGTGTTCTTTCTCTGCCCACTAGTACCTTTTCCAGCACTGACATTTCTTTCTCCCTTCCTTACCTAGTATTAAGAAAAATAAGTGGGATAAAATATTTTACAGAAGCATACAGCTGTATTTCCTTTAACACTAAGTTTAGAAAAAAAACAACCCAAAGTTGGCCTTTTTTAAGTCCTGAAAACAAATCAAGCTTATTTCTGCTTCAGAAACTGCATTGGCCTTTGCCTTAGAAGGTCAGGGATGAAAACCTGAGCCTCTATGTCATCTCCTTAGAGTGCTTGCCTGTCTGCTTGCCAAATATATGTAAAGAATCCTTTGTTTTTTTTCTCCAACCCAGCTAGGTTTAATCTTAACTCTATTATTTTATTTCTATTTTCTTTCAAGAATGTCAGATTCTGACATTGAAGTAGTGAGGCTCAACTTCTCCATATATAAAATGCAGATAAGATGCTATCCTATGAGAACTTAATGAATATTGGATTCAAATGATATTTATGTGATATATATTATATATAAAATCTATGAATATATATGTATTGTATAGTGTATATATAGCTGGCACTCGAATAATGTCATTTCATTATAATGTTGATGAGGAAAAAAAAAGTCAAATCCTGGCCAGGGCCACTGTTTATATGAAATTTGCATTTTCTCCCTATGTGTGTATGGGTTTTCTCTGGGACTCCGGACCCACATCTGCTGCAGCACAGTGTTAAGTAATCCTAAGAACAACTACTGTATATCTCTTTCATTTTGGACATTGTCATGTTATGTGCAGGTCATATCATGATGGATTCAGCTGTGATGATTATCAGTAGTGAGGAAGAAGACTTGTATGACTTGACTGCATTCATCCAGTTCCTTCACAGTAAAACCTATCTCATTGCTGTGCATTCCTGAAAGGAGATCATCTAATTGAAAATAGAGTAGAAAATGTAAAAGATGAGAGAGAATCTTACTCTCCCTCATGATCCTATTTGTATTTGTGTGTGTGTATGTGAGATGGAGTGGGCAGGGGCAGACTTTATTGAAGGATCACAGGTATGGAAGCTGATTACATCACTGTATCACATACTGATGGTTTACACAAAATCAGAAAAATTGGATATTAGACACCCTGTTGTTGGAACTTTCTCATTTTCACTGGCTCTGCTCACCAGTATGTTAGCATTGGTTTTGCTCCTTCCTCATTTCTCTTTTTCCTTTCTTCCATTGTTATATCTTTCCCTTGCAGATTACCTTTGGAAACTGACTTCCAGAAGGAAAAAGAGAAGTTGAGATGACCCCCAGTTATTCTTCTGAAATTTGCCAATCATAGGGTACAGTTGGGAAAAGAACTTCTCATTCCTGTTTGCCTCTATTTTGATGAAAACACTGGCATGGATTGTACTGTTTTGAAACAGTATGATATTAATTTTAGAGAAACATTTTTAAAACTGTTATGGTGAAATAACAACAAAAAGATCAACAAGACACTAAGCAGTAAAGTGTATAATTACTGGGCAATAATCATTTTGAGGGCTGTTTCAGAGATATTTCCAGAGAAATGAATTGCCTACCTGGAGTGCAATGGTATTATGCAAGAGATGCATAATCTTGCTTATGCATTGTTAGCAACAGCATGGATTTAGCTAAGATATGTCTATTTATGCCAATAATTTTGTTGTGGAACCGTTTTAGTGATGTGGTACTTAGTAGGATGCTTTTAAAATATCTTTCCACAAGTGAAACCACAAAGAGAAACTGTAGTAAATTGATGTTAACAGGAAAATAAGGCAAAGGAGGGGCTTGTGATAATAACTGAATACTTTATTAGGGAAAACTGGCTGTTTTTCTAATTTCACTTTGAGTAAAGGAGAAATATTTTCATAGGGAAACTGGAGTTCCTTGGAGAGCATGTAAAGTTCAACCTCAAACCTTGCTCTATGGATGAAAATAATTATATTACTCAAGGCATTACATAATAATCATGATCTCAGATAAACTGGATGTAGAACATATTGAATGGTTATTAATTTCACACTGGAATTTTAGTAAAACTTCAAATACAAGATCTTAGATGAAGAATACAACAAAATAAAGTAGTTAAATCAGATCAAATGGTATAGACTGTTGTCCTGTCCAGCACGACACAGGCGGTGGGTGAACGGGAAGGGCTACACGAAGTGATGAAAGACAGTAGCCCAAAATATATTATAAGCAGGGTCAAAGGGCCCCAGCTTCAAGGACTGAGCCCCTAGTTAGGCCAACACATAGCTTTTATTGGCTAGAAAGTGGAAGTGAGGTTTGTGTGGGGAAATAAAAATCTTCTTTCCAAGATCTGTGATTATCATGCCTTAAAGCTGTTCCTGAAAGTCCCCATTGTGTTCCAGCACCTATTGTGCCTTTACTCATATACATAGCCCCAAGGCATGGGGTCATTGTTATTACATAAACATCCATTAAGGGAGAGAATGGTTGAGCTCATCCCATCAGATCTCAGGCTGAGCTGTATGTGGGACACTAGGCAGCCAGAGGCAAGAGATTAATCTCAGAGAGGGTGAGGGGATGTGCCTCACCTCTGTTGAGCCCAAGCTCTCTTCTGATGGCCCCCATGTGACTGTGCCTGTCTTAGGTTGTTCCTCCTGTGAGGAATCTTACCCGTCATTGACTAACCAGCCATCTTCCGGGGCCACACAGGGTGATGTGAGGTGTGCGAGTGAGGGAGGAACAGTACCCCTAAAAGAGGGTCAGTTCTGTGTTCTAGATACTCCATGTCCCTGTGGCCTCCACACCCAGCTCCTTCCTCAGGATGTCATGGGGAATGCATGAGGGGACAGATAGGTCTGCAGCTGTAAGGCAACAGACTGTATATATTATATAGCACAAATCAAGATTAATTTATACTAATATTATATTCATTATTGTTAAAAATTCTAAAATAAATAAAACTAATTGCAAATATTCTATTCTGTTCTCACCCTCTTTTTCTCTAGAACAACAGTTTTAATTTTTATGTAGCTTATTAGTATACTAAATTATGTCCTTCTGGCTTATATAATTAATATTATTTTGGGGGAAGCAGATTATTCTCCATAAAATTTAGGGCATATTTTATAATTATACATTCTTTCAAATATATATTTAATATCAAACATTTTAGGTTTCACTTCTGCTGCATTTGTATCAAATTTGACAGACTAAATTATATAATGGTGATGGTGCACTGGGTGCTCTATTATGTAGTTTCCTTTCATATTAAATCTTTCCAAAAGAAAGTTAATACGACTTTTTATGTGGCACATATGAAAAAGTTAAGATTTCCTAGTGTCTTATGGTATTTATGTTTCAACTAAATCTTAGTCATATAATTTCTTTCTTTTATAAAAAAATGATTTGTAATTACAAAGACTCTCCCAACTCCTCGGATTGTTCTGGGACTATAGCAAATTATACTTGTATTCATTGTTCCATCAGTCTGACGATTTTAAAAGAAATGGTGAAACAGCATTAGCAGATTTTGAAAAATGTATTATTTAAGAAGGTTACCGAACTGCTTCCAGTTGAGCCAGAGTACCCAGTCTTATTTTATCTTATAAAAACAAAAGCAGACATGAAGCTTTCCCCCTGTACTCAACAAGCTTGCTGAACCCACACAAAATGTTATACTTGCTCAGAATCATTCCTATTGATTTCTACCACAACCAGACAGGAAACCTAAAGCTCTTTAATATTCTAGCTTCATTATTCTTATTTTCTATAATTTAACAACTCCTCATATTGTTCTTAATAGAAAAGTCATGCAATATTGAACAGTAACTGCTGTTAATTTCCTGTTGTATATCATTTGCATTTTTGTTGCTGGTGGTAATTAACATGCTCTAATTATCATACTGATTGTCTTTTTTTAGCTAGTGAGAATATAGTCATCTCAACCCTCATTGATCTTACGATAGTATATTTTATTGTTTCCAATAATAGTATCCTGGGATATACAAGACTTAAATTTTTAGAGAAAAATTGTGTGATTCTGCAGTAGCAGTTTTTCTAAATGGTTCAATTTAGAACAGAGTAATAGAAGTTTTTTATAGTTCCTATGAAAAAACACAGAGTCTTATTTCTGTGGGAGGACAATGCTATTGTGTGTGTGTGTGTGAGGTGAATTACAGTCATATTACAAAAGAAAATATTTTCTTGGATTCATTTTAGATTGTATCTTTTATTCCTTCATATTTCAAAGATTTATGCTAAAACAATGTTATTACTATACTTGTAAGTAATAATAAAAAGTTACCCTAAAGAATTTTCAGTACATTTGACTCTTTCTACAAAAATAACATTTTGCTCAATATAAAAGATTTACTTTGTAATTTCTAAAATTATCAACTAAAATTTCATAAAATAGTGTGAAGACAAAAAGATTAAAAAATTACATTGTATTTTTTAAATAGTACACAAACTATTGCAAGTAATATAACTATTAATATTACAAAAATTTAAGGGAGTTCCTTGGTGGTGTAGTGGCTAAGACTTCGGCATTCTCAACACTGCGGCCTGGGTCCAATTCCCAGCCAGGGAACTACCCCTCCCAAAAAAAAATTACAAAAATTTAACAACAATGTTCAATTCATAATTTATGTCCAAACATTCCCTAATCACATAGTGTGTGAGCTTCAGCAAACTTTCTAAACTCAAAATTTTAAGTTCTTCATTTGTAAGAGAAGCAATGATTTCTCCTTATGGGTTTCATACCATAGCAGATATGGTATTTATAAAACACTTAATTTATTGTTTGATGGAAAATAAATATATATGTAACAGATGAACAAAATGTTAAAATAATACAGTAATTGTAATATATAATAAAAAACATGCTCAAAGTAACCTGAAAGCTTAGTAATAGGAATTGGTTAAATAAATAGTGTTGTATTTATATAACAAAACAAGCAGTTAAGTCAAATGCTTTGGGGAATGACTAAAGTTATAGATAAAATTATTATATTGTTCAAAGAAATATATAAAACTTATAAGAAGTTTAGTTAGCATAATCCTTATTAGCATTTAAAATATTTTTATAAACTATTTATAGAAAGATAAATATGGAAAGGAAACTTTTCAGTCTGTAGGAGAAACTTAGTAAATAGGAGGATCTTTCAAAGCAAACATAAAGAACTAACCCCCTTTTTTCTCCTCCAGTCTTGTAGTTTTCCTCTCTCAACCCCTATGGGTAGAAATTAGTGAGAAACTAGTTGGCAATGCAGATATGCAGTCTGCAGATTCTAATATTAAACAAACATCACAAAGCAAATTATACAAGGATGACTTTGGAACTGTCACAGTATAACGGACATGGGTAATTGTACAGTTATCAACTTATCAGTGGAACAATAGAAGAATCAATAAAGACCAGAGTATTAATACAAAGGGATGATGTATTTAAAGTGTTTATAGAAAGTGACCATTGAGCCACAAATTTTACTTAATATAATGTCCATTGAGACTTACACTAAAATATAAAAGTTTTTGACAACAGAAAGTGTGAAAAAGCATTACCTGAAAACACATGCCAAACAAAGCACAAAGCTGTGCTCATTAGGTAGATAGAAAAGGTTATATTTCAATTGCTTTAACTAAATATAAAACAAGATGGAAAGCTTACTTCTCATTCAACATAAACATCTAAACTGAGAAGAGATCTAAAGAAACAAGGTAGATTTCCTCTCCAAAGTCCTTTGCTTTCCCTTTCCCTAAGATTTATCCTCTTAACAAATAATAAACTGGTTCACCACCACAACTGTATTCCAACTGCAGGAAAGGGTGGGGATAGGGGTAGAAGGGAAAGTTGCTTCCTTTTAAAGAGATCACCTGACTATTGCACATAGCACTTCTGCTCATATCTCTTTATCCAGAACTTAATCACTTGAACATTCTTAGTGAAACAGAAACTGGATGAGAACAAGTAAGATTTAAGACAACTCCAAGTAGTTCACTCTGAGTTGCCTTTCCAGTGTACCCTGCAAAGTAACTGCATGTATCTGAGAGGAGTGGCTGGCATTTTGAATAGAATAATGGAAACAAACAATCTATTGGCTCTTCTGGTTTAAGATATTTTTTTGGAAAGAATCAAAACACTCTGGGCAATTTCAGCATCATACATTTTATTTGGAAATCCTCTGGAGCTACATGCGAAATATTAGTTCCAATTTATACAATCATATTTTTTCCATTGATAAAGGTTTTTTCATAGCAATTTGAAATTTTGATGCCCATGAGACAATATAAGCATGCTGCAAAGAACATTGGGGTACATAAGTCTTTGCAGACTATGACTGAATAAAGAAGCTGTGGTTCATACACACAATGGAATATTACTCAGCTATAAGAAAAGATGAAATACTGCCATTTACAACAAAATGGATGGACCTGGAGATCATCATGCTTAGTGAAATAAGCCAGACAGAAAAAAACAAAAACTGTATGACTTCACTCCTATGCGGAATATAAAACTGAAAGCAACAAAGAAAAAAAAAGAACAAACAAACAAAAAACCCATGGACACAATCAATAGTTTAATGTATATTTGGGACAAGTGGGGAGGGGATGGGAGAAGGGGGAGGAGGTGGAAGAGGAGGTAAGAGGAGCTAAATATAAGGTGATGGAAAGAGAAGTCACATTAGGTGGTGAACTTATTATACAACAACTTGAGAATGCACTGTAGAATTGTATGCCTGGAACCTATGTAATTCTTGTTAACAAATGTCACCCCAATAAGTTTAACAATAATAATAATAATAATAATAATAATAATAATAATAAATAAAACATATAAGCATGCTGCTCATCCCAAAAACATTTTCTCATTTACAAATATAAACATATCTAGGAGTGATTTGATTTATAAATAAGATTTAAATGTTGTTGAAAATTCTTGCCAAAAATCATAGATTATTTGTATATCAAACATGTTTTTCTTCCATATGGCTATAAAGACAAGATAGAATAATACTTATTCTTACTACTCTCTTAGAGAACAAGTTTGTTTAATTGAATTGATATAACATCATCGAATCATCTCCCAACAAAATTACCCAGAAACCATTTTTTTGAAACAAATATCAGAAAAATAAAAAACAACAAAATTAAATAGAATAGACAGCCCACAAGTATTTAAAAATTTAAATTGCTTAAAAATATAAAAAATATGGTATCTACTATCAAAATATGAAAAAGCATGTAATATAATGTGATTAAATAATGTAAAAGTAATTAAGAAATTTGTTCTGAGAATGACAAAATAAATTTTGAGTTTTTGAGGAATTTAAACATAAAATGATAGTAAAGAATAAGATAATGCAATATAATCAGAAGCAAAGGTATGTATATTTTTTAATATTCAAAAGGAAAATGATTCCTATACCTATAATATATAGAAAGAAAAGAAAATATAAGGTAAAATGTGAAAAAATATTTTACATAAATTTAAACTTTAGTATATCATTATCACATGTATTATTAATAGGCATACAATAATTTTTTAAAAAGATGGAACAGATGATAAGTTAATATAGTTAATGCACCAAGTGTTCATAGAAATGATTAAGAAAAAGATGTACTTTATTACATTATTCTGTGGAAAGGGCATAGGACAGAAAATTCAGACAGAATTAATATCTAAGTAACATAAGCATTTAAAGGTAACTTAGAAATAAAATAAATGAATTTTATTTCATGTAGAAGATGTAATGCAGAATTGTACACCTGGAACCTATTTCATTTTTAGTAATCAATGTCACCCCAATAAATTTAACAATAAAAATAAATAATAAATTAATTTAAAACATGTGACACTTTGATATTATATTATAAAACTATAATGTGCAATATATTTTAATATTGTAAATTCTGTGAACTCCTGATGTAATTTTAACTTACAAAAATCTTTTGTGAAGTATTTGTAAGTAAATTTAAAAGGTTCGAATATTTATTTTCTTTGATTCATTAAGGTCATTTAAAGGAATAGTGTCAACCTACTTAAATTATTAAAATTTATTAATTTATACAAAAAACTATAAAACATATTCAATACTTTAGATATAAAGATTATCTGTACAACATAATATGATAAAATAAATAGAAAACATAGTCACTACACAGGCTTTGTTATATTATTTATAATATTTTATTTATTTTGAATATAATTTTTAAAGAATATTTAGTGTTAGGAAATTTTGTTTCATTTTAGAAAAAAAATTATATAAAATACATCAAACTACATATAGAGAAGACACACACACACACACCAATTAGAATGTTCTATTTTATACTTAGCTATCTACAAAAAAAACTTTAGCTACTATCACAAAATTAAATAATTTACATTTTATTCAAAGTTTACAAGGTAGCCAAAATACATAATGGCAAAATGGTAGTGGTAGTGTATGCTCTATGTGTACCTAAGGAAGCAAATTACCAGTATTCTTCCGCTGGATCTATAAAAATTACTATTGCCAACACAGGAGCCCTGTTAAACTGTGTAAATGGCCATCAGTTAAAAAATGATAATAAGGCTTTGGCGCTGGTGCTGTCAACGCTGCGGCCTGGGTTCATTTCCCAGCTGGGGAACTACCCACATATCCCCCCCCAACCCGCAAATTTAAAAAAAAAAAATGATAATATTGTTTATGAAGTCATGTTAACTATAAAGCCAAACTGTCAAAATGGTAGCTTTTTAGACTTTGAAAATTTATTTCAATCTACACTATTCATCAGAGTTCTCTTTCAGAAATATTATTGTACCTTAAAATGTATATCCTATTTTAAGGATGAAAGATATACTTAATGGTGTCTAATGATACAAATACCAAGTTAGTAAAAGTAATTTTCAATATGACACATAAAATTGTAGTAACTCATTTTACTCCCCAAACCACCATTTTTGATATCTAAAAAGCCTTTTAAACTGTTGTAATAAGAAAAAATTTTGAGACAAACCTTCAGAAAAAAAATAAGAAAGTGGAGTTTTGTGTTTAATGAGTCAATAAAAATTGCTTTAAAAAGTTTCATAGCTTTTTAAATACAAATTAAAACCAACAAAATAAAGATTAAATTATAATGTGTATTTTTTTATAATGTGTATTTTCCAATAATCATTTGGTAATATTTTTAAATGGCACCCAATAATAATATATCAACTGTCAACAGTAACTTTATGAGATTATTATTTTTTTCAATATCAATTTGAGACAGGAAGGAGAGGGCTGCCTTTTTACCACAAATAAAAGAGCTCCCTCCACGAGGAAATCTAATCAGACTTGGCTCAAGCAAGACTGTGCTTCCTCATAGAGTCCTCCGGAGTCTAAAACAATTCTACCAACGAGTGATTTCATCATTAATTGAAGTGTTAAGAAGCTACTACATAGGCAGTCAGACCACAAAGTAATTTACCATATTTTTCCCTATCACAGCTCCACAAGAAACCCCATATATACATATGTGTGTGTGTGTGTGTGTGTGTGTGTGTGTGTGTGTGTGTATATATATATATATATATATATATATATATATATATATATATAAAGTACTTTAAAATTTTACCCTAAAGCGATCTTCCATGAATTTATCTAAACTTCTCTTTATTCTTTATGTTTCAAGCTTGTGTGTATTACTTAGGAATAAGATTTCCTTTCATGTGTATATTTGTCATATGTTAATGTCAGATAATACCTTGAAACAAGTATTATCCAGTAACTTAAAAGCTTTTTTACCCAAGATCATATATCTAACTTCTGTCATATTCATTCTCTTTTTAAAAATGGCAGTCAATTCTCTTTAGAGAAATTAAGCACATTAGAGATAGAACATATGCCAAGTGCCCAGCACAGTGCCTAGGACACAGTAGCCACTGAACAAATTGAGTTTCATTCTGTACTTTCCATAATAGCCCTAAAGCAACTTATCTTCAAATTTTAAGGCCCTGTCTTCTACTTCAGTGTTTTGTAATTCGATTGTTCAATCTCCATTAAGTCATATTCATGTATTCATAATTTTATGAAGTCTAGACATTAGCCATCATTATATTCTACCAGAATTTTTACATTACCTTCTTATTGATTTTGCTACTTCTGTTTTTATTTCCATGAAGTCTATTCTTCAGACAAATGTTAGAGTTCTGAAAAACAGTAACAGTAAAAAAGCAAAAATGTTAATTTAGTGGTCTCTTCTTGCAGCTGAACTTAAAAAGTTTATCACCTATGGTTAAAAATTGCAAATCCTATATAGTCATTTCTTGTTACTGATCTAGGTTTTACTGATTATCCCTCATCTCTTTTGGTTCTAGCTTTGCTTTTTGTTTTTCCCATTTTTTGTATGAGAAAAGCAAAGACATTTTCTAGAGCTTTACAGAGAAGACTTTCTATTATCATTCTATAGCAAATTTCCTCTTAATCACACCCTCTATCAGATACCCAAATATGTGAAAGACAATTTCTTGCAACATCTCCATATCTTGTTAGTAGACAAACACATTTTACATATGAAAAAACATGGAACTATAAGCGTACAATGTATAACATGAGTATTATGTAAAGATATTTAAAGAGTAAGGAAGCTGAGAGGCAACAAAGAGATATGAAAATGATAGGAAGTTCTTGTGTCTCCTAGAAAGAAAGAAATGGTAGAAAAATTAAAAAGAAAAGATTCTAATAACAGAACATTTCACTGAGGAAAATAGTTTTTTAAATCTAAGTTCAAACTTATGTGACATATAAGAGGCTGAATGTCTTCAAATCAGAAGCAGATAAAATATAATTGCAAGTAGGGAGTTCCCTGGTGGTGTAGCGGCTTAAGGCTTCGGCGCTGGCACTGTCAGCACTGTGGCCTGGGTTCGATTCCCAGCCAGGGAGCTACCCACATACCAAAAAGAAAAAAAAAAAAATATATATATATATATATATATATAATATATATATAATATATATAAAAATATATATATTATATATAAATTATATATATATATAATTGCAAGTAAAATAGAAATGAGGTTTATATTTCCAGATTAATTTGGCTAGATAGTCTTAATTACTTGGTACATTTTATCTATGTAGTGTTGATTACACATATTTATATGATTATATATTAATCAAATCTCATTTTAACATTGTCATAAAACAGTTTGTTTTAAATTTTAAGTATTTGTTAGGGTTTAAAGACAGGAAAAGAGAGGATATATTTGAGGAAACTAGTGAAAGATTGAGGCTATTACAATGCAACTTGAAATAGAGGACAAACAAAGGATATTTTAGGATTCTCAAAGACTCATCTTGTGCTGTGCTACTAACTTGTGCTGTGCTATTAACTAGTATTTTAGGACTAATTTTCTTACTGTGGACAGAAAGAATAGGGCCCTGTGGAGAGTGGGTAGATTGGGAGGGGGTAAAGGAAAGAGGGAATGAGGGGAAACAAAGAAAGGAGGAGATGAGATCATTCTTAAGAAGGTACAGCTACCTGACCAGCCAGAACTAGAATTTGGTGACTCAGGACACCATCTTACCCTTGCTAAAGTGAATCTTAGCTAATTGTAATGGATTATAATACTATTAGCATTGCAGATAGGGGAAATCTCCACAGCTCGTGTTGCCTTGACAGTTCCCACAGGGGCAAATTAAAGACAAGGGAATCCCATCTCCCAATAGGAAGATATAGTCGGCAAGGACCCACGTGGTAAGGCCTGTAACACCACTCTTAAATCTTGAATATTTCATGCCCTCATTCTCATAAAATCCTAAGCCTATTTGTTCTTCAGGGCAGTTGCTTTTCTCCTGACTTGCCTACTGTCACAATCTTTTGGGAGTATACTATCTTTTTTTCATTTAATAAATCCACTGCTTGTTTGGCTTAGCTTGCTTGGCTTATTTCAGTGCATCCTTGTATTCTTTTCCTTTGCTAGTCACTGAGAACTCATTTTCTAGCAACGATTTTACATGAACACAAGGGGCACACCTTGTTTTAAAGATAAAAATATTTTATCATTTCATTCCCCATGATTCAAATCTATCTATTTAAATCAATTACATTGAAAACATTACAGAAACGTTCCTCGCTGTCAATTGAGAAAATCCCAGAAATTGTCTTTGTGTGTGAAAAAAGTGAGAAATAGCTTTAGATGTGCCTCTAATCTCCCGTTATTATAATGTTCTTTTTGCTTATCTGATTTGTTTTATATTAGTTTGTTTAGTTATGTTTTTGCAGAAAATTTTAAGTAACTTATTTTCCCTTTTTATTATAAAAATAGTGAATACCTTTATTCACTTGTAGAATGACAAAATGAATCCTTATTGATCATATCATTCTATAATATTTAAAGAAAATGGCAAATGGTCTCAAATTGAAGAAACAATAGGATTCTTCAGTTTTTGTTTTTGTTTTTTTAATTTCACAAAATAAACCTGTCATATTTTAAGGAAAAAGGTATATTTTTCAAAATGTCCCCAAGTATTTCTTATGTAAAATTTCAATATTTGCCAATTGAAAACACACTTAAATTGATTCCCAACAGAAAGCATTGCATGAATTGAAAAGTATCTAAGTCATCTTAACCACGGGACTGTGATGAACTGCAGTGCACAAAACAGCACTGATGTTTGAAGCCCAGTGGTAGCTAATTAGGTGTTAGACCTAATTTTAACACCCTCACTAACAATCCTTTAAACAGAGTAAATAGCAAATTTAACTCACCGTGAACATGATATTGGAGTATTTTGTGTGCATTTATTTGTCTCAAAAACTGAAGTTAGTTTCTCATAATCATTTAAAAGGAGATTCACACAATATGTCTTACGTATTCATTAAAGAAAATCAATCATTTAAAGACATACTGAATATAGGAGATTTCATTTTAAAGGTATTAGGAAGCTACATTACTCTAAGATTTTATAAATGCATGTATCTCATAACAGGGAATATGTCCATCCTTCTTCACAGGTATAATTTGACTAGATCTTGAAAATTATGTCATTACTTTTTATATATGCTGAAAACGTTTCATACAATAACCTAGCAGCTTTGTGTTCTTGGGTCATCCTTTCATGAAGGTAAAAATAACCTGGAGTAACATCAAAATAAATAATCATGAATTTAGTATAGCGGAGTCCAAATAAAAATGTGTAAGGCAGAAACAGGGTTAACTCTTTAAAATGACAACACTTTGAGCTGTAACATTCCATGTGGAAAATGGTAAAGGATCAAATTTTTTCTTGACTTACCTTGGCACGCTATCCTAGAAAAGAGCCTAGAGAAAGCAGATACACCAGCAAGCAGGGACTCAGAGATGGCTAAGCAAAGTAGCCATTTTTGAGTGTGAGAAACGTGCTGAGAAATGTGCTGAGGTGCCTGCTGATGGGTCAGTGGGTCTACATCTCCTTCAGGTAACTTCATAAGAAGTTCCAATCAGTCTCATTTTTTCACTGATGGGTTATTCCGCATAAGATAAAATCTTGCAGCCAATTCTAGTCTTTTGAATTTTCAGGTGATGTTTGAAAACTAAAGATTGTGTTGTAGTTGATTATTGATTTACGTGGAGCATTTATTCCTAGAATCCTCAAAGAGTGAGATAATGCATTCATGTTTACAGCTTGTACTAGAGGAAAGTTGTATCTTCCAAACATTATCACTGATAAACTACTTGGAACTTCTAAGGTAACTTTAAATAGGTGGATAAGCATTAATTTAATAATAGATAAGTTTTCTGTTACAAGACAATTCATCATAAATCCAAATGAATTAAGAATGAAATGAAACACACAATGGATGAGCAACAGAATTTGGCAAAGAACATTCCAATCCAGACAGGCACACAATGAGGATGCTTTATGTAGCCATTACTGGATAGAAGTTTTCAAAAAAATCTAGACATGTGAAATGTCTAGATTTTTTTTTTAAAAATCTTTATATAGTCCATTTATAGTTTATCACAAATAGATGTGCTTTTTTAATTGCTTCATAAAATATCTGTAATTTTAGATAAGGCAAACATTTTCCTGTATGAGCAAACATAGCTTTTCTTGTTCTGAACTAAAACTATGAGAAAGTTCAGTAGTAACATGCCCTGCTATTTGATTAGCAGCTAAAAAAAAAATCCCATTTTGTTAATGAACTCCAAAGACAATTTATTTTCTTTAACAATAATCCATCGTATCCTATACGAGGAGCTTTATCACAGGTAGCTCATCTTGGATGATGCAGCAGGAATTTGATTACTTAAAATAGAAATCTTATGGTTACCCAATTAAGGTTATATTATTTGATTTAATAATTTTTTAACTAAAGTCACTACAGCCATTTTTTTGGAGTGATGATTTGGGGCTTTCATTATATGCTGGTTTAAGTGATTATGAGAAAAATGTGGACACTATTAGTGAAATAATCTATTCCAAAAAATATCTATATAAAATATCAACTCCATCACTTCTTAAATGATTGTTAAAGTGTATGCTATTGCCTATTGCAATAAAAATAAAATCTCTGAATTCCAGTTTCTTAGAATATAATATCAAAATTTATCCATTTTAATAATATTAAATATTTTTAAAGACAGTTTGTGTGTGTAGGGGAGAGGATGGTCTGGATGCATAGTCCTTACTATTCTCTACATTTTACAATATGTAATTGGATTAAGCCAGATCATCAGAGATCTTTATATGTGGTCCTATCATTTTGGTTCTTTGCAGAGCCCCTTTTTCTATGAATTCTTTGATTTTGCCCTTATGCTGTTTTTCTGGTGCCTTCAAAAAAAAAAAAAAAAAGCTATATTCTTCATAATGGGATCTTCAAAAAGAAAGCTCACTATAATTTTCTAGATTATTTACTTAAAATGTATTATTGGGTATATAGTCTCATATATCCCATCAACTTATGGAAAGCTAATAGTCTATAATATATGAGGGCATATCCACTAGCTAATATAAAACAAGCAGCCTTTTGTGAACCATACCATATGAAAAGCAAATGAGAGGTATAGGGGACTTGAAATTCAAAATGGTTTATTACTTCTAACTACCATAAGCAAGACATACTGTAATGATAAATAGATTTTACTCTTTACCCTGTAAAATTATAGGTGGATATGTTTGATTTAAAATGCCATGTGGAGTCAGCTTGAGGTACCTACCAATATAAGCCATGTGAAAAATAAGTATAACAATGATCTATTGTCTTCTTCAGTACAATATTTCTGCATTTTTTGTGGGGGAGGGTTAGTTCCCTGGCTGGGATTGAACCCAGGCCACAGCTTTGAGTACACTGAAGCCTAACCACTACACCAGCAGGGAACTCCTTACTTCTGCATTCTTTTAGGAAAAAAGCATATGATTAGAATAGGGGCAACATCATTCAAATCACATTTCCCTGATCATTGTTAATTGGTCATGCATGTGAATACAACATACACCATAAGAAATTGTTATCAGGATATTATTTTATTTGGGATCAAAAAGAGAGTTGAGTCTCAATTTCTTGCCAGAAGTGGACCTGTGGAAGTGTGTAGCTGTCAGTGACCTTGGACCTTTTATGGAGAAGATGGTGTTCAGTAGAAGAGAATGAAGCTGGCACAAGCAAGGGAACCAGAGACAAAGGTGAAGAGAGAAAGCTCTGGCAGACTTTGAGGGTCTGGTTGCAATAGTCCCAGAATCCCAGATTATTCACCTTCATTTGTCCCATAATTCAATTATGTGAGCCAATACATTTTTTTTCTCCTACGCTGGTTTTAATAGAGATTCTATTCGTCACACAGAAAGAAGTCTTAAAATCATGAGAAATCACTGAAAAAGGAAGAATTTAATATGTGTGCAGTGAGTAGATGAAAACACAAGCAGAGAAAAATGGTGGAAAGGAGATTGTAACGTACTCATCGAGGGAAGCAAAGGGACAGGAAGCGTACAAACCCTGAAAGACAGAGATCTGCCTTACTTTTGTAACTTATAGTTACTAGTACCAGTTGTCAAAAGGTTCAACAAAACTTTGTGTAAAATCTCAAGATCAAAATACAAGTATAAATAGTTTGAGCTTAGAAAGACTTCTGTAAGAATTTTAGATTTATCGCTTACTAGATATACAAACTTAAGAAAGTTATTGAGATTTTTATAAATCTTTATTTTGCTCATGTATAAAGTGGGATAATAAAAGTAACTGTCATAGCTGAGTATAATTATTTGCTAATGAATCTAAAGCATTGAACATAGGGAGAGCTTTCTTTCAGGCCACTCTAACTCTATTCTCTTTTCAAGGTTGGCTTAATTGGCTTAGACCTTCTTTCAGAATAATCTCTCCTTAGAGTTAACTGATAACTGCTACAATCAGGGAGTGATAGTCTACTATTTTCACAGGTTTAGTTCACAATGAAAGGGAAGAAATTACACAGGATGTGTACAACAGTAAGTGAAAATCTTAAGAGACCATCAAGTAATTTTGCCGTACATGGATTGCTATGGAAACCTGTCATTATTATTTATTTTCCACAAGTGTAATTTTTATCTACCCATAGTTTTGTAAATCCTAGATTATAAAAAGACATGGTCATAATCATGATCTCCAGTTAGTAGAATACCTTGCACATATTAGTTATTCTTATTATATATTTATATTAGATTTTTACTATACTTGATTATATTATATATGTATAAATACATGTACACATTATCAATTCTACTTGTATTAGAGCATATCCTTAATTTAATCCTAACTCATTATTAGTGTAAAACTTCAATTATTGTTTTCTGTTTATTTATCTTTCAAGGAGTTAGATTCTTATAGTATGAGTTTGTATATTTTTAATACATTGAGTACCAATTTTTTGTTATTATTGACATCATTTAATCCTACACTGTAGTCCCATCATATTTTGATCTTTTACTGTTTGTAAAACATTGAAATCACTGCTAGACTACAAAATTTCTGCTCCCAGAAATACTGTGATCTAGATAAAAAGCAGGTATTAATCTATTTATCAACTCTCATTTATTTTATCAAAGCGATAAAGACAATAAATGATGAATGTCAAATGATTGGAATGAATAATTAGTGTTATAGACACTTTAAAAATTGATGTGTATACTTCGTTTCTTTGATATCCCCTATCACTTCATCTGTTAGGTAACTGAGGAGATTGAAAAATGATTGGCTTTTCCACTTATTTTGTGCTGAATTTAGTTTTCTTCATATATATTTCTCCTTTTATTGAAATACTTTATAATGTAACTCAATGAGTTTAGTGTAAATAAATAGATAGTCCATGGTTATTTCTCTAGTATCATTGTATCTTTCTTCTTGTACCTATATTGAAGGCTATAAGATAAAATACTTTATCTTAACACACTCAATAGACAATATACAATTGTTATTTTACATTGTTATTCATCAATAATGGGTGATAGGTAGGTTCTTTAAATGACATTATAAAAACATTCTTCCTTATGATGTATTCTTAACAGCAGAGTCAGAAATACATTTATAATCTGTTGAGACATTTTGTATAATGTTATAGAGATGTTTCAGCAAGCATCAATAATTTTCTTCTCATGTAACATTTTGTTGCTGATGAATTTAGACATTATCCAAAAAATGTTAAGAATATGTATTCTAAAGCTTCTGAAATTTTATATTTTACTTCCTGACTCTATACAGATGTAAACTATAATTCTAATGTATAAGCAAAAACAAAAAAATGTAAAATTCTGAAAACAATAATCGTTGAAAGCTTCCATTACCCTCTTTAATAAGCAAACAAAAAATGTAGTAAAAAAAAGTAGAACTGTACAAAACATCTGAGTAAAATTGTTAGGTTTGGCACTACTGTTAGCCTTGCTAAAAAAGTAAAAGGTATGGCTTAACCTTTTCTAAAGGCATTACCTGAAGGCTTTCAAATTCCTTCGAATAATGCAAGGAGATTTACCACAATGACCACCTGAGTGCTTTCCCATAAGAATTAATTGACTTTATCTTGCAAAGTCAATATTTCTAGATCATTTTATATTTTACCTTGAATTTAGTTTATACAATGGTTTCATGTGTAACTGTGCCAATTATTAGAATTGCTTCGTATTTTACAACTGTATTATTTTAATGCAAATGGTAAAATCTCTAAAAATGAAAGCCATAGAAGTATTACTTGAACACTACGTATTTTTGTGTGTGCCAACTGCTGAGAGCTAAAAGCTCTCTATTACCAATGATGAATATGTTTTCAATGGGAAACTCAATTGCAGACAGAGCCTTTCACCTGTAAGCTAATTGGAGCTAATGGTAGATTCAGTTTGCAAATTCAACACCTAATGTAGTTTTTTTTATTAGATCCACAAACAAAGTACTTTTGAACAGAGTCTCCAGTCAATCTCTGCCAATGATTAATAAGGACAAATATCACAGAAAGTAGAGCCATTAAATTTATAAATGCTCTTTGGTGAACTAATTTAAAAAATGATGTTTATTTTGTCCTTACCTGGAGAAATTATGGATACTTGTCACAGTTTAAGTTGTGTTGCTTTTTTTAAAAATTTCTTTGTTCTTTCACATGTCCTTCAATGTTGCTATGCAATATAATTTAATGTTTTTATAATACAGTGCTTATTTTAATTTTATTGTTATGTTTGTACTGTATTATAAATAAAATTAGAAAAATTTTTAGAACTTGAATGGTCACCTGTTAATGGATTAATAAAAGATTCAGACAGGTTTTCCATCATTTCCTGCATACCAGTATCATTTAAATAACATAGAACTATCTGTTCCTGAAACTCAAATGTAAATCTATCTGAAATTTAAATTATTTTTGAAAGTTATATATTTTTTCTCTTTAGAAACTTTTAAAATTACTTCCTATTCATGAAATAATCTTGGAATTTCACTTTTTCTAAAGAAAAGCATCAATTTAGTCATGTTTTCAAATTAGATGGCATAGAACAGCATAGGTAGTATCTTATTTTGCAGTCTCCATATCTCTATTTATATTCACTGTATTGTTGCATATAAATTTTCCTTTGTTAGATTTTCAAAGAGCTTTTAAAAACTACTTTAAAATAAATAAATTATTTGTGTATTAAGTATGTCTATCATTTTCCATGCCTTGAATTAACTGTTTATTTCAATATTCTTCAGCTATCCTTTGTTGTTTGTTTTATGTCTTCATAAGTTGAAGCATTAATTATTCCTCTCATTTTCTTTTGACAATAGTGTATTTTAATACATTTACTTTCAATAGAACTTTTACTTTATCCAATAATTGTTTACATGTAGGTTACTAAATGTTACTATATTCATTTTTTAAACACCTTTACTTGCAATTTGATTTCCTCTTTTATTTAGACTTATTTAAGATTTAGCACTTTTTTTGGTAAATTTTCAACATGACTTAAGTTATTTTACTATTTGTTAATATAATTATTTTTAATTTACTATTTGTTAATATAATTATTTTTTATTTAATCTAATTTTAAATTTTCTTTAAATTATTTTAGGAGTTCACTGTTTAATCTGTTATTTACTTTATAATGAATGATATTTGAGTGTGTGTGCCCCAGAATATGAGGAATATTTATGGGTGAGAGAGAGAGAGAGAGAGAGAGAGAGAGAAAGGAGAGAGCACGTGACTACAAGCACATTCAAGAATAAATTCAATGGAAAGAAAGCTACAGCTCAATTAAATATTCAACACAATATAAAAGTAAAATTCTAATACTTTTGGGCCAAGTCTTGGTTCTGCTGGTCCTTGTGTTAGAAAAAAGAGCAAAGAGGACACCTCTATTCAGAGAGAGATAGGGTTTTTGTGACTGCTGTAGACAATAGAATATGATGAACTGATGCTATATTTCAGTGGTTCCTGACATATTCTTTTGGGAGATTGTCAATTTTTATGCCTTTCTCTCAGAGACCTTAGCTGCCACATTAGAAATCTGAGCATCTTGAGGTCACGGCACTTCGTGTAAGTCTAAAGTAGAAGAAGAAACCTCAAGACAAAGAGAGAGATGGTATCTGTACAGACTAGTTGTTTCAGCTCTCAGCTGTGACCATAGGCATTATAGAGCAGAGCTGAGTCATCTCTATTCCACCCTTCTGACTCACATCACGTGAGATATAACATAGAATGCTGGTTCACATGTGTTTGTTAGACAACAGTACCTAAAAAATTTGGTGATTTCTTTCACTTCCTCTCTCATGCTTTAGGAAGCAAATATCCAGTGCTTATGTGTGATGGTAAATTTAAATATGTTTTTGAAACATATTTAACAATTTATGTAATTATGTTCATATATAGACTATTAACTGTCATAAATATAAGCATAAAATGGGAAAATTAGCATCAAATGTCAATGTAATTTTATACTCTAATTCATGTATCTATTTTAATAGTTTTCTTAATTTTCTAACTCTTAAATATGTATCAATCTTAATAGTTTCTCTTTAACAACTAATATTTACATTTTAATTTACCTTTTAATTACAACCATTAATCTTTTTTTTATCCACATAAATGCCTATAAGTACTCATTACCCCAAAATAGCATTTAGTTCCTTATTAACTTGAACGACTACTTGGATAGGTATAGTATTTTGGATTTGTAATCTTTTCTTTCTTTTTTTTTTCTTTCTTTTTATGTAAAACTACATTTTAGTATCAGTATTTATGGGCGTGTAGTGTGAAGGGAGGCATTTGCTGTGTATCTAATTTTTATTTCTTCCTTAAGTGGTTTATATTTCCTATCTTGAATATGGTTAGTGTGGTGCTTTTTATAGAAAAAGGATAGATAAAGATAAAGATATTTTCAAATGTAATGAGTTTATTTGACCTTTTGATTTAATTTTCCACAATAAATCAAATTATTAAATGTATATGAATCCTTATCTTCCCCCTTTTCTATCTTAGTTTAGGAGTATTGTTATATGGATATAGAGTGGTCCATTTAATGCACCTACCACAGTTATTTTCCTTTTCCTTACCATCCTCATCTATTCACTAACATTTTCTGAATCCCAGTGTCAGGAGAATTTCTTTCACTGGCTTGCCCCTTTATCCCTTTAGTTTTCTGCAGCATAGAAACAGTCATTAACTGCATATTGCAATTCCCAATTCACCATGTGAACCTTTGCACTCATCTCAATGCACTTTTTCTTCATGGCTCTGTAAAGAACCTTTTAATCTCTTGAGAATATTAATTCTAATTTATCTAAAATTCATCTCTATTTCTTGGAACAACACTATTAGTTTATAGTCATGATACTATTTTTTTCATAGCTCTTAAAGAATGAAATCTATGTTTTGCTTATAAGGGTTGATAGCAAATTTGAGTTGGGATTAGTTTTATCAGAGAATGATGGAACTCCTGATTTAGATCTCTAAGGACATACGAAGTAAGACAAGAAAATTTTAGAAATACCTTCTTGATTTTTACCATGTTACAAAAGAAATGCTATGTACTAGAGAGAGCTGGGAAGGTAGGGATCTGTAGATAGTAGAATCAGGCAGAGCAGGCTGTTACACCTTCCAAAGTTTGTCTTGCTATTGCTTGGTGTGGTAGCCAGCAGTAAGCCTGAGCAATGTCACTGGTGTTTGCCTGGAATAACCAATGTCCTTACGAGCCAGTCACAGTATATCTTCTGATTTTTCCCATTAGAGCCTTTTCTCCCAAGAGGGTTCCACGTCTAAGCCAAGAATAAACCTTGCCAAACACACTCTGCCTTTTTTGGCTTAAAGTAACAAGAATTCATCTCCCAGTGGCATTTGACAAGGTTGAAAATTCATTCCCAGTTTTCCCATAGTTCATCTTAAATGAATACAAAAGGCATTCTTCCACAATCTCATCTGGCATACTTTCCAGATTGGAAATGAGTCATAGATTTGTTATTACTGTAATACATTTCTTTATAATCTTCATAGCAATTTTAACATAGTGAGGAAACACTCCATAATTTCATATTGATTTAGGTTTCTCTCTGAATTTTATATTTCATTTCTCATGTCAATTGGAGAAAGGGGTGAGAAAGACCAGAGAGCACCTAGGTAGAGGCTTTTGTTCAAGGTTGACATCTCGACAAAAATATCTGTTCTCTATTTTAAACACGAATATTCTACAAAAATATGATTTATTCAGGATCTGAAGTAATTTTCTGTTTAAAAATCAAATAGTATGAAAATAACAATTTGAGGGGTTCCCTGGTGCTATAGTGGCTAGGCTTCCACGCTCTCAATGCCATGACCTGGGTTCAATTTCCAGCCCGGGAAATAACCCCCCCCCCAAAAAAAAATAACAATTTATTTAAAGTCTGTAAGTCCCTTCTGATATAAGGCACTTATTTATGTAAATTAACAGCCCACAATCATTGATATTGAAAAAATACATATTGAATGTCAGTAAATTGAAGATTTTATTATCTCTATTTTTCATCATTTCCAAGGCTCTGTTGAAGTACAATTTCTATATGCCCAATATATTACTTATAAAATGAGCAAATTAATCACTTTTTTCTTTGGCAGAGTATAGGAATTAGTTTGGTTTTAAATTATAGAAATTAATAAAAATATAATACAGAGTTTATGATGAGAGAGAGCGAGAGAGAGAGAGAGAGAATATAAAAGAAGTGACCAAGTAGTTCTCTGCTGAATCCAGAAGGTCAAAACTGTGCTCTGTTTAGTTCTACATCTGCTGCTTTTGCTTCCATAACAGAATAGCCTAGAACTCAAAGCATCTGATAAATGTTAGTTATCCTTATTAAGAACATCATTACTAATATCAACATCATCACTAACAGATGATTCTGTGTTACCTATAAAAGTGATTTTGTGCTTGTTTTATTGTTTTTGTAGTATGTAACAGAATTATTTTATTCAATTATACATGCTAACTACTTATAATGTATAATTAGTTGGATAACAAGAAACACAAAAAATAACAAGAGATTCTCTTTGTCCTTTAATCTATCTCTATTTCAGAAAATGAAATAGGACACAAATAATAACTGATTTGTAAAGATGACATGTATTAGAAAATAAAATTGATATTAAAGGCTTCTCCTATTATCCACATAAAAACATATTTTACTTGAAATCTATGTCATAAAAAAATTGTCCTTACAATGAAAAAGAATAAAATTACCAAAGCCTCATCAGTCAGAGCTCTTGAGCCATTTTTCTGCTGGATCCTTCTCCTACTGCTTAGGGGTGTACTTTCCCCTTGCCATTTGGGGTCCTTGAGCCACTGCTGCTTGGGCCCACTCCTACCTCTTTGGAGTGAACTTTCCCTTTTAATAAATGATCTCTGTTTCACCTTATTTGCCTTTTAATAAACTGCTTCTTGGTTTCACCTCTAAAAAAACAATTGGCACACTATTCCTCCTTTTTTATGTAGAGACTATGTATTATCTATAAAATAATTCATTCTGAGGCCAATGTTTATGAATGGATATAGGATTATGAAAGGCTAAAGAAATGTTAAGGTATAGCTTTTATGTTTTTAATAGGCTTCTCCTAATAGAGCAGTAAATAATAACTACCTCTAATGAAAACGTACATTGTGTCAACCTGTTGGCTTTTAGTAGATTAAAACTCTCTTCAGATAATCTGTCTCCATTTGGGCCTGTGCTTGTAGATCCACTTATTTTTAAACATTCAGCTGGAGAGAACCGGTTGATTAAAATAGCAAGCCAAAATTAAAGCAATTATGTACTTATTTACTAACTGTAATGGTGTAATATGAGTAAGAAATCAGAAATAAAGTATCCACACTGTCAGTGTTTCATTTTTTCCTACGGAACCACACCAGGTGAGAGTGAGTGGCAAGTGGATCAGCACAGGTGCGGGGATCTTCTCATTGCCAAGAGATTTTTGAATAAAAGCTCCTGCTGGGGTTCCCTGGTGGTGTGGTGGCTAGGCTTCGGCACTGTCATACTAGCACTGCCATACTAGCACTGCCAAACTGAAGGGACAGTAAGCTCAATGAGAATTGAAGTGGAAAGAAACAGTATTCTTTAAAGTTTTCAATTAAAATGTTTTACTTTTATATATTTTACAAAGCATTGCATGAACATATGAACACATTACTGAGACTTCACACAAGTTAAAGGTCCTGACATTAAAATTTTATTAGCCTTATGGTAAATCTACTTTAATAAGCACATGTTACTTTCTGTTCTTTCATCAGCCTGAAGTCATTAGAGCATACTTTTGAATAAAGCAATATTCCATGTTTAGATTAATGCTCCTAAGCAAATGTTTTTACAGCTGAGTCATGCTGTGTTCTGTTTTTGCTTTTTCTTTCTTACACTATTTTGATTGCTTCTTTGGTTACTTAACTGAATATTTCTTTTATGTCTATGTTTACATAGTATTCTATATATTTATCATTAAGCCACCTTCCATCTTTCTTTCCATTTGTTTACATTTATTAATTTTAAAATATCATGGTTTTTAACAACTCTTTAGAAAAATTATATCTTCTGAAAAAAGCTGACCATCTTAAATAAGGAGGTTTACTGCAGTACTCTGCATCTCTGATATTCTTGACCAGAATCCTAGAAATAGCTTTCATTTCTCTTGTGCATTGATACTGAAAACAAAGAAAATGAATTAAGCATAGCTAAGAGAGTCACATACACTAGAATTGGGAGGTTATTAGGGAAGTAGAACCTATGGACATCTTGTGCCTCAGTTCTCAAATTATGTTGCTGAACAGTGTTGCTAAACTCAACTCAAATCTTAACCATAAAATCCTGGAGCCTTAAATAACCCATATTCACAATAGTTACATGGACACATATGAACTTTACTTCCTCCTTGATAGTTTTTGCCATTTCCTTTGCATAGTTAAACTAATCAATCCCAGCAATCTTTCATTTGCATAAAATAACTACACTCAGTGGTTTTTGCCTTTTTAAATCCTGCCTTTCTTTGCTGTCACCAAAATGCAGTTTGGGTTGCTCCTTGAATTTACATCTTTCAAATGTGTATCCTTTAAGACCTCAAATAAACTTTTTATTTGTTTTATAGCTTCAGATATTTATCAGTTTCAATCTCCTGTTTAGTAGATATCATGTTTTTTCTTCTTTAGATTCCTCCCTAAATTTGTGTGAGATATTTCTCACATAAATGACAGTGGCTGCTTGGATAGTGGCTACTTAGGATTACAAGGCTCCAGAATAAGGAAAAACTAGACCAATATTTTGCACCTATAGACACTAGTTTACAACCAGGAACCACTCAGATATTGTTATATGGAGATAAAAATATCAGTGAAAACACCAAGAGTGAACCCTAAGGTAAAATATGGACTTTGATATGTTCATACAGGTTCATCCTTGGTAAGAAATGTATCAACTCTGAGTGACCAGAATGTGGGAGGTCATGTATCTGTGGGGTCTGGTGCATATGGGAGATTTTGTACCTCCCTCTACATTTTGTTGTACACTTAAAACTGCACTAAAAAATAAAGTCTAAAGAAAGAACCTAAATATTTGAGATGATGAACTAAATTTTCAATTTTACCGGACACTTTGGCATTTGTGTAGATGATTTATGATTATGTCAGCCCAACTTTCATATTCACAGCCATATTCTTTTGGGAAACGTAAAAGAAAAAGCAACTTGTAGAAAAGCCAAATAAGCTGGGGCAAGCAAAATTTTGTTTTCATTCTTATTTCCATGACTGTGCCTTCTGACTCATAAAATGGTTCTACAGACACACACCACAATACCTGCTGAGAACTCATAGCTGCTTTCTATTTTAATGCTGAGCCAAACTTCTGTTTATAAAAGATTTCACTTTCAAGTTCAATTAAGAAAAAAAGTATTTGAGGCAAATTACACAAATGGATACATAGAAAAACTGCTGTCTTGTCACAATCTCAGTGTCTTTCAAATTACTTTTAATTTCCTTTAGAAAATAGTTCACTTTAATTCTGTTTCTTCTTTTCTTGCCTGAAGCATAGTGTATTATTTAATTTGGGGCCATGGAGAGATTTAAAAATTCAGTTTTCTTTTCATAAGTGTGATGAATCTTTATAAAAATGACATTATTGAGCTTTATTTCTATATTTCATCTAAGATGTATCTTAATCTGGCTCCTGATAAAATAAAATAACCAAAATTTACGTGCATAATGAGTATGCCTTATTTAACACTACATGTGATGAAAATACACTATTTTTCTCAATATTTTAGGCTTCTAGATGATATAACCAATGCAGTGGCAACATCAAAATTGGCTTTGAAACTGTGCAACAATCATACAACATGTGATGTAGTTAAAGTATCTTAAAATAATAAAACATTTAAAATTCTAAGAACAGTCCTTATAACAGTGTAGTTTCAATGGCCCATATTTTATACAATGAACAGCATCTTATTAGGACTTATGTTTGTATCTATTTAAAGAAGAAAAGGAAAAGCTTGACAATTATGAAACTGGTTTAAATTCTACATTCTCATACTTATAAAGTTGATTTTAAGCAAGTTGACTTTCTGCTTATTGCTACCCTTCTTAGTTTTCAAATTAAAACAAACAGAAACTATTCAATTCTGTACATTGTGTTTCCTCTAGATTCCCTCTCGGTGACTGGTTCCTATCTTCCCATGATAATTTTTCTCCCAGAGTGAGCATGGCCACGTCAAAGGTAACATAACTTCATAATATCATAGCCAAATAAGACTCTCTTTTCAGAATACTCTCTAGAGCACTAGATTTACTCATTCACATACCTTTTCACTTAGCTATCTCACAGTAAACCAAAACACAAGTCTAAACTGAGGTTTCAGTTTCTCCTACCAAATATGACTGTTCATGTTTCTCCAACATGAGTTTCTCCTCATGTGTCCCCTATATTGATGAACAATTTTACCATGCCCTTCACTTTCAAAGTAGTTTCTGTCTCTCCTTTGTTATCATCAGCAATAATCTATGATTCTTTTTCTAGTTTACTGAAATCACTAGTCAATTATTCCTATTTTCTCCCCTTCTGCATTCCAACTATGACCAATTAAAGTTAGGCTCTCATGATTGATTAGTTTGAATAGGGCAACAATTGTCCAACTGTTTATTAAGATTTTAATCTGGACAAATGTTTATGTTTCAAGACTGACTGAGTAATTCAAAATGGATATTATATTAGAGTTCATAGAAACTCTCCCATGGGAAAATTTGTTTAACTTCATCTAAATGTGAATTTTCAAAACCTATTTTTAAAAATAATATACTATTTTGTTAAAAAAATAACCATTAATATTTAAGAAAATACACTTGTAGAAAACTACTCAAAATATTCAAGATTAAGGTAAGTCAATAGCAGTATAGATAAGAGAAGGAAAGATATATGAGTTAGAGAAATATTTATGTGATAATATAAAAAAGACTACAAATCTAATGAATATTAAAGTATCATATTGGTATCAACAATAACTCTAAAGGTTTTCTTTTTCAGCTGCTATGAAACTTACTGTGTAAATTTTTTCATCTAGAAAATGCAGGTGAGGATAAAAGTAAGACTGTTGTGAGAATTAAGAGGTGATATGCATGTATAAAATATTTTCCCTACTTTTGCAGGAATCAAATGAGTCTTTTAGGAACATTCATTTCTCCACTTAAATACTGTGTCCTAAGTATTGTGTTATATATCGGGCTGCAAAATGGATAAGGACAATCCTTTTCTCACCAGAGAGGCCTGACTCTCCTGTATAGGATGGGCTGTCCCAGTCAGATGAAACTAGAAGGTAAGGAGGGGTATGGAAGTTGGCAGTAAAAGACTTAAGAAGCCGAGTGCCATTTGGAGAGCCATCAGTCCTTTTGTGCTGTGCAAGATTCTGGTGATAAGGTGAGGTCCACTGAGTTACCTTACTCTAGCTAGTATGTATCAGGACTCAAATGCTGGCTTCATCTTGGAAAGTGACAAAAACCTTAAATAAATATGTTTTTTTCATTGAAAACAGTATATTGTTGAACCTGGATAGCTAGGGTACAATATCCAAAAAACTAGACACAGATATGGCAAATTAATTTTTTATTGCATTAAAACAATTGCTTTCTAAAATAGATAAAACACAATTTCCACTAATGGTAAACACGCAATAGCTGTGCTAACCAAGTCAAAATAGTTTAATCATTGCAAACACTGTAACTAGGACCAATAAAATAAATAGATTAAAACAAAAGCATAATCTTGTCCATGTATTTCAATCACCTGGTGAGTTATGTGTAACAAATATTCTATGAATATTTAATGTAATTGATTTGTATGTATTTGTTGTAACAGTGCATAAAAGCAGTTAGTATTCATTGAATTTGAATAATCTGATAAAACTTGAAATAAAAATATATATAATTACAAGGTCTGAAAATTAAGTTTGTGAACTCATCCTAGAAAAATTCCTACGTACCTCATTGCTGAACATCACTTCACTCACCTTTGAAGTACTCCCCTTGGGAAGCTATGCACCAAGGCCAGCACCTAGTCCACCCTTCAAAGCAGTTTTGGAACTCTTTTTCTGGGATGGCCATCAGAGCTGTCATAATATTACCCTTGATTTCCTGAATATCATCTAAATGTTTTCTTTCAATATTTTCTTTATCTTTGGGTAAAGAAAAAAGTCATTGGACACCAGATTAGGTGATTAGGAAGGGTACTTTAATACAGTTATTTGTTTACTGGCTAAAAACACTCTCATAGACAGTGCCCTGTGAGCTGGTGCATTGTCCTGATGCAAGAGCCATGAGTTGTTGGTGAAAAGTTCAGGTCATTTTTGTCTAATTTTTTCACACAGCATTTTTGGCACTTGGAAATAGTAAACTTGTTCAACTGGTTTCCAGTTGATACAAATTCATAGTGAACAATCCCTCTGATGTTAACAAAAAAAATTAACAACATCATTTGGACTCTTGATTTGGACTGACAGAAATTTTTTGATCCTGGAGAGTTGGCTGACTTCCATTGTGCACTTTGACGCTTTGTTTCAGGGCCATATTGGTACACCTGTGTTTCATCACCAGTGATAACATGGCCCAAAACATTGTCTTGCCTCTCCAAAAGGTCTTGCCAAACTTTGACTCTTTTTTGCTTTTGTTCATTGGTGAGCTCCTTCAGGACCATGTTTGCACACCCCTTTCTCATGCCAAGATTTTCCGTTAAGATTTTCCTATCCATTTTGCTATCAATGTTTACTTCGTCTGATATACTTCTTACAGTGAATGGACGATTTTAAGGCACAATCTGATGAATTTTTGCAGTGTTTTCATCAGTTTTGCTCGTTATTGGATGCCCTGACCTCTCTTCATCAGTGATGCTTTCTCTTTCCTCAGAAAAACATCTGATCTATTTGTACACTGCTGTTACCTTTATGACATTATTGCCATAATATGTTTCTGATTTCACTTCCACTCTCGCCAAGTTTAATAAGAAATTTAATATTTGTTCATTGCTGTAATTCAAGGTTTGACATTCTCAAGACAGCACACAAAAACATGTAACAACATTAACAAATGCCACTCAGCAAGACAGCGCCACATGTCGACGTGACACGGCTGTGAGACACAGATATGCAAAGGTTCTTACCAAGTTGTTTGTACGGTGCTGGCAATGTCAGCACACTGTGGCAAGTTTGTGAACTTAGTTGTCAGACCTCGTATACACTCAAAATGATGAATGATGTTATCCTGGGATAACTTAAAGAAAGGCAAATATACATTCTCATGTTTCTATTTTATTTAAATGTAACATAATCAGTTACAACTGACAAAAAATAAGACCTTATCTGAAATTCAGAAGAAATGACTGTGAACATGTTGCACTACTATGTATACCAGATTACTTTGCACTTCGTAGCATAAAATGGATAAAATATACATGTCAAATTTGATATTCATAAACATGTTTTTAGGCTCAATTTCCATATAAAGTATGGGAATTGAGCAAAATAATATCTAAGAGTTTTTTCTAATTCTTTGATTATTCATGAACACATTTATTCATCCATCATTTCCCTGAGAGCCTACTACAAGCGAGAAACTATATTAAATTCTTGAATAAAAGATTAATAAGTTCCACCTCTGTCCCTAAGTCTCTAAAAATTGGTGGTAGAAGATTGATATGGACCAACAGTTCCCTCTCTTATCAGCAAAAGTGGTAGGAAAAGCACTACTAAACTCATGGAACCAGACAGAACCAAAAACCCCTTGAAGAACTTACGAAGTATGTAGTTATTTTGAAGATGAATTATGCTGTCTGCTTTTTCATTAATAGAAACATCTGAATGTATTCTTTTAAACTGTTATTAGTAAATCAATAACTAAGCTACTAACCACTATTTATGCACTATTGTTGGAAGACATGAATTTAAAATTAAAATAAGCCAATCCAAATTTTTTTGCATGGAATATACCACTGAGAGACTTGAGGTACTTGGGAAGTACCTAGAGGACTTCATGCTAACTGCAACTAATGAAAAAAAGAAATAAAAAATATTAATACGATATAGTAAGAGATTATCTCCAAATAGATTTTTTACCAAGATCTCTCTTTTTTAAAAATAATAAAAAAAAAAACCAAGTGATTGGTATTATATAATGAATTGACAATATCTCCTTATTTAATGAACATATACTTATCATCTGTCAGTACAACATTTTTTAGAATAATATTTGTGTTAAAACTTAACCTGTAATTCTGGTAACAAAATTAAACACTGTCCAAATGGTCCACCATAAAAATAACAAAAACAAAAGTGAGTAAACAACGTATTAACTAAATTGTTTTCAATATGTAGCCTTTATGATGTGTGCAATTTTGACAAAAATCTGTTACTAATGGACAGGAAATAAATAATTAATAAATGGGTATTTTCCTTACTCCATCTTGGCACTCTGAGTCAAAATATAGCCAGAGAGAGCAATTTTCTTTAAGAGCACTCCCTTATTTTATTCATACCATTAATTATAACATTCGTGAGTACACAATTACCTGACACTTGTCTTTTTTTATTAATACAAACAATAAGTGAAAATAACTTCAGTTAAATTTATAACCTTAATTATAGCAGAGTCAAATTTAGGTATGCATGTGATTCAAGGCCTGTTATTTCTCTGCAAAGAATAGAAAACATAATTTTTGAGTCAGAATATATGCTTCTTTTCAAATTACTGATTGCTAGATAGGAAAACTAATGTATTTTACTTTATTTTATGTTAGCTTCTACAATAGTTTACTTTTCTGGTACTGTCTACGTTGGTTTTGATCTGATTTGTTCAGTTTCTAATACCTATGACATTTCTTCAGTTAAAAATTATTCACATATTTTTAAAATAGAGTGAAAGCTGTATTATCTCCCTTAAGTAAGCTAATTCACAATTAATTTTTCTTTAACAGAGACTTTACATAGCCTTAACAAACTTCAATTGCCATAATGCCTTCGGGAAATGTGGAGGTGTGTATCTTTTTGCCTGACACTAAATGCCACAAGTGGTTTATAAATCCATATACCCTTGTTGCTATTGCTTTTAGTGTCTACCTGTTCAGTCAATTTATTATTATAATTTTTCTCTGTGCCTGTTAAACTGAAAGACCTGAAAGTTGTCTGGACAAATGCAATAACTAAACATGTCTATTTAGCAGGTTTTTGATCACAATAATTCTAAGTAATGAAGTTTAGCCTGTAGGTCAGTAGGTATTACCTATTTAATAGCTTCGTGGTTCATCTACAGGAGGTTTGTGATGACCATTTCTCCTCATTGCTTAGAGATATTTTAATAATTTTTTTCTGTTTTTTTCCCAGATAATACGTATTGCCAGAAATCTGATCAGTAGATAAGTAAGACATTGTCACATAAAAATCAGCATACTTGTACAAGTACTAGTAAATTCTACATTCTTATGATAATGTTATATATTACATAGGACACAGCTGAAGTGTGCCAGATATTTAAACTTAAAAGGATCAACATATAGATATTTTGTGCTATGTTTTATTAATATCTAAGTGAAGGTGGCTCAAACTGATCACATTACAAAAAATAAATAATGTACAACACACATTGGCTCATAGGATTGAAAAATTATTATTTTGTAGCATATATAATTATATATGTATTTGTTTACTTATCTATACCTAGATGTAATCCTTGCTGATAGAGTGGAAGAATGTGAGAAAGAATCCTGATTCCTTTAAAATGAAGCAGAAAGAAAACTCTGCTAGTAATGATCAGTATTGATCACTGAATGCTATGTTTGGTTTAAGAGGGGATCCTCAGCATCTAGTATTTATAATACATTAAATTAATACCAACTGAGAATTGCTTTTGCAAGTTGTGTTTTGAATCATTCACTTGCTGCTTTTTTTCTCTTTGTCATTCAATAAATTATCTCTTTACAACTCACAAATTTCAGTAGTCAAGTATAGATGGGCTGCATTTCCAATATTTTCTTTGTCACATAAATCTAAGAAGCAAATCTTTTTTTTTAAATGACACTTTCATGCTAATCATAAGGAAGTGCAATTAATTCATTTGTTAAGAAGAAAATAGTGGTAACAGTAATTCAACTTGTAAATAAAATAATACTATATGATACATCTTTAAATAATAATTTTTTTATTTTTAAGTTAAAATTGAAAGATATAAAATGAGAAATATATCTTTAATAAAACAAAATTAATATATATAAGAGTGATTTTTTTCAACACCATTATTGATTATTAACTTCTAGGAGCAGAGAAGTAAAACCCTGTCTTTTACTGTGATTATGTTAAAGCATTTGTGTTTCAAACATATTTAGAATAAATTTATTTCAAAATATAAAAAAACCAAGACCCACTTTAATCTTGATTAAATTTGCTGACTTTTCCTCTTTCCCAAATTGTGATATTTGTATATGTCCTTACATATTCTGTTTACTTATTTTCTTTACCTATTTATCCCATGTATCCTATTTCTGTGGCTATAGTCAGTCAGGTTTCTCAGTCAATGAAAACTTAAGAATTTGAGGTATTCTCAAAGAAATGAAATGACATTACTGAAAATATACTAAGTTTGTTTATGACAGTATGTGGAAGTCACAGGAAAGGAAAATCAAAACAAATTTCATAGGAGTGTTTCTCTTTATTCCATCAATTGCAATTTTACTAAATTTTAATCTTCATTAAACTGAATTTTAATTTATATTTCATTCCATATTTATACATTATTATGTTACATGTTTATTTCCTGACTCTCCTATTTGCCTGAAAGCTTTTTATTTCTATTATATGCCCTGCATGTAACCAACATATAGATGTTTGATAAATACCAAATGACAATTGTCTTAAAAAAGCAATAACCCAGCAATTGGTATTGAGTTTTTCTGTTTTTGTTCCTCTTTTTTCCTCAGCTTTATTGAGTTATATTTGATGTATAACATTGTATAAGTTTGAGGTAAGAAAATGTTGACTTGACAAATTGCAAAATGATTATCACTGTAGCATTAGCTAACATCTCCATTCCATCATATAATTACTATTTCTCTTTGAGGTGAGAACATTTAATATCCACTATTAGTAACTTTTAAGTATTTAATGTAGTGTTAATGCTATAATTTTGTTTTATATTAGATTCCTTAGAAGTAGTTAAATGTTTATAACTGGATGTTTGTACTCTCTGACCAAATTTTTCCCATTTCTTTACTTCTTTCTTTATTTGTGCTTGCGTGTGTGTGTGTGTGTGTGTGTGTGTGTGTATAGTCTTTTGAAGTCAGGAATCTAATGCAATGTTACTTTTACATTTAGCATATCTGCATCAATAAACATATACATTTAGATTACTTTTGTAGATCCTTTTAGCTTTTCACTTTTTATAGTCCATGATTATGGGGTTATACATTTAAAGGCATCAATAATTGCAGGTAGTAGTTTGGAATTGAAATTAATACATTCTTTACATTACTTTTAAAGCTATTGTTTTAGCTTAAAGTAGAGACAATATATTTTAACATTTTAAGGTTACTATACATTGTTAAGTCATACTGGAAAAGTACCTTTGCTCTATTCCTTCTAAACTCCATCATGTTTGTTAGTACTTTGGCCAGAATATTTCTGGTTCTACAATGGTTAAAGATGAATAAACTAGAAAATAATATATATCAGGGGAAAAGAATTGGATGGGGTTGAATTTGAGAACAATATTTTCTAAACCAGCTGGGCTTCAAAAATTACTTTTGCTTACCTATAAGTAGAAGGTATTTTTTATAATTAACCTAAAAATTTGTCACAACAGCTCCATAAGTCCCATTGGAATTAACTATCAGAAAATACTAAGGAAAGTCAATAGTAATTCAAGATTGTAAAACCAGGACAGTGACTTTAGAATCATTTTCAGTGTTAAGGTTCTACCCACTATGTATTTAGACCAGTTCTCTGGGGTGTGGTATAAATTTGCGTCTATTTTTCAAATGGCAGTTTCACTAGTGCCACAATATAGACAACATAGCCTTTTCGCCCTACTTCAAAAGGGCAATAAAACGGTGCCCTTCTGAAAATGACTACAGTGCATTGTGTATGCTGTAATCAAGTATGGTCTGTTTTTGATATTAGAAAGCCTAGGGAAAAGTGGGAATTGAGCAAAGGTCTAAAAAACATTCATATGAAATATCCAAGGTCGTGCTTAGAGTAAGGCAGTGTTACCATGGGCAAAAAGTAATCAAGAGTGTTCTACTTTCAGAAGGAAGTTATTATCCCATTATCCCATTATCCCATATTGAGCCACATAGGCAAATTGAATAAATTTAAAATCAAATTAACATTTGAATGAATATGCTTGTGGTTTTAGTCAGGAGAGAATAGAGTTGATTGCCATGGTTCCTTGGTGTCTGTGTATAGAAAAAGTGATGATAGTTAGATTGTAGATAGCTAGATGATAAATAAATAGATATAGATAGATGATAGATATTTAGAATCAATGTACATATATTTATATTTAGAATCAATGTACATGTGCATTATATATATGGGGTATCCGGAAAGTATCCAGCCATGTAATATAAAAAATAGAGGTATTCATGGCTGGATTTTTCCTGAACAGCCCTCATATATGTACACAAACATATGTGTGTGTACAAAATTACAGAAAAGTGTATGCGTAATAGGGAAGAGAAATTGATGAGGAAAAAATGTTTTTTGAACTATCTCCTACCTTTGTTACCATATCTGACCAGGTTCCTGAGTTTGATAATTCTTTACTTAGAAAACATTTTTCAGTGTTTTAAGAATGATTGATTAATGAAAATCCATAACCCCCACAGATGTCAATTTATTCATATTTTAAAGCAATGTCTGAAATTATTAACTCCATTGCTATCTGTTTTGAAATGAGAAATGGACTAAATAGATTTGATAATATCAACTTGCTATAAAAGATGTTGAGAAAATATTTCCCAAGTTCCTGGGTATTATATAATTTTAAATTTAATATTAATAACTCTTTTTGACAGCCTTCAGAGGTTAGTAGAAAAGATTCACTTATTATAGAGTTAGTTTTTTGCTCAATGTGTTTGTATTTCCCTATACCTGAATGGTAAACTCCATAAGAGCAGTAAGAATAAAGATCCCACATATTGCTTATATTTATATGTTTAAATACCTTTTATCTATATAAACTTTAAATTATTTTTTTACCACATAATTCTTTTAAGGTCATATACAAATACTTGAAATACAGTTAATGAATTATGGATAGTAAATATGCTTTATTAGATTATGGAATCATAAATATTAGTGATTAACTATCTAAGATTGGTACTTTCAAATGAAAGTATAATGTCAACTGAGCCTTGCAATACAAGTTAGAGGTTCATTAGGTATTTGAGGGGATGAATCAGACAAAATAGAGGTTATAGAAAGACATACACACAAAAACAACGTCTAATGTGTTTCCAAATGGGCATCATAGTATGGCTGCTGCTCAAGGTACGTAAAACAAAAGGGAAAGAGGTATGGAGGTATGGTAGAAATAAAAAGACTGTAGTCTATATTCAGTCTCAATGTAGAGACCTTTGTGTATAATTTCAAGTTTATACTTCATGCATCCAATAAATGAGTGCCTTTAGAATAACTTAAAGAGTATAAAATTGGGCATTTTTGGAATTAATTAAATTACTTAAAGGGAAAGATGGTACTGTAGCATGTTCTGAAGTCAATAGTGCACATGTGAAGAATACCCAAAACTTATTCACAGCATTGAGATGGAGAGCCTCGAAGTTAACATACCTCTGAAGGAATGGAAAATGAACGTTGAACAGCTAAAAAGTAATAAACTACTGATTTTTCTTTTTAATTGCTGACAGAATTTGTGATGAATTTTACTATTTGATATGCGTTCTTTTACATAAAAAGGAAAAATACATCTGTGTATGTTACGCTCTAATGTATAATTACAAATTGCAAGGTAGAAATAATGTCTCTGAAAATGTTTCTTAGTATTCAGTGAAGCTTGTTTCTAAAAATCAAGAGTAACAGCAGCTTTTATAGTAACCTCTTTCCAGGAGAAATACTGAAATTACTAGAAAAAGAACACACACACACACACACACACACACACATATGTACATACACATAAACACACAAACACACAGATATTGCATGTGATGAATAAGTCATCTTATCAATTCAGAAGAGCTAATAAAATGGAGACAATTTTCTGTGAAGCAAAATATTTTTGAGTCATTTCCCACTGAGAATAATTAAGTTTGATACAGTTTAAGTACTTTTTAAATGTACTTATTTGATTAAAAATATTATTAATGCAGTTTATTTCCATTTTTCTCAAGTATTATATGAATTCAACTCCTTATTTTGTGGTATATCTCTTAATTCTGGTTGAATATATTGAATATGAAGAGCAGGAAAATATACCATAAACCATGATACAGTTGTTTTAGTGTAAGGTGATACAGACCAGAAGCAATACACAACTTTAACATAGACAATGAACACACCAAAATTGTCAAAGATTTTGCTTACCTTAGTTCAGCCATCTATTTAAATAAGGACTGCAATCAAAAAATCAAGAGAAGGCTGAGACTTGAAAAGGCAGCAATGGAAGAATTAGGAAGGATCACCACCAACAGCAAAGATGTTTCTTGGGGAGTTCCCTGATGGTGTAGTGGCTTAAGGCTTCGGCGTTGGCACTGTCAGCACTGCGGACTGGGTTCAATTCCCAGTCAGAGAGCTACCCACATACCAAAAAGCCAAAAAAAAAAAAAAAAGATGTTTCTTTAAAGACCAAGCCTACAATCATCCACAACTTCGTATTTCCAATTAATATAGATTGATGTGGTAATTAAACAGTGAAGAAGGCTGATGGGATAAAAAAAAAATGATTGATTTGAAATATGATGTTGGAGGAATGCTTTACAGATACTCTGAATGACCAAAAAGATGAACCAACAGGTCCTACAGCAAATTAAGCCTGAGACATCGCTGATGGCAAAAGTGACAAACCTGAATCTGTCTTACTTTGAATACATCATGAGATGCAAGGTTCTTTGTAGAAGACAATAATGCTGAGGAAAATAAAAGGCAGCAGGAAAAGAGAAAGACTGAATATGAGATGACTGACTCCATGAAAGAAACCATTGGCATTAATTTACAGAATCTGAGCAGGGCTGTTGAAGATAGAACATTATGGATATCAGTCATTATAGGGTGTCCAGGAGTTAGAGTTGACTCAATGGCACATAATATGCACACTACATAGGCCAAAATATTGCTAAAGACTTGAAAAACCATAACTTCTAGTTGCTGCAAAAATATAAATCTATGCTGTCAAGTCTTAGAGATGCCTTTTGAAAGGCTCCTAGTATATCAGAGCATATATGTGAATATTTTATAAATTCTACAGATGACAGATGCCATGTATAGCACATATGCATGTGACACATATATAATATTAAAAGAAGAAACATAATTTATTTTATATTATGTAAAGGTCAGAAATAAGACTGTTCTTACATTTGAAGGCTCAATATTTTTGAAAGGTAAAAAAAATGGCATTGTCAGACATAAAATACCAAGAACTACATAATTCCATTTATATGTGGAACATAAAATTGAAAGCAACAAAGAAAGAAAACTCATGGACACTGTCAATAATTTAGTAGTTACCTGAGGGTAAGTGGGGAGGGGGAGAAAGGATGGGACACAACTATGTGGTGACAGAAAGAGAACTGACTCTGAGTGAAAAACACATAATACAACATGTAGACTATATATTGTAGAATTATGTACCTGGAACCTATGTAAATTTTACTAATCAATGCCACCCCAATAAATGTAACAGTAAAAAAATGGCATCATTATTTTTAACAACATGTTTAAAAGGACAAAACATAAGAAAGTGAATTAAAAATTCAGATTAAAAATACTGTTTTATGTTATTTTTATTATAAATAATTACTTTCAAAATTCAAAACTAATCTTTAGAACTTACATGTAATTAAAATTTTTTGTTGTTGTTGTTTGTTTTGTTTTATTTTGTTTTTAGTGGTGAAACAAAGAGAGAGCTTATTGAAGAGAAAGCACACTCCAAAGAGGTAGGAGCGGGCTCGAGCAGGAAAATGGCTCAAGCGCCAACATGCAGCTAAATTTCTGATGCATTACATTGATAAACTTTTTATCTTGGTTGAGTTTTAGATATTATATATAAAGACTATTATATCTAGTATGACTTAATTCTTTTTAAAAGAATCATCTCTATTTCATTTCTCTCAATTCCATCCAGATGTTAAGCTGGATTGTACCAATTTAAGTTTGCATACATGTTGAGATAATTTAAATGATTGTGATTTCCAGTTCTTAGTTGCAAACTTCCCATAAAGTTCATAGTATATGCTGCTAAGTTTCTTTTAAATTATGCAAACATGCCTCTCATGAACCATTGGAAAAAGGGGAGAAAAGAGTACCAGCTTTGAAAAAAGGCAGATTTGATTAGGAATTTTGGTGTTATCACCTGCCAGCTACACAATGAAGAGTTGTTACCTATCCCAGAGTGTCTTTCAAAATGTTTGAAATACATTTAGTCAATTTAGCAGCCATTTATTAAACATTAACTTTAAGGAAGATATTGTGTTGAGTGTGAAGGATTCAATGATAAAAAACCCATAATCCAAATAATTTAAAATCTAGGAAGACAAATAATACAAGTACACAGATATCTTAAATGTTGTAGAATAAATTACCTAAGAGAAAGTAAATTAAAGCATTATATGTTGATAATGAAGTTAGTCATTTTCTTGCTGTACATTTTTTAAAAAAATACATGTATAATCTTTACTTTGACCTTTAGAATAGAGTATATTGCTGAGTTGAGTCAACAAATGAGTAAGGCCACTAAATGTCTCCCAAGCATAATGATACTGTGTATGGCTTGAAACAACAAATTGGATCTCAAAATTAAATGGCTAACTATGAAGAAAAGTGACAGTTTAGAGGTAGATAGTGATCCCCCATTCATTACATTAAAATTACATTAAAAAATTATATTACAGAACATACCCTTGAGAATCATATGGTTATCATCAGGCTAGGCTAGCTTAGTTTTTTGATAACTTGTAGCTGTTATTATGCCAATTTTTTTTCTTTTCACTTTGACAGGAGATTAATAGATGCTTCTCTTTTCCTTATGCTACTTCATATTGTTCTGAGTTATGAAACATGCATCTAACTAATTCACCCTAATATTTTGCTTGCTTTTAACATATTGCACGTTTGAGAGAATAGGCTTCCTACTGATTTTGCATGGATGAAGTATTTTATTTTGATATTTAATTATAAAATAATTCCACAGGAACAGAAACTTGACAGAAATAATTATATGTTGCTTGATATTCATTATTACAAGTGCAATTACATGCTTTGATCAATGCATTCCCTTGAAACTTGTAAAAATTATTTCACATGTCACATTGTCTATTTACAGTTCCTCTTCATGAATTTCCTCAGTTCTGATTAAAACTTAAAACTTCTTTTATGGTCCTGGGAAAAACTGCAAATTTCTTTCTGCAGACTCCTTAATTTTTCATTTGATTACACAAGATTGATTCTTGGTAGTATCTCCTGACTTCCTCTGTTTCTAATATTATTCTTTCCATACCTTTAGTCATGCAAAGGCCCTTTGCAGATGCCTCGTCTTTACCCCTTCCTTGGTAGCCTTGGATATGTACTTTAATATCTTAGATTGCCAGAGAAGTAAGGACCACACTGAACAAGAAGGAAAGCTCTGGCTGGCAGCGATACCACACAGTCCATGTGGCGTGATTTCAGGCTCGGAGATAGGAAGTTCGCCAGAAACAGCTTCCTACTCGTGACTCGAGGATGGTGGGGATTTCTTAATTGAAGTTTTTCTATGGCTTAAGGGTTCATTTCTAAATTTTGAAAATAATTATGGTTTATTTAACATATAATTGAGCTGACTTATTATTATGAATAATACCATATTTTTGTCATCATGGTAAAATTATCACCATATAACATACATTAAAATATACCTATATTGTATTTTGTTAGTATAGTAACATATTGATTCCATAGTAATAGTGACCATATAATTAATAATCAAACTTCTACTCTTTTGAGATATAGTATGCTACAAAATTTAAATTATATAAATTTTGAAACGGTAATATTTATTGATCATCACATTAATTCAATTATGTAGATTCCCCTATAAAATAATTTTATTCAAAATATTTAAAAAGTAAATGTCTTTATAAAAAAATCAAAATAACATTCATTTGAAAAAAATTCACAATTCCTATATCAATAAAAGATTTATATCTAGCCAATAAACTATGAATAAGTAAAATAAGTAAAATTTGCACAGGCTTCAAATGCTAATATTTGAATAAATTGTGAGAATATTGAATTTTATTTTTTTGAGAATACTGAATTTTTATAACCATTATTCTTCACTAATAAATGCAATTAAATTCAAAATAAGATAATAGTATATACCAACTACAGTGTCTCAAATTAAGAAACAAAAACAATTCTTATATTCCAAATATTGGCAAGTATATATAATAACTGGAACTCTTACATGTGTTGTAAGATGAAGCCTGAGTGAAGTGTTAAATGTTAAAACCACTTTGAATAAATTTTATTAATAAAATTTACAGTAGGCACATGTACTTACAACTACCTATGATTTAGTAATTCCAATTTTAAGAATATACCCAAGATAGATACATACTATGCCTATGGCAGATTCTTTCTTAATGGTCCAAAACTGAAAACAATAAATGTCTATCAGCAAAAGCATGGATTAAAAAAATATACAGTACATATATACTACACTAGTGTCCATGGGATAATATTTATCTATCGATATGTATTATTATCTATATATTTATCTATCATCTATTTCTACATCTCTACATAAATGAATCTCAAATGTATTATGTTGTTGAAAAAAAAACAGACATCACAGATACCCAGGGTATGATTGCTTATAATAAAGTCAAGAATAGGCCAAACTATCTGCAGTGATAAAAATAAAAAATAGATTGTGTTGGGATGTGGCGGGTTTCAACTAGAGGGTTTCTTCTGTTGCAGGAGGAAATGGCCTTTTCATAAACTATCAAGACGCCCTCTGGCTCACACTTCGCTTCCTCCTAACGGCCTTCCCTCTCTCACTACTCCTATGGTCGGGTCCAACACAATTTAGCAGTATTGACCAACTTTACTGGTTTTACCCGCAGTCTTCTGTCACTTCTTCCAATGTCCTAACTTGTCATTCCTGAATTTTCAATTTTATAAAATATTTAGAAGAAAAAAGGTACATTGAGTAAATGGTTTTATTTATTATTTTGAATGATTTGCCATTTAACGACTATAATGACATATGTTATTTTAATTTTATTTCACTCTGATTCAAATTATAAAACTATCCAATTCAAAACAAAAGCTCTATCAAAAATTTCTTAACGCTAAATAGCTTTATTTTTAAAAAAATCCTCCAAATCTTAAAACTGCTTTTTAATTCTTGTATTTCTTGCCTTATTTCAATCCTATATAACCAGTCCTAATATCAAGTATTCTTAAAATGAGGTCCATTTCTTGGTACAAGAAGGTTGTAAGATTTATGAATTTCCTTACATAATAATTCTTTAATATACTCCTAAGTGTGGCAGAAACTTATCAGTTTCCAATCATGCCACTGAATGCCACATATGATCATCACCCCACTTGCCACCAACCATGGAACCGTTATTGCTATCAAAATGGGGAGTAACCCAGTGTCCAAATCTTACACTGTATTCTAGGGCCTCTCCTTGCAAAAGTTCCTTTAGCCTGTTTCTGCAATTAACAGAGCCAAAACAAAGGACTAGAATGCTATTATTTTATGAACAATCCCAATTTCAGAAAGCAGAATTGAGAATCAAGGGTAGTCTAACTTCTATCATTTTATGTGAGTTTAATATCAATATAAGTATACATTCTTACACATAGGCTTCTTCATTTCATGATTCTTTTCATCAGTAACCTTCGCTTCACTGCAGCTCAATAATCTGTTTCCATGTCTTCACTCTATACCCCTGGTTTGGATAAGTAAAATCCAAACCTTTGTTAGACTTTTAAAGGTACTACACAACAAAAATGTAAAAACTCCCTGGGTCTGTACTGTCCGATATAGTAACTACTAACTACATGTAGCTATTCAAATTTTAATTAAAATTACATAAAATTAAAAGTCAGTTCCTTTCAGTCACTCTACATATACACTCTACGTACATTTTAAATTCTCAATAATTACATGTGACTATTTCTATAATCACAAAAAGTTCTATTGGGTACTGCTATTCTTTTGAGATTCTGCCAACTATTTCAAATTCTAAAATCATAACCTTGAATGTTTTATTTGTCTAACCACATTTTGTCATCCTCTCTGATTTTCAATTACCTTAATATTATATTAATCTTATATTTTATTATGAGTTCAGACCCTGAACTGCCCCTAATACTTTTAACTATCTAGGCTTTACATAATTTAGCGTACTTCTAATGTCTTGTGTTTGTGATCAGTTAACTGCAGCTTCAGTTAGTGTATTTTATTTATTATCACATATTTTAGCAATCTTCAGCACTGAATTAATAATTTAATTAATTCAAACAATCAACCAATATTTATCAGTGGTCTACTCTGGGCTCAACTATAAACTAATCAGGGGTACAGAGGCAACAAGAGAGATGAGATTCCCATTCTCATAGAGCTTATAAACCAATAAGTGGAAATAATAAATACGCAAATAAGTACATGAATAAGTGAAATATGTCAGAAGATAATACCACTATAAAATATCTGAAATAAAATGACATAGTTGAATTTATTACTTTTAGAGAGAGCTACGCTAATCATTCACAGTCTCCTTCAGCATAACAAACTGATGATCTTATTATAATGGTAAGAGAAAATGTGAAGTGTAGTGATTAGAGGACTTAATAGCTGACAGAGTCAATATTATCTGTTGAAGCATGGTCACTCAGATAATATGGTTTTTGATTCGTTGCCATTCAGAAGTAAGATGGTCAGATATAATCCATTCCTGAATGGCTGATTTCAGAAGCAACGGGTTTACACTGATTATTTACCTTGCCAAAGAATAATCACTGAAATGAATTGTCACTGAACAATTAAATAGATTCTGATGGCTCTTTGTCACCATGGATACAGACAATCAGTCTTACCATAAATTTGTAGTAACTTAAATTCTCAGACAACAGAAATAACAGAGGGTGACATTACTGCTGAGGGATGATTGTCTGTTGGGTTCTCATACATTTCGGCACATCTTCTGAGCACAGATATTGAAAACCTTTTTTTCTTTTTTTCAGACTATCTTTTTAAGGTTTTATAGCAAACAAGCATGGGAAGTAGAAAGAATGTCTTTCTCCTGAGTAGAAGGCAGGTTTGTTTGCTGTCCAAAATATAATGATATATGGGGAGTTCCCAGGTGGTGCAGTGGCTTAGGGCTTCGGTGCTGGCACTGTCAGCACTGCGGCCTGGGTTCGATTCCCGGTCAGGGAGCTACCCACATACCAAAAAGCAAAAAAAAAAAAAAAAAAAAAAAAAAAAAAAAAAAAAAAAAAAAAAAAAAAAAAAAAAAAAAAAAAAAAAAAAAACAGTACAAAATATAATGATATAGATGATGATTTCAGCAGGCCAACATTTAGGCAGATTTGACTGTGTTTCCTTTAAAATATTAGTGTTTCATAAGATTGGGTTTTTTTAGGCTGTACACAAACCTACTGCAGAATCTACCTGTACACTCCGCATTGCTCCCATGGAACATGAGGAACAAGAAGAATAAATGCAAAAATGAAGTTCACGCTGCTTGATGTATAGTAATATAGTCCTTTTTTTCTGACTTCCCTGTCTTTTGCTAGCAAGTTGGAAACTATGGCAAAGGTTTACCTTTCATGGTCATTTTGATTTTGAGGAGGAGCCAGAAGTCACATGGTACCAAATCCCATGAATAAGGTGAATGAGGACACACTGTAATGTTTTTATTTCACAGCAATGTCCATACTAAAAGCAATGCGTGATCTGAGTCAATTCAAGACATCAAGGCCTCCAGGACAGTGCAACTAAAGATAGTTATGAAAAAGAACTTCCAGAATTACATTAGAAAGTGGCAAGAACAATGGCATAAGTGTGTTCAAAGGGAGGTGGTTTAATGGCAATCTGTCTTTTATTGTTATAATATTTTTTATTTAAATAATCACTATGTTTTTGTCATACATTGTGTGCAAAAAAAACCCTAAATACTCCATTAAAAAAAACGTTAGAACAAATAAAATTTTAGAAAATTTGCGGAGTAAAAAATCAACTTACAGAAATTAATTGCATTTTTATACACTAAAAAAACTATTAGAAAGAGAAATTAAGAAAATAATCCCATTTACAATTTCATCAAAATGAATACAAATCTTAGGAATAGATTTAACCAAGGAAGTTAAAGACATGTGCACTAAAAACCCTAAGACACTGATGAAATAAATTAAAAAGTACACAAATAAATATATTCCTTGCTCATAAATTAGAGAATACATATTGTTAAAATGTCTTTATTATCTAAGCAATCCACAGATTCAATAAACTCTCTCTCAAAATTTCCATGGCATTTTTCACAATAATGAAATAAGACAAACAATCCTAAAATTTATGTGAAACCACAGAAGACCCCAAATAATCAAACAATGTTGAATAAAAAAATGGGGATTCCCTGGTGGTATAGTGGCTAGGCTTTGGTGCTCTCCCTGCTATGGCCTGGGGTTGATCCCCAGCCAGGGAACCAACATTGCCCCCCCCAAAAGATCATGTTCTCTAATTTTAAACTACATTATAAATATTTCTTATTTGCTGTTGACTTGAGCCTCAGATGAAATAGTTATGAGAACATTCTTTGTAAGCAGTAGCATATAATTTTTAAGATTTTATAATTATTTAGTTGAAGGGCATAAAATAAGTTTTTTTTGTGTTTAAGTGTGAATGTGTATGAGAGAGAGAGAGAGAGGAAGGAACATCTAAGAAACTGCCAAGGGAAGTTTCATCTTCAATAGAATTTCTTAAGATTATTCTTCCAAAGATGCAATTTATGTTTGGAGTCCTATCCTTGGGATATATACACTTAACAAATATCTAGCTTTTCCCCCCTATGCATTCTGAAAGCAACAAAAAGATAAAAGAGTATGTAAGAATAAATATACTGTGGGCATTCTATTGTATATAGTCTTCTTAAGTGAGAAAATAGAATGTATTCACAGTACAAGAAATTTTTTATTCCAACTTTTTAATAGATACTTACATTGTCATGAATATTTTACAATGTCAGTGTCTCAATGTCATGTATATTACTATTTCTTTCACATAGTATATGCCATACCCCTGCTACTCTGAGCTTCTTTCTAAAATGTCTAATAAAATATTCATTCAGTTTCACATTTTAGAAAAGATCACAGTAGATAACCTTAATAGAAAATACATTGAATTTTATAAAGTTTCTGTTGTACATCAAGAATATGCAATTAATTATGAGCTAGGTCTAAGTGGGCCAGAGATCTGGGCATCAAATATTATTTCCTTCAGGTGGCCTACACTCATTCAAACACATTAAAAATTCTAGTATAAGACCACTTTTTGGTGCATCACTATATCTTAGAGACAGGATGGTGTAGCAAAAAATAACATTTAACATGAGATCATATTAGACCTTATATCAAATTTTGTCAGCTTTTATAAAGAGTAGATGTGAGAAATTAGCTTAATACCCCAGAAATACAAATTTCTTTATTGGGAAAAGGGATTATGAACACTCTTTTTTCAAAGTTTCTGTGTAAATGCATTCATTCCTTTAAATAACAAGTATTGACTTAGTATCTATTGCTTTCCATGCACAGAGATACAGCACACAAAGGCACTGTCTTCATCATGCTTCTATTTTGGTGGAGAAAATGGAAAATAAACAACTAAACCTATAAATATATAATATGTTACCAGTTATTAAGTGTTATGGACTGAAGTCATCAGTGTTACACCATAGAGTGACAGGAGATGGTATTCAAACAGCGTAGTGAGCAAATACTTCTCAATGAGACAATGTAAATAAGCTATCCAGTGTCTATTAGCTTTATTATGAGAATTTATAACAATTAGAAAAAGAATCAAGAGAAGAAGCCAACAATTTTTAAGTATGAGACTAGATAAATGTGATTGACCCAAATCACCAATCTTTCTTCTCTCCAAACTTAATGTTTACTTTTTTTTAACCTATTATTAAGGATCAGTAAATAATAATAAAGATTAATAAGGGCAAGATTTTATTCCATGCTCCTTGTTACACCACTACCATAGTAAGTACCATAATAATTTTAATGTGATGAATAATATTTTTGTTTTGATAATGATTTAGATAACTAATAATATCATAATAAAATTATTTTTAAATTATTTTAATTATTTAAATATAAAAATAAAATAAGGGGCCAAGTAAAATAACTAAAATGTTACTCTATAAAAATTATACAAATAGAATCTAGAAAAATTTCCAATTTAGAATTAAAACACACACATTTCTAAGATTAGTAAATATCACAGAATCATTTGAGGAAACTCTTGAAATAAGAAGTGTGGCATAAATAGTGTTTTTATAATAAAATTATCTTCATTTTTGTGGGCAGTCATCCTTAAGTTCAGCTTGTCTTCCTCAACTATCAGCTTTAAAGAGGAACAGGGACAAGAGTTTTAATGAATGTAGATTGCTTTAGAAGTAGTCCCAGGGTGCACGAGCAAAGATAAAAATTCAGTAAGCGTGTATCATTCAGTAAATTGTAAGGGAAACTGGGGCTCAGTTCACTTGAGGACTTCCAAGAACACAGGGAATGCATGATTGAGAGTGGAGGATGTACTGGGAGAAGTATTTATCAGTCAGTTTCTATTTCCCATTGGTTTAGAATTGTCCCTCTGCATGAAGATCCCCTCTATTTCAATGCATGTTTGCCTAAAACGTGAGCTCTTAAATACATCTGCTCTATTGGAGAAACACAGGGGCGGAAAGCAAGGCTGAAGGGCTTGGAGCAGACAAGGATAAACCAAATACATGACTAAAACCAAAGATGATAGTGAGTAAATGTGACACAATAGGTAATAAGCAAACCAAATTCTTCTATAATGATAAAAATATTTACTAGCAGTATAAAAATAGGTGTAATAGTTGGAACTATCCAAAGCTGCATTTATAAAGCAAATTATCTTTCCCTCCCATTCTCACACACCTTTATTTTTAACTAGAACTTTTATTTTGTCATTCTCCTTGGTGTAATCATTTCCATTCTTACCATTTTCTTGTATTTCTTGTATTTTAAACATTCTTGTTTAAAAACTTGCCCTTGGAATTCCCTGGTGGTGTAGTGGCTAAGGCTTCGGCGCTGTCAATGCTGCGACCTGGGTTAGATTCCCAGCCAGGGAACTACACACATTTTAAAAATATATAAAAATAAAAACAATTTTTTAAAAATTTCCCTTAGGAAAGGCTATGGTAATATTCTTTTATCATTTGCAGCAAATCGATTCACTTTATTGTCTTATATTTTACTTTAAGTCTGTTTTTTACTTTCTTTTAAAGAAATTTCAAAAAAGTAATGAAATCATACATATATTTTGCAGACATTTAGTTAAAGACCCATTGCCTCATAATTTAACTCATCTCTGATATGCTTCTATTATCTAATAACTTTGAGATGGAGCAGTGTAAACCAATTAATGTGAAATGAAAAATCTATTTGTTCTTTGGTTGCTCTTTGGGTACTGTTTAAAAAAAAAAAATTCAAACTGTCGCGTCCCGCATGACACAGGTGGTGGATGAACTAGAAGGGCGCAAGGTGAATAAACACAGCAGCCAAAAATAAGTTTCAAGTGGGGCCAAAGGGCTCCAGCCTCACGGACTGAAAAAAGCTCCCAATCGGTCACCGCTTAGCTTTTATTGGTGAGCTTACAAGGCACGTAAGGTGTGTATGGATAAGTAAAAACTTCCTCTTTCTATGATCTGAGATTATCACACCTCAGGGCTGTTCCCGAAAGTCCCCATTGTGTTCCAGCACTATTATGTCTTTGCACATACATATATATCCCCAAGGCAAGGTGTACATTAAGGGAGGGAAAGGTTGGCGCTCATTCCGTCAGATCTCAGGCTAAACTGTAGTAGGAAGCAAGTCAGCCAGAGGGCAAGGGATTAACCTCAGAGAGGGTGAGGGGTTGTGCCCACCTCTGTAGAGCCCAAGCTCTGTCCTGATGGCCCCCATGTGACTGTGCCTGTCTTAGGTTGTTCCTCCCTTGAGGAATCTTACCCGTCATTGACTAACCAGCCATGTGAGGTATTCTTTGCCCCCGTGGCCTCCACGCTTAGCTCCTGCCTTAGGATGTCATGGGGAATGCATGAGGGGGCAAACGGTTTGGCAGTTGTAATGCAACACAAACAAATCTTTGCTAGATTTCTACTTGAGTGTGGCAGTGGGAAAACTCACACAAAAACACGCAACTAATTTAAAGTAAAAAACACTATTCCAAAAGAAATAGAGTGTGCATGCCTTTCTCTAACTTTTATACAAATTTTTACTATTAGTTTAATATAAGCTTTAGAGTAGTTACTTATTTTAGAACTTAGAAATGACCCAACAGTATCTCCCTTTATTTGTGGGCTACATGTTCCAAGATCCCCAGTGTATGCTTGAAACCAAATATAGTACCAAACCCTATATACACATACACACTAAGTGTTCTTCTATATATACATACCTCATGATAAAGTTTAATTTATAAATTAGGCATAGTAAGAGATTAACAACATTAATTAATAACAAAACAATCATAACAATAAAATAAGGGTTTCTTGAACACAAGCACCTCTATACCACAACAGTCAACCTGATAACCTAGATGACTACTAATTAACTAATGAGCAGGAAGTATATACAGTCTAGATACTCTGAACAAAGACATAATTCATGTCTTGGGTGAGACAGAATGGGATGACAAGATTTCATCAGAATGGCACATAATTTAAAATATAAAAAAAATTTTTTGGAATTTTTTACTTAATATTTTTAAACAGGAGTTGACCTCAAATTCCTGAAACTGTGTGGATCAAAAGGAACAACTGTGTAAGTATAATCCAAATTAAAAGTGTAAGAAAAGTTTCTCTCTCAAATGTTGTTGCTATTACATGTTAGTTTATTACACAGTGAATTGAAAGGTTATGATTCTAAAATCTTGATTGAAAGGGAAAAACAACTAACAAGATAAATATCTCTAGTCTATATATGTGTGTATATATATGTACGTATATATGTTTTTTAATAAGAGGTACACATTCTTAAAATAAGATTATATTTCTATACTTACTGCTTGAGCTATGAAAAAATTACTGTGTTCTGAAACTGACATTTCAGTCTAGTACATGGTATGATAGTATAATTTGTCAATATAATTCCCTAAGTTGTTGCAAATCAGACATTTTCTTATTTCTGTTTTATGTTGTTTTTAAAATAGATTAGGTTACCATTGCTGTGTAAGATTTTAAACCTTTCACCGCATTATTGACTTCAAGTTTTTTTTTCAAAATGTGTCAAAAAGCCACAAAAAAGTTAATATTTTGACTACTTTATGCATTTAATAATAACATTTTGAGCTGATTTGTATATAAATAACATTATTTTTATTTTAAAATTTTGTTATATAGTAATAAACTTACCATTATATTGAATTTTAGCAAAAAATACTCAAAGCATACTAAGTGGCATCAATTAGATTTAAGTATAGGTAAGTTAGAATTTAATGGCATTGATGACATAAAGAATTTATTAGAAAATGTTATACAATATGGCATACAAAGTATCCTTGTTGTTGATAATGTAAGCCACAGGAAACATATTTTAAATCTTGTAAATGGAGAAGAGGAGGAAAAGGTTTATTTTAGCTCATTGGGTAAATTTGAACACCACAGTCAGTGGATAGAAATATTCATTTGGATATATCCAAATGTCACAGCAAAGGGTTAGGATTTGTTCATTTTCATTTTTAAATTTTGTAATATAGGTTTTTCCAAGTTCATTATATGACACTAATTAACTTATTCCAATAGTTTCTTCTTTATTTCTAATTTAACATTTACAACATAATCATAATATGCTAACAAACATTGGAATATATATATTTTTTGTAAATACAAGTAATGTATCCTTTCATAATTATAATTGGTAAGAATTCCCACATTTACTTATGCAACGGTTACTTTCTTTTTCGTAATACAACATTCTTGACACTTTAAATTTTACCACAATCTTTATAAGAGTATTATTACAACCAAAATTTGACAAGATGTTTAATCCCATTCAAACCAGCAATATATTACTTCACTGACAGCGTAGTAGTAAAAATTCCAGGAACATGGTTCTTGGGGATTCTACATCTCAGGCTCTATACTAGAGAGCTCACTTGCTGTTTTGGAATATCTGAAAGGCAGTAATTTTCTTTTTAATATGAAATAGTCATCCATCACATCTGGCATATTTACCTTCAGCATTGTTTGTTAAATCTTATTCATAATGAACATCACATCATACTAGTATATAACTAATATGAAGGCATTATTATGAGCAAAAAGAGTTATCACTTTGGGACATTTTATATAGTAGGTGGAGTAATAGTGCTTATTTCACTTTGTCTTATACTATAGTTAATGACTTTCTCTGTCTCAGGAGAGAATAAGTCTCTCAGATTGTGATTTTTTTTTTGGCAAAGTCTGTGCTTTATTTATCTTATCCCCTCTCACAGACATCCAGAGTAGAATAGAGAACTTTGCATATAATAAGGAATCATTTCATGGTTTTAGTTTTTTAATTAATGAATTTAATGAATATGTGGGCAAACAATTCTTTCATGAGTAAATAAATTAGTCAGTTCCACTAATAAATATTATAATAAAAATTCTAGTGTATATTTATAAATTTTTCTCAGTTGTTGAAAGATTATATTTACACTTCATGATTTGTAGTTAGTGTTTTGTTGATCTGAATAAAATATATAGAACTGCAAGGACTGTCCAGAAAATATCCAGCCATGTAATATGAAAAATAGAGGCATTTGTTGCTAGATTTTTTTCTGGACAGCTCTTGTATGTCTGTTGGGGAAATATAATTAAAAACAAAACCTTCTTCAACCCAGAAAATCTCTCTATAAATATGGTAGAGAAAGAAAACACTTTATCATTTACTAAGCACCAGAATATGATGCCTATCATAACCAATTTACTAAAAGTGTGCAAAGACAGGATTTTCACCTTTTCATGTTACCAAGCAGATACAAATCATTGCAGATATGTTTGCAAAATGAACAACTAGCACTATTTGTCATACATAATTCATCTTAGATGAACCATGTATGGGGTGGCTACCTGTTAGTTAAATTGACTACATTCATCAGAGAAACAATCTTCTTATATCTTTATGAAAGGAAGTAGTTTTGCAACTTGGAGCAAGGTACCCATCGAAAATTTTAGACTTCTCCCATAGAAACTAGAAGATAAAAACGTCATCTCCCTTGAGTTTGCATTTCGAAGATTGCAACTTAGCCATTAAGAAAGGTGTTCCTGGGTCATAAAGCTGCCAAAAGACCTATCTAGTTTTCAAAGAAATTTTTATTATAAAATTTCTAAAGGAAAAGGAAGAGGAGAGTTTTTCTTACTTTTATGCAAGCAAATATAGTCCCTTATTAATTTTTATCTAGCCTCACAATCTCAACTCATAATGAATCACACATAGGAATACAAGTGGTATTATAATTTGATTAAATATAAAAAAATTAATTTGTTTGAAAATTATTACTAGAATATTTTGAAATTTTTACTAAGAATTTTTATGTCAGAGATTCCCTGTAATAAGTAGATTTGAGCCAATAATTTTAACCTGACACCATTTGATATTTTGATATAGAAAATAACTACATTCAAAATTATTATTATTAATATTATTTTATCAAGTAGTTGACTGTCAAAGTCTAAAATTCTAATTTAAAATTTTCAACATTTTCATTACGTCAAGAATATTATGTTATAGTACTATTTATAGATTCAGAAAAAATTTTATTTTATATGCATATTATAGATTCTAGTCAAGCAAAAAATGAAATAAGTTTCTTGGAGAAAAAATAATGAATATTGAACCCATCTAACTATAGATAATGCGTTAAAATATCAATAATCTTTTTAGAAACTAAAGATGGTATAAATTGTTGATATTTTAAAGTATTAGTATGTGTTGTGTATGTGTGTGAGATGAATAGAAAATGTGAAGAAGTGTATATGTGGCAATTTTCTAATCTTCATTTGTAAAAGTCAATATATTATGTATAAATTGGTTAAACAGCACATGTGGTATACACATATTACTTAAATTATAAAGATATCTTAGATAAAATATAAAAAATTATTGCCAACTCCTAATGAAAAGTTCAAGATGAAATGGGCATGGGATTAAACATGGGAGCAAGTAGGCAAGTTTTTTTTTTTTAATTGTAATAGTAATAAGACATAAGATGATAGAGTTTTTAAATCAAAATCAAGGATTAGTAAAGCTCGTGAATTTAAAATAAGTTAAAGCACTTATAAAACACTTAATATGTATGCTTAATTAACTGTTGTAAATGATTTTCAAATATTGGCTCTCACTTTGAAAATTGAGACAAATATTTAAATACAATATTAACAAATAGAATTTGTCTTACCCTATCAGACTATTTATGACTTCCCAACAAGAATGCAATTTTGATCATTTTTAGTAAAGCACTAAGTAAATTAAAAGTATTATGTAACTTGAGTTGCTAACTAAACATTTAACAAAATTCAATTTACACACACACATGCACACACACACACACAAACACTCACACATACATATGGTATGCCCTTAATGTGATTGGTTAACAAACAATGGGTGGTAGAAGAAGTATACACTTTAAGTCCTGAAAAAATTATGAATGTCCACAATTATTTGATGTATTTATGAAGGAATAGCCAAAAAAAGATACATTATACATTTTGAAAATAGGAAACAAAATTATCATGATTTGTACATAACATATTTATGTATCTGAATTGAAGATAATTGCCTGAGAATCTATTAGTAAGAGTGAAAGGATTCAGATTTTTCTAAGGTTGGAAACTATTTCTTACATTATTTGTGATCTTTGCAAATCTGAAAGTCAAGTGTCCATCAACAGGCAATAAATAAAACAAATGATGGTACATTTAAATTAAACTCCATATGAATGAAAAGAGAAGTGGTAAACACAGACATATTCAAAAGAAGAAAAAAAAGAGAAACCTACTCCAGGTAAAGATGGAAGTGTGTGTAACGAAATATGCCACCCCAAAATATGCCTCTTTGCCATAGGACTATTTTGGGCTGATTATTTTGAGAAACTGCAAGACACATTGATATTAGAAGTTACCCTTTTATAAGATAAATCTACATTTATTAAAAAAATATATTGCATGAGGCAGGAATTCGTACCAGGACAAAAGTTCTATAACCAGAAAAAGTTTCCATCTGGGGAACTTACGTGTGTGACAGGACCGCCCTGTGTACCAACCACTCCCTCTTCTCACCTTCCTGTCTTTTGCCTCCCTCCACTCCCTTCCCTGCAAACACACATCTTTTCTTTTGACTTTAAGCTGACATTTAAGGTAGTGGCTTGGGCCATCTCAGGATGTTTATTTGTTTTTCCTGGGAATCTCCCTTGTGTACATGAGGTTAAAAATCTGTTCCTCTAAATTTATAGTGAAACTGTTAAAATAAATTATTAAATTTAAACCCTTGCCAGTCAAAAGAGATAGGGTGGGTAAATTAGGGCTATGCCCTTCCATTTTGGAGAACGTTTATCAGATTAAAAAAAAATAGGTAGCTCTCTTTCTATCTCAGTGTAAACACAAAATAAAAAAAGGAGATATTTTGAAACTTCCCAATATTAATTTAGTCTATGAGAGCCTATCTTAACTATCCTAAGTTATTTCACTAATTATAAAAAGTTCAAAATCCTTACTTTCATGTGAACTTATTCTAATACTAATCTGAATGAATAAATTGTATTAAGTTTTACACAAATAGGAAAGGCTTCTGTTTTCTCTCCACACCTCATTTCCTTTCTATTTCAATACTGCATTACTCTTGTGAAGAGTTTATAGAATTTAGCATTCAACACTTTTTGATTGTTTTTATTATCCTCAATGACAGAGATTGCTATTTATGCCAAACCTGAAGCTAACAGTGCTTGAGTCTATATTCTGAATTTGTTTTCTTTTATTTATATTAGTATCCTGTCAGTTTTATTCAGCTGAAAATAGCGACTAAAACTAAAAAATATGTTTATAAATATATTTTTGATATTATATGTACATTTAATTTTCTCAGGTTTTGAAGATAACTGAAGAATTTTTATTGACTCACCGAGTACATCTTAGAAAATGCTTTTGCTTTTTAAAATAATTCAGAAAACACATGCTTGTCAAGCAAATTTCTTTCCATGACATGATAGGCTTTGTCAATAACAAGAAATGAGCAACTATGATTCATCTTGTCTCTAGGAAAGCAGTTTCTTCTCTTCCAAATGACACTTTTTTTTTTCATTGACAACACTGGATGTGGTTTAGATAACCTTATTGTTGTGTAGGTATCCTGCTGATCAGGAACTTAAGCACAATTATTAGTAATTTGTAATTTAGTATTGATTCAGAGGATGTTTCTCAGTTCTGCTAGACCTTATCTTGCACAATCTGGTATTTTTAGCAGAAGTTTAAAAAGCAAAATTTCAAGCCTAAATGTACCTTGTTTGTTAAACATTTGAGAAATAAATATTGGTGTGAATAACAATTTTGAGAATTTATTTTTTAAATAATCAATGTAGCCATCTTTTTTCCTGAGAATTTATTCTGACCTAAAAGTATAGATGAGGAGGCTTTCCTAATGGTTTATCAGGACCCATATGAGGTGTGATTAAAACATACAGTAAATATTCAAATAGAAATAATTATTATACAAGACATATTGCCCTTAATACCCCTCAAAATACTCCCCCTCACTTCAAGCACACTTATTCCATTATTCTTTTGTGTCTAAATTTAGTTGTGCTGTGGTGGCTACAGACACAAAGGACAGAAGGAAAAGTGAGAGGACATTAGGTTAGAGATACCAGGCTCTACAGTAAGTGACATCTTACAAGTGTAGGGAAGGAAAAAGTTTTCTTCAATGTTCATAGGGTCCCTGGGTTGGTCTGAAAATTAAACTGACAAGGTGGTATTAGCAGAACAAAACATACAGATATAATTAACTTTTTACATATCCATGGAAGCCTTCACAAATGAATAGTTACCAGAACAGAAAGTTTTACACCATTTAGGCAAATAAACAGTAAATTTATGAAGACTTTACAAGATAAAGTTGTTTGGGCCCAGGGTAGTAAATGGTGCAGAGTAACTGGGAAAAAAGGGTGGTTTAACAATATTTGTTTATACAGATTTCTCAACCTTAAGTTTTCTGTCTTTGGTGATGCAATACCTTCTTTTCCCAAGGAATTGGGAGAGCACCTCTCACTTGAGGGTTTTATGATCCATTTAAGGGAAGAAGGGTGAGGGGAGGGAAGTCAGACTAACCTTCCTGCTTCTGCCATTGTCTCGAATACCATTAGCTTAAAATACTCAATATGCCAATATGCCATACTTTGGGATGAGGTGTCCTGAACCCCATCAGAAACAATATGAGCATTTGGATTTGAATCTAAGTTTATTGTGAAGTTTATCATTGTGAATTTAGGGCAAGGTTTTGACATGAGCTGACTTATGATTTTGAGGTCTTCATTATTTTTTGGAAAATAGAGTTCTCTAAAAGATGAATTGGGGAGACCAATTAGAAAGTTATTTGCCAGACTCCAGGTGACTGAACAATACTGGTAGAGCTGGAAGTGATAAGAAGCCAAATTATGTTTGTATTGCATTGGTAAAGCTGAATAAATGTGCTAATGAATTAGATAAGAATGTAAATAAGTTAATCAGAGATGATTCCAGATATTTTGGCTGGAACAACTAGATAAATCTTGTTGTGATCTCTTAATTAGTCTCATGCTGATCTTTTAAATAAAGTTATAAACTTGGAGTTGAGGACAAGCTTTATTTACTTTAATAAATGACAGAAAATGTTGAATTTCTTACTAGGATTTTGATCCCTAGAAAGGAATTTTGTTGTTTGCTTTCTATGGAAAATTACATTACAAATCTGAATTCTAAATCCTGACAAAGTTTAATACTGCAAATGGTTTAAAGAAAAGTTGCTCATATAATATTTATAATGAAATAAACCTAACATTTTTGTCTTTAAGTTTTGTGATTGTGATTTTATGTTTTTGAATAAGAAGTATATATTTGGTCTTTGTCTAGTGTTCCTGGTACATAGCCCCTAAAACTTTTGTCATTGGTTTGTAATATTGAAGAGCTATAGGAGCATCTTTTCTTAGAATGGTGTTATTCCTAGTTCCTGAAATAGCTTTGTCCTTATTCATAAAATGTGCTTTTCCACCTCACTTGAGTCTATGTTAATGAGGTGACTTTGGGGGATGATGGCAAGGAGAAACAACCATGTAATTAGAGGGTTGAGATTTCAGCCCCTATCTGTGACCTCCAAGGACAGATTAATTCAACTGATGGTTGAATTAATCATCAATAGCCAATAATTTAATCAATCATGCCTGTGTAATGAAGTCTCCATAAGAACCTAAAATAATGGGATTTGTAACCTAGTAAAGAGTCTGTCCAGCAGGCCCTGCAGATAGCCAATTATGCTGACACCAGGGTACAGTAAAAGAAAGTGGTGTGTAATATACTGCAATACACAATAGAGAATGGGTAGCTTACATTGTAAAATTCCAAACTCTCCCATGGTTTACAGATAAAAGGTTTTATAGAGAAAAAATCATAAATAACCATGAGTAAGGGATTCAGGATCATGGGCTGTGTTGATTGGTCAGTTCTTATGTAGCTTCAGCAATCAGACTTATTCAGCCCCTGCTGGGTGACCATGGCTAGGTGGTCTTCAGAGGAAGGGGAGGTCTGTAAGACAAGCTTAGGCTATGAGCCAGTGAGGTTATCTAAGAGCAGCAAGTAAGGAACAGAACTATATATTATATGCTTAACAGACTACATTCTTTTGTTATCTTAAGCAAAGTATACCTTCTGAAACTTACTTTACAGGCAGGCCGGCAGCACATGACTTCATTCCAGTGCAGCTATGACTCTTAAGAAGTGCTAATTTAATAATTTTAACTAAAAACTAAATTCCAATTTATATATGTGTGTGTGTGTGTGTATGTATATATATAATCTGTTATGATTTGCTGTCAGCTTCAGATTTGGAGTGCTTCCAGGTGATAAAGCAGGTTCCAGAATAGTAGAAGGGCATAGAAGGCCTGTGTCCAAACACACATACCTTGACTGATGCATCTTTTTCATACAGCAGTTTCTCAGTTACATCTTTTTATAATAAACAAGTAATCTAGTAAATAAAATACTTTGCTGAGTTCTGTCAGCATATCAAACTTATGAAACCCAAGGAGGGTACTGTGAGACTCTGATTTATGGCCGGTCAGTCAGAAGCACAGGTAACACACCAGACTCGTGATTGGCATTAAAAGTGGAATGGGAGAATGGAGCCGTCTAATAGGACTGAGCCGTTATTCTCTGGAGACTAATGTTAACCTCAGGGAAATAGTGTCAGATTAAGTTAAATTGTAGGATACCCACATGGTGTCACAGAATTGCTTGATGAAGAAAACCCCACAATCTGGTATTAGAAGTGTTTTAATTCAGATTATATTGAGTGTGAGGGAACTAGTGTAGAGGGAAAAAATAAAAACATTAGTGCTTTTTCTTTATACCTTTTTTCCAGGAAACTTTAATAGAGTATTTATAATTTTTAAGTTAAATTTTAAAAGCCATAGAAAACAAAAGAAGGAAATCAAATATGTGTGAAAAGATGTAGATATTTCTGATATTAAGCATAATACATAATTTTTAAATTATTACTTGTATAAGAATTTTTTAAATATTTTATAATTTTCACAAAACATACATTACTTTTATTCAACACAGCCTACTCTCAAAGATGAAAAATTAATTAAATAGAATTGAAGATTATTCTCACTTTGCCAAAAAACCTAAAAATCGAGTTTATAAATAAATAAAGGTATCTAAACAAAAATTGTGAAGCTAATCTTGAAAAGAAAAGAGCTGAAGGATTTATTTTATTACTTATCAAGACTGATTGCAAAGTTACACGAATTAAGACAATGTAGTATTTGCACAAGGAAACACACAGAAACGATATGAGAGGAAAAAAACAAACAAACACACAAAAAAAGCAAAAAACCAAAAACCAGAGCCTAAGGACAGATCCAACATATGCTGCAGCCTAATTTATTATTTATGTAATACACTGGGAGAAAGATGGTCTCCTAGGAAATACTATTGTGTCAATTTGTTATCCACATGGAAAAGAATAAATCTTGACTTCTACTTAACAATACTGAAAAATTAGTTTCAAAATATGAAAATAAAACTGGCTTTTAGAAAAAAACGTAAGTGAATGTCTTTCTGACCTTGGGGTGGGCAAAGACATTTTAAAAATAGGAGTAAAAATGTGGTAAGCATAAATGGACATCATTATGTCCATTGATAATATGGACATCATTAAAGTGAAATTAGGAGCATTGTTCATCAAAGGACACAATTAAGATGAGATGTAGAATGGGAAAATTTTCTAATTAAACATTTTATAAATTTTGCTTAAAAATATCTATGAATCAATAAAAATAATAAAGACAACCCTATACAATATTGGACAAAAAATAAAATGAACATTTCACAATGAAGGATAATCAAATGTCCTATAAAAATAAAATCTTATTTCTTTTATTAGGTAGCAGAAAAATGTAAACTGAATTATAATGTGATACTGATGCCCAGACCCATCAGAATGAAAAAAAAAAAGACAGAGTATGTATTATGTATTATGGTGAGAATTCTTTGCAAAAGGAACAAACTTGCCTCTATCTTTTCTAAAGGTTCTTTTGACAGGTCTAATAATCCAGTAGACATGAGACAGATTAACAAGAGAAAAATAATAAAATGTAATACATACATAAATGTGGAAACCCACATACTTGAAAGAGTCAGAGTCCCCACATGTAGGAGAGGAGCCCCCACATGTAGGACAGGTTCAGAGATAGAAAGGGAACAAGAGTATATGAGACATCCTTAGCTAGGGATGACGTAAGGTGCCTTGGGAAATTCAAAGTGTCATGGCAGGATGATAGGAAGAGCAGCCGAGTAAATAGAAGTTTGCCTCAAAAGAGGTTATCTCTAATAATCTCTTATTATGGGCAAGGTTCCTAATTCCAATTTTTCTAAGTAGTTAAAGGGAGGGATAGAATTTTCTCTTGAACCTGCAGCTAAAGTTACAGTTAGCTCAAGGCAATCTGCATCCTACTGAGGCACATCCTGGAGTGACTCATTCTGAACCCCCACAATGCAGAGCAACCATAACTCTCACACACTGTTGGTAGAAAAATAATTTGAGGAGTTCCCTGGTGGTGTAGTAGCTAAGGCTTTGGCACTGTCAACACTGCGGCCTGGATTCGATTCTCAGGCAGGGAACTACCCACATTAAAAAAAACCCAAAAAACAAAACAAGAAATATAATTTGATACCATAATTTTGGAAAATGTCTGTTTCTACTAAAGGTGAACATACACATAACCTATGATAAGCAATTCTATTCCTAATAATAAACCCCACATATATGAGGGCTTGTGAAACCACAAACATGTAGAATTCCATAAACTGGAAATAAATCTAAGTGCTTATTAGAAACATATAATGAAGTATTATACAGTAATAAGCATAAATAAACTATTCGATGTGCAATAAAATAGATATATCTCAAACAAAATACCAAGCAATAGAAAAGTGAATGGTATAAACCTAATGTGTTAAAATTGTAATTGTGGTCACTTTTGTGAGGAGGTGGTTCCTTCTTGTGGTCTTTCTGTAAACGGGCAGTGTCTTATTTTTTGTTTTGGATTATGGTTACTCTGGGGGATATATTCATTGTGTAAATATACATCAAGCTATATAATCATGATTTGTTTACTTTTTTGGATGTATGTTATACTTACCATCTCCAGAACTGCTACCATAATCTATGCCACCGTACGCTTTACATGTCCTTCCACAGAACTACCAGGTCCTTGTTTCCCTTCTGCTCAAATCCCCTGTATTATGTGTTTCATTATAACCAGAGAGATCATTTAACACAATAGATCTCTCTAATTGTTACCCACCTAAGTACACATCTGAATTACTTACGATGGTTCCTAATTTCCTCACTCAGCACAGTTACTAGTGGTTTCCTTTGCAATTTCTCTTTTAGACACTGAACATAATCCCGGTCAGGGCCTTTGCACTTGCAACTCCCGCTGTTTCAGACAGTCCTGCTTTCTAAAGGTTACGTGCTCCACTCTCTCTTTTTAATCAAATCTTTTCTTAAATCTCACATTTCTAGAAAGGCCTTCTCTGACATACTAATCTAGAAAAGCACCATCATACTCTTATCATTTACCTTGCTTTATTTTTCTTCATAGTATTTATAAGTACCTTATATATTTATGATTTTATTAGTTTACTACCTCTCTCATGTCTATTGGAATAAAAAAATTTTGTCTTGAGACTGTATTTTTTTCACTGTTGTATCCAGATTGCCTTTAAAAGTAACTATCATTAATGTCTATTTTTATATGTTTAATAAATATATTGACTGAAATAATAAGCATAAAATATTATATAGGGAATTAATAACATATTATTAATGAAACTTGATATGGCCAGAAAAAATTAATGATAATTTACTATGTGTGTGTGTGTGTGTGTGTGTGTGTGTGTGTGTGTGTGTGTAGTGTGTGGTATGTGGTGTGTACACATATGCATTTATGTGTGTGTTTGCATCTGTGTGCATTCCTATGTGTATCTATCTATCTAATCTATCAATTATCTACCTATTATCTATCTACAAATCTATCTGTTTTTGCTGTTGCTGTTTGTTATGAATAGGGAGATATTCCTAAACTTTTATAGAAATGAATGCTTTCTACCTAGTAGATACAGTCAATATCCACTTGAGCAAAGAAGATAAGATAAAAGGATGGAGGCAAGAAAGGAATACAGGAAAGAAAAATTTCCAGAAAACATATTTTTCTTTGAATTGCATACATTATTCAGACCTAAAAGAAATTAGTTTATTGATATAATAAATTTGAACTTCTATTGGTACTGTAAATTGAGAATACACACACACACACACACACACACACACACACACACACTAACTTATATACATACTAAGTAGTCAAAATGCTTAAAGAAAATTTTAAGGCTAAGTAATTAATTTTAAGTTCTCCAACTCAGGTCAACAGAGCTACTACTTGGATTTCTGTTCTTCAAAGTTACCAAGGGGCAATAAAATGAGTTTATAGCTTTTTATTCTTAGAGAAAATTGTGTCCTTAACTTTTAATGTTTTTTCATGCCCTTCAAGAAAAGATACAAAAGAACTCTGAAATATTTTAATACCTGAAGAAAATATCAGTTTTTAAAAAAAGTTTTATAGTAAATTATTCTAGTTTCCTCCATAATTTTGGAATTAATAATACTACATGCCTATTACTCCATGTAGCCTTTTATTAATTTTTCAAATTTATAAAACTCTGCCTAGAATTTCACTCCATAGCATTTTATTCTTATTACTATCATTAGGCTTATCACTTTTAGATTCTCTATATGTCTACTATGAACTAAATATTTGTTTCCACCGAAAATTTATGTGTTAAAGCTTAATCTCCAATATGATGGTATTTGGAGGTAGGACCTTTAGAAAGTAATTAGGTCAAGGAGGTGGAGCCTTAATGAATGAGATTAGTGCCCTTATAAAAAACAACACCAGAGAGCTTGCTCCTCCCTCTGTTCTCTGCAGTGTGAGGATATAGCGAGAAGGCCATCTGTAAATAGGAAACTGACTCACATCAAACAGATCTGCCAAAACCTTGATCTTGGACTTCCTAACCTTCAGAACTGTGAGAAATAAATGTTTGTTGGTTAAGCAATCCAGTTTATGGTGATTTCTTATAACAACCCGAGCTGACTATGTCTTTTATGACATATTACTACATTATGTTATGAGATTCTTTAAGATTTTATAATAAAAGATAATGCAATGTAATTCTATCTTTTCTCTCCTTATTGTCTAGCAGTGTAGAGTAAGTGTGTAGTTAATTTTGGTTGAAGTATGGGATAGTGTATTTGCAAACATTAATTTGTATTGTATCATGGTCAAATTTCTCGTGAGGTCAATTACTTATATTTTAAATACTTTAATTTGTATTAATCTCATTTGTTTAACTGACTAGGACTTATATATCCTAATACTATATTTCATCTTTTCTACTTTTTACTCATTTATTTTAATTAAACCATTGTAGTGTCATTAATCATGAAGTTTCATTAAATATGAGAATCCATACATCACGGTAGTATTAACAGATGTTAATATATGGACATTTTACTTCATAGTTGAGGAAAAATAGATTCACAGTCATAGGCCAATAGCTACATATCAATATCTTAAAGAGAGAATAAAACTCTATATGCAATTTCTGTTGAAGTGTGTAGCACACTGGTTAAAGTGGCTACTAAAATTGGAAAACAATTCTTGCTAGCAATTACTGAATAAAGAATGAATTTAATAGGTAGTGTAAGAAGAAGGGCAATGTCTTTTTCCTGATTTTTGTCAAAAACACTGATTAAATCCTAAAGGAATTTCACAGTTATCAGTCATTTTTACATAAAATAGGTGTCCCTCATAAACGTAATTTTTATAAAACCAAAATGTACTTCACTAACTTATAACAGTCAATAAAGTTTCTAAATTACTATAATTTTGAATATTTAAAGTGAAAATTAAATGTGGTGCTTAATTTTAAAAAAAGTACCAAAGGAGAAACTACTTTTTTCTTTTTAAAACTCAAAAGTGAAAGTAAAGTCTGTTCTACAGACTTTAAACAATTGTTGGAAATAAAACATATTATATAAAAACCTCAGCTATCCTGAAAATGGGTTTGTATTATTATTATTACAATAATTCACATTTATTATTAATGTTGCTTTTATAATTTGAGTTTTTCTTTAAGACATGTTCTAAACATTTCTAAGACATTATTAAACTATATAAAAATTATATATCACCAAATTCAAGTTGATTTTTAATGAATAGGGACTAACAATAGTAATCAGTAATCTTGCTGTTACAATAAAAGTGAAATTATGGTGAAATAAATAAGAAAGACATTTTCTTGCTTGAATTCTAATATATTAAAAAAACAATAAAACAACCAAAATATCAAGTCCTGGACATTTAGACATAAAATTGGTTTATCAAAAGTCCAGATCTATCTACTTTTTCTAAATTAGCAATTACTAATTACTTCAAAATAAAAGTTTTTCTAGTGTTTAAATAAATTGGTAATAGAATAGCCATTAAGGAAAATTGTATGGAGTTTCTCAAAAATTAATAATAGAAGTACCATATGATCAAGCAATTTCACTTCAGAGTATTTATCCAAAGAAAATGAAAACACTAATTTAGAAAGATACCTTCATTTTCATGTTTATTACAGCATTATTCACAAAAGCCAAGAAATGGAAACAACATAAATGCTCACTGATGGATGGATGAATAAAGTAATAGAGGTATACATATGATAGACTATTATTGAGCCATTAAAAAATGAATTCTTACCATTTGTGACTACATGAATAGACCTTGAAAATACTGTGTTAGCTGAAATAATCAGTTGAAATAATTAGACAGAAAAAGATAAGTTTCATATGATCCCACTTATTGTGGAATCTAAAATAAAATAAAATAAAATAAAAACAATGACAACAAAACAACAATAACAAGCTTACAGATATAGAGAACAGATTTGTGGTTACTTGAAGTGTTGGTGTGGGACATGGGTGAAGGGAGTCAAAAGGTACAAATTTTCAGTGATAAAATAAATGTCATGGGGATGTAATGAACATCACGGTGACTAGAGCTAATAATACTGTATTGCATATTTGAAAGTATCTAGGAGGGTGGATCTTGAAATTTCTCATCGTAAGAAAAAAATTGTAATTGTATATGATGGATGATAACTGAATTTACTGTGCTGATTGTTTTGCAATATATACAAATATCAAATCATAACACTGTGCACCTGAAACTAATATGATGTTAGGTTAATTACAACCCAATAATAAAAAGAAGCTATAAAAAATAAATAATTTACCTGGTAAAGTTTATTTTATAATCTTAATATTATATTAAAAGCTTTTTGATTGTATATCTCACCTTATATTGCATTGTCCTAAATTTCAGGCTGATTTTTACACTTATTTGCATTTTTTAAAAAATTTCTGACTTTCCTTGCTCAGCCAAATGTACAAAATTAGACTCATTTCTGTCATTTTATTTGCAAATTCTCTTCTTCCTTACTTTTTTCTTGCTCCTTATAATCATGCACTATTTGGGGAGCCAAATTTTACAAAAACACCCCCTACTCTGCAGATTTTTGTGTGCTGAGTCAAGGAGTATTTAAAGGAAAAAAAATCTTGTCTGTGTTACATTATGGTATTTATAAAACTTTTGTGTTTAAGCAGTGGTTCTCAACCTGTGACCCCTTTGGGAGTTGAACAACCCTTTCACAGGGGTCGCCTAAAACCATCAGAAAATACATATCAAATATTTACATTACGATTCATAACAGTAGCAAAATTACAGTTATGAAGTAGCAATGAAAATAATTTTATGGGGGTCACCACAACATGAGGAACTGTAATAAACAGTCACAGCATTAGGAAGGTTGAGAACCACTGATTAAAACATATTGGCTTTAGTTATGAGAGGTACACACACACACATGCCAGCACACACATGCTTGTTTGCACCAATATACTCACATACATATGAATGTAAACACACACATGCAAGGGCTGTCTGGAAAGTATCCAGCCATGTAATATGAAAAATAGAGGTATTTATGATGGGATTTTCTTTCTGGACAGCACTCGTATGCGTTCACACACACACAGACCTCACCAGGCCAGAAAGTTGAGATGTGCAAGAATTTTATTATTATATTGAAAAATTATCTAATTTGTACTTTAATCATATAACTTAAATGTATTTATATTATATAAATATACATAACTATATGTAAAACAAAATAAATGTTGATTTTATAATGCAGTTTCAATCAAAGTAATCTTTGACGTTGAGTTTTCTTTGTAACACCAGACTGTAACGTGAGTCAGGAATTTGAAATGCTCATTTTATTAAAAAAAGATTCTACAGAATTTTTCAAACATTGTACTTTCATGAGTAAGATACTTTCCTGAGGGAGTATTATCTCTAATTATATATTGTGACTTTTATTAAGTTGGTCTTCCCTTAGGAAGGATTAGGGAATTATTGCTGTGCAATTAGCAAGGATTTCCCTTTAGGTCCATGTTTTTATCAGTGTTTAGGAAGGGTTCATGTCCAAAATATTGTTAATGTATACCTGAAAGCCTAGAGAAGAGAAAGTGTCTATTATAACACAGAAGAGGTATTCAAACAGAACCCTCTTCACTGAAAACAAATTTAGATTTCTGCCTTGCCTGCCAGAAAGCTCAGAATTCAATTAAATGCTAAAGTGCAATAACAAACTCAGCCATATGTGCTATACATCTAATTCTTTTCTTTGTTAATAAGCTTTGGATTTCTGTATTTTCTTCATTTTATTTTATTTTTATTATTTCAATAATTTTAATATTGAAAAAATACACCAAATTAAAAATAAACTGTATTTTAATAACATAAAATGCTAGCTTTTTAATTATAAAAATATTTTAATTAAAAATGTAAAGGCCTTTCAAATTCTTTTAATCTTGACTTATTAAATACCAATCAGCAATATTTTGACCTATTAATTCTTCTATGTTGATTCGTTCAGTTAAAAATATTTGTGTATATTTTAATAAAAATAAAACATCATTAGTATTCTAGAAAAATAAGGAGGTCTCTGACTTCGACCTCATGATCTAAAGACCTATAAGTAGCATCTCTCCACCATTACAACAAAAAAGAAGCTTGACTAACTTTAAATATATGATTTTTTCAAATGCATCAGCGTTTGTGGTCATAGAGCAAGTAATGACTCCCAAATCTGAGGAGATACAATGCTTTCAGGGAGAGAGGGGCCAGGATCCTGCACTCTTCTGGGTATATGAAACTAGGCGACAATAAGAACAGTGTAGCTAGAACAATTGACAAAACTGGTAAAGGCTGAGTGTGGACTGGAGGGACAGTGTGAAACTTGAAGGAATTAACACCACCTTGCAGGCTTTTTCTCCAGGAAACCTCCCAGACACTCACCCACCAAAAAGATCTGAAGGAGTTGTAATAGCATCTATTATGGTGCGGATTTCAGGACAGCCATAACCATACACAGCGGGCAAGAACACTACCTAGTTTTCTGTTCTCTCTCCTGTGAAATAAAAAATTTTAATCTGTCATGGGATATGCAACAGCACTAATGACCTTAAACAATGGTAAAGTGCTACTACAACAAGTGGAAGGATAAATGCAGGATCTAAAAATTAGTAAACAGGGAGTTCCCTGGTTGTATAGTGACTAGGCTTTGGCTCTCTCAATGCTGCGGCCTGGGTTCCATTCCCACCCAAGGAACTACCCACCTGCTCCACCAAAAAAGAAAATAAAAGTAAAAATCAGTAACCAGAGTGAGGTTGATCATCTGTGGTAAAACGTATGATGCTCAACAGATATTTGTCAACAAATATATTTGTAGAATGAAGCGCTTAATATTGTACCTCCATTAAATTGTTCTTTGCCAATTGGTAGATTATAATTACAAATTATAGTTACAAATTAAAATTAAAAATAATTTTTAAGTAATGTAATAATTTAAAGATAGATATATTTTAATTTATGATTTAAATTTTTGTTATTAAATATTTTTTCATAGTGTTTTATTGAAGTATAACTCATGTAATAAAATATTAAAAATCACACTTAAACTAATTTTAACATATTTACATTGTAAACGAAATATGAAATTTCATATATGTAGTTCATAGATGATTAAACAGAAAAACCTAATTAAAAAAATATTACAATAAATACACAAATTTAGCAAAACAAAAAACTAAAGTAAATAAAAATTAACTATCCACACTGTGAACAAGTAAAAAATACAATTACCGAAACAATTTTATTCCTAATGTAATCAAACTGTAAAGTTACCCTTACTTTTATTTTTCCCAATGAAGTAAGTGCTGAAGTCATTATACTGAGCAGAACGTGTGTGTGTCCATTGTAGTGGTGGTGGTAAGAAGCCATGATGACCTTGTGTGGGTTTTCGAAGCCAAAGCTGAATCAGGAAGCCTCCACAGGGAGGATGTATTGTGGTCTATTGTAGAATACTGCAGCCTGACTAGTGAAAGGAGAATTTCCCATTGTGGAGACAGAACCCAAGTAGAATATAAAGAGTGTACTTGAAATATTGAATAGATTGTAGAGAAACAGGGCCATTCAAGTAGTCAAAGTCATTGGGAACCCAATGCAAAAACATAAAATTTAACTCATCTCTATTGAAACACATGCATAAAAAGTGAAGTGTATCATAGATATAAACCTAAAACTGTGAATCACAAGGTTTCTGAAATAAATATAATTGACTTTGCAACTTTGAGGAAGGTAAAATTTCATAAACACCAAATTATTAATCATAAAGGAAACAAAAGTATATGCTGGAGTTCATCAAAATTAAATATTTTTTCAGTAAAATATACTATATTAATAATGGACAAGCAAACCACAGATTTTGGAAATATGTATTCTTGCTATATGTATCAACCAAGTAAATTTATATAGAATTCTTATTATTCAATAGTAAAAATACAGGAAAACCAATAAATCAGCTATAGATTAAAGAGTTTTCATAACAACATATAGAAAAATGGGCAATACCCACATGAACATATGCTATACATAATTACAATTAAGGAAAATGAAATTAAAACAAGTTTCGCAACCACTAAAATGGCTAAAATAAAAAAGACTGAACATCAAGTGTTTGAGTAGAAAGCATTGACATACATATTGCTAATGGGAGTATAGAATGGAACAATCATTTTGGTGAGCTGTTTGGAATATTTTGTAAAGTTAAATGTGCATCTACTCTATGACCTTTTGTATTTATTCATGAGAAATAAAAACAAATATTAACATATAAAATATTTGTTCAATATGTTTATAGCAGTTTTACTCATAATAACTTAAAAACGACCCAAACGTTCATAAGACAAAAATGGATATACAAAATTGTGGTAATAGTCACACATTGAATACTACTCAGTGATAAAAATGAAGGAACTTCTACTACACATAATAATATATGAACTAATCTTGAAAATGTTAGCCAGACACAAAAGAATATACACTGTATGGTTTCAATTTTAAGAATTTCAAGAACTTAAGAAAGTAGTCTGGTAGAAACAAATAAAGTATTTAGGTTTTTGGTGCTTATTAAACAGAGAGGATTATACATAAAATAACGTGGGTGGTGGAGATCCTGTTTATTTTTATCTAGATCATCAGTTCCCAAGTGGTAGAAGCTTACTCCCAGAGGTAGGTGCTGGGTCATGCAGGGGTATGTAAAAAAACAATCAGTAATGGTGAAAAAAGTAAAGTAAAAAAATGCAAAACATTAGTTATGGAAAAATACATGTTAAATCTGAATCACCTGTATTTGAGACACTTCAAAATTAGATCACATTAGTGAATGGTGATTGGTGAGGGTGTGGCTATGAACCCAAACCACTCTTCTACCAATCATCCACATTGTCAGAACAATCCATTTGCAACATTTCTAGAACTTTCCCAAACATATAAATACATCCGTAGCCAGACTGTTTGACGAATTTAGTTATTGACTGAGTAAAAGTGTGTTGTCTTTGATCATAATTCTTTTCAAATAGTTCTTTTATTTCATGTTCAACATAGTTTCAATTATTATTGTCAGTTATTTTTAAGCATGTCAGTTAAGGATCAGTGGTTGAAAACAGGAACAGCTAAAAAACCAAAACATGATGTGGATTATACCCCGTCACCAAGTCCCTCTCAACACGTGTCTGCAGCTACGAGTACACCCACACTGGGAGATAGGAAAAAGGCGTGTGCCTCAGACTATACAGAAGAAAAGGAAATACTCTGAAGAGTACATTAAATATGGGTTTTCATTTGTAGTGGGTGATGGTTGTCATAAGCCTTTGTGTATTGTGTGTGCAAAAATATTATCCAAAGTTTGCATAAAACATCTCTACTTATGCAACATTTAGAAACTAAACATTCTATATGTACAAACAAAGAAATACATTATTTTGGGAGCTTAGAAGAGCATTCAACTGTTATTTCATACGTGATGTCAAGGAAAGAAAGTAAGAATGCAGTTGAGGCTTCATACCATATTGCTTATCGCACAGCTAAATGTGGTAAAAACCACCGCAAAGCTGAAGATTTAATTTCTCCTTGTATTATATTAAGGATACTTTTCTTTTTTTATGTTTGCGGAAAAGCATCTCCACAAAATCAATACTATCTCTTTTTCAAACAATACAATATCTCCACAGATTCAGGAAATGCCTGAAGATGTTGAAGCTGGAGTAGCAGATAGAATTAGAAACAAGTAAATTCTTTTCCATCCAGGTCAATGAAAGTGTAGATGTTGCTTATTTATCTATTCTGCTCATACTTGTGAGGTGCTTGGTAGGAAATGAAATCAAGGAAAACCTGTTGCTTTCTTACCCATCGACAGAGTGTACCACAGGCAAAACTAGTTTTAATGCAATCAATGGTTATTTAATTGAAAAGGACGTTAGTTGGTTGATTGTTGTGGTGCACGCACTGAGGGAGGCAAGTCTCCATCAGGGTGTTTTACAGGCCTACACAGTCAAATTGAAGCAGCTCCCTGTGTACTAGGGCGTCACTGCTGCATTTACAGACAAGGTCTTGCACCCAAGCCTCTTCCTAGTGAACTGAAAGATGTTCTTGATGAGGCTGTAAAGGTTGTAAATTTTATTAAGTCACAACCACAAAACTCCAGATCGTTTAAAGTGCTGTGTGAAGAAATGAACAGCATTCACAGCACATTTCTTTTGCATACAGAAGTAAGGTGGTTAACTCATGGCAAAGTATTTAAATGGATGTTTCATAGATATGAAATCAGGGTATGTTTTGAAGACCATTGTTTCCCTCTTGCTCCAAAGTTTCAAGACAGTGATTGTCTTCAAAGCTTGAATATTTATCAGATATTTTTCTCAAAATAAAATCCACTTGGGACTTCAAAACACAAAATTCAATCACAAAATTCAAAGTAACCAACAAAATCAAGTCAATGATTAGAAAACTGGAATTTTGGAAAGTGTGTATTGAAAGAGATCAACCTGAAGTTTGTGAAACTCTGCACAACTTCTTATCTGAGAATCCCAAAACATGAAAGAGAATACTGCAAGTCACTAGGAAGGTCTTAAAGTGTACTTTCATAAGTACATCCCTCAATGTGCAAAAGAAAACTGGATTGCAGATACTTTCAGAAAAGAAGAATTCTTCAAAGAAGTTAAACTAGAATCAATGAAAAAGAGCAGCTAATTGAACATTCAACCAATTCTTTAAATTCTGATTTTAAAAGAAAGCGTCTTATTTCCTTCTGAGTAAATATCAATGAGGAACACGAACAGCTCAGTGAGAAGGCACTCAAATACCTCTTGCCATTTACTAACACTGAACTAGTGCAGAGAGCTTTTTCTTCTTACACGTTGGTAGAAGTAAGTACTGCAAGAAGCTTAATGCAAATCTAGATGTATCTTGCATCTTTTGAGCCTGATTTCAAGAAAGTAAGTGCATTAAAACAAACTCAATGATCTTACAAACAATGTTTGAATTGTCTAGTGATCTGCATAACAATTATTAGCTGATTCAGATAACACAAATAAATATTATTATTAATAATAAATTAACAGTTTGTTAAATATTTTATCATCATTATCAATATTTAACTGTTATAAATATTGTAGAATTAAATCTGTGGCTTGTACTTCAGTAATTTTTCTTTCCTAACATCTCATTTTCACTGTTTTACGTTAAGATAGGCACTAGACAAAAGTGTCAGTATTTAAAAACAACTTACTTAAAAACAAGGGGTTCAATTTTTAAAAATGGGTTTAAAAGGGGCACACAGGTGGAAAACAGTTGGGAACCACTGATCTAGGTGTTGATTTTATCTATAGTTTTTCTGCTAAACTTAATGCTGCTGCGTTCCGTCTAAAATATTATTGCCTTCCTCAAGGCTGCAAATGTTTCTGTCCTTATTTTTTTCCTCAATGGATTACTGTTTTAGCTTTCACATTTTTACAATTAATTTCTTAGTATCTTATAAGGCAGAGTCAATATTTGTGGAATGTTTTTCTTGTAAGAGTATCTTGTTGCTCCAACACAATTAAGTGAGACCTTTATTTATTGAATTGCAATAGTGACCAATTTGTATTTATAAGTCTATTGCTATACTCTTTTCTATTCTGTATCTACTATTTCAATGTTTTTATCTCAATTATTGTGATTTTATAATGTCTTAGAATGTGGGAGCATAAATCCTCTTTTTTTTCAAGATTATCATACTCTAGATTCTTTGCATTCCCATATGCATTTAAGGACCATTTTGTCAATTAATATAAGTTTTTGAGAAATTGATTGGAATGACATTTAACTCCTTAATTTGGTTAGAATTTAATTCATTTACATGAGGTATGTATTCACTTATTTAGGCCTGCTTTATTCATTTCTCCCAGTGTTCATAGTTTTTCTGTTTTGTAGTTTCTCCTATTTAATCTCCTGCCTCATCCTTAGATTTGTTTTACTGCTTTCTTTTTACTTTTTTACATTTTCCAATTGTATTAGTTTCCTATTGATGCTGTTAAAAGTAGGCTGACTAGATGTTACATTTTAAATGAGACAGAAAACAGTACTGTTTCATTTAAAATGATATGTCTGGTTAGTCTAATACAAACCAGAATTACAGTACTTAAAACTCCACAAACTTATTATCTTACAGTTCTAGAAGTCAGAAGTCTAAAATTAATCTCTTTTCTCTTTGTTTGTTATTATATCTATTTTCCTGACTCTGAACCTCCTGCCTCCTTCTTATTCAGACCTTTGTGATTATATTGGGTTTATCCAGATAATCCAGGATAACCTCCCCATCTCAAAGCTCTTAATCTAATCATATCTCCCTTTTTCTATGTAATATCAGATCCACAAGTTTGGGGAATCAGGATGTATCTTTGGTGGGCCATTGTTCTGTCTACCATGCCAATCTTAATATTTTCTGACTTTAGCAGGAAGTGGGACTGGAATAATAAAAGTGAGCCATCTAATACAGGAGCCTTATAAAAACAATTAGGCAGTTGGATGATTCAAAAAATAGTGAGTCACAATTTGGAAGTTTTAATAAAAAATGACATATTTGTATATGGTTTCAGAAAGATCACTTTGTTCCAATGTGGCAGGTAGGCTGGAGAGGAAAAGATTATAGTCAAAGGGACAATTTGTCACTACTTTTGTAGTGATAAAACAAGAGACGTTGTTTCATTTTACAATAGTCACAGTGCTCATAGGAAGAAGTGGAAAGAATAAAGAGATTTGGGAGGCTGGATGGAAGGTCTTGTTAAATCTGCTACCCTGTTTTATTAGACATTATGTTAATTTGAGAAAATGCTTCATTCTTACTGCTCGATTTTGTGATCTTATGAATCAGAGGAATAAAAAGTTAAAAAACATCCTACAGTTCTCAATATGTATAAATTTTGCCGTGCCATTTGTATCTTTTCACACCTATTTTATAATAGCTTAGAATCAACTATTCCTACACCTTGGCAACTACTACTCACTCAACAAATTATTAATAAATGGGTTTATGGTTTCACTTAAGCAAAATGAATAAGCTCTAGAGAGCTAATGTATCTATAGTCAGCAATAATATATTTTACACTTAAAATCTGTTAATAGGGTAGAGCTCATGTTAAGTTTCTTACCATGGTAAAATAAAATTGAACTTAATTTAAAACTGGATCAATTATTTTCTGCGAGTGGCAAAAACTAAATGGAAGAATAAATAATAAAATTATGAGATAGTAAGTAGACATTAGAGAAGAAAGTAAGGGTTTTCTGTGTATTTTTCCTATTTAGGATAACAGATTTCATAGGTTCTTAGTAAATAAACATTTTCAATCTCTATCAGCCTTGTAGTTATTGGAAAGTCAATCACAAATTTTAACAATAACTTCACTTTTAGTTCTCATTTTCTTTGTTTTTCAGTGTTTTTGGTTCTCTCTTTCTGTGTGTGTGTGTGTGTGTGTGTGTGTGTGTGTGTGTGTATGTGTGTGTGTGTATCGAATCAGGGGCTAGATGTTATTTTAAAATTGAAATGCCCATTATTCTTTATGGCATTAGACAATCTTTTCAAGATATGTTTTCATTTAAATCCGAGGTTCATTAGGAGAGCAATTCTTTATAACACTTGATTGATTGTGTCATAATTCCCATTAGAAGGCCAACATTTTTCCTCCCAGGGTCCACAAGAAAGAGATCTATCAATTTTCTCCTCACTTAGGTTGAATTTTCATGCTCCTAGGCTTACAAGTGAACACTCATTAACTCCCTTTTGGCAGCAGCAAAGCTAAAGTTTCCAAGGAGCTTACCAGAAATCTCAAATTGGTCATCATGTATCCAAGTCCACAATAAGGCATAATGCCACATTTTGCAAATTAAGTCCCTGCAATTTTTCTAAGTGGCTCTTGAATCTCCATCCAGCTCTGCATATTGTAGATGCAGATGGTAATGGCCAAAGGAAGAGGCAAGGCAGGAGCTGCCCAAAAGTTGATAAGAAGGGTAAAATACAAGGACAACATAGGGTGGTTTTTTTGTTTTGTTTTGTTTTTTTAATACTATTTTTCCTACTTATCATTTTGTTCCCTCACACTCCTTTTATTATACTCATACACTTATTAGTAAAAAATTTGTTGTGTGAAATCCAAATGGAGCCTGGTTTTCTACTCTCCTAGGAAGTGAGGGTGCTTGTTTGAAGCACGGTGTCTCTTGTCCCAGAGGAACCATCGCTGCTGGCTGAACTCCAGCTCGGGGGATCCGACCAATTGGACTAGGAGTTAAGTGAGTTATGAAACCTGGAGTGTCTGCCGCCTTCTCCCCAGACTACTCCTGGTTTGCTTTGTCTCAAGGACATTGCACTGTCAGCTGATCTCCTGGCCATTACAGAGGCAGTTCATCCCTAAAGAGTTTAAAACCAAAAGCAGAAGTAGCAGAAATGATGTAAAAGGATAAGTCACTGCAGGCGACAAGACTGGACTGTGCACAGATTGGGGTTTGGCCTTCAGCCCGTGGCCTTCTCCACCAAGCAGGAAGCTCTGGGCATGACACCTTCTCCAAGTACCACATGTCTCTTGCTTGATCCTTGCTGTGGGACTCAGCAGTGAGCAGACTAAGATTTGGGAGGTAGAGATAGTGTTCCTGCTTTTGTAATCTTTCTGGTGTAAGGGATCTGAGCTTCACACCCAGTGGCAGTTTGATTTTGGTCTCTGCATCTCAAGATAAGACTCTGCATCTGGGACCTCAAACATAGTAACAGATTCAGGTGTTATGGATCACCTGCAATGCATTTGCCACTATTCCATCTCCCCGGTCTGCATCGTGCTGTGCTCTGCAGCTGGAAAGAAGTCAGTCTTTTCATAGAACAGAAGGTTCCACACATTATCTGCAAACTAGAGGGCCACCTAACCTGTTTTTTCTCTTGTAACTTCTACCCTAATTCTGCCTTGCTTGCCACGGCTTCTTACACTACCAAGGTGATCACGAGGGACCCCTACACTGGGCATAGGCTGAGGGCACTTCACCCTTCCACCCTTATGGGTGACAGTGATGTACCTCGCCGCCGTGGCAGAAGGCAGACTCCTCAGGAGCTGGGTCTTGGAGCTGAAAACTCCAGTTGCATTTGCTCTTACGACCAATGGTCCTTGATGCACATTTTTTCCACGTGGTGGAGTTATTGGCATAGGAACAAGGGGTGGTCACTTCCAATTCTGGACAGCTCCTACGGCCCTAGCATCATTAAAGCACTTATTCTAGAAAGTTCTTTGAAGTTTCCTAACAACCTACCAAATACTAGAGCTGCCAATCCCCTAGAAAATGAAAGAATTCCTCACATACAGGACACTTAAAGCAATGCTACATAATCTTGTTTTCTTTGTCGCAGAATAAATCTTCCTGAAAAAGGAGTAGCCAGAATAATGGGTCCTATCTCTAGTTTTGGATTGAAATAGAGTTTTTCTTTGGGTTTGTAAATAAAAGGTAACAAAACCAAATTCCAGTGGACTAGTAGGCATGAGTCTATTTCCTCATGACACGTAAAAGTCAGTCACAGAAGAGAGGATTTTACTTCTGTGGCCAAAGAATCTAACCTTAAATCTCCAATTCACTTAAAAACAATTTTGAGCTCTGTCTTGCACTTTTGATTTAAAGTGCAGTTTCTGATGTTTTGATAAGAAGAGTAACTAGGCCTTGAGTGTGTCTCTGTCACAGCAGAGGGTTTTAAACTCCCCCTGCTGAGAAGTGTGTCTTCGGCCTAGTACTTACCATCTTGTGACATGGTGTGGCATTGTTCAAAGTTCTCTCCTGAGTGTCAGGGTTGCTTTGATGTTGGCAGGTCAGACATTAGTGCTTCGTCTCATTGGACTGAGCTAGTTTTAGCTTCATCCCTAAACAAATACAACAGTACTGTTCTCCTTCAGTAGCACATAGTTATCCAATCAAAACACCTCATTCAAACTAAATAAATAAATAATAAAAAGGAGCCAAAAACCTTAACAGACACCTCATCAAAGAAGATATACAGATTGAAAATAAGCTCATGAGAAAAAGATGTTTAAAACGGTCTAGGGGTGTTTTAATTTTTCTCTCAATACTTTTGAATATTTTAATTTTTCTCTCAATACTTTTGAAATTCTGTTTTTTGTAATTAGGATAAAATTTGGTTTCACTTTGTGAACAAAACTGAAAATCTTTTAAGAGTTGATATACCCTATTTGATATATTTTTATATCTGATTATGGCTATTCTCAAATCTTTTTATTAATCTTATTGTATTCATTTTGTGTTTTCCTGATTTGTATAGTTTCTTTGTATTTTAAGATATGCTTTGGTTTTAGAATTTTATTTATTTTATATTTATTTTATATTATTTTTATTTTAGTGTTTATACTTATTTTTCATCAAATCCAACTAACATAAAAAACAGTATCTATCTCTCTACATGACTTTAATACATCAATTTTTTTTAAGATCATAGTGAGTTGACATAGTTTTTGGATTTAAAATAAATGTAAAATTAACAATTGAATCCCATATCCAAGACAAATAGACAAAAATGAAATTAAAAATCCCATCTAAAATGTTAGGCGATAATAAAGATTAAGTACCAGAAATAAATCTACAGAAAGATATATTTAAGACCTTGGCAGTTAAACAGAACACTTTGTGGAGAGACTTTATAAAAGACCAAATGAATAACTGATAAATAATATTCTTAGACAGAAAAGATGTCAGTTTCTCCCCAAAATATTTATGGATTTATTATTTACTTTTTGGGGGTGCTTCCCTGGCTGGGAATCACACCCAAGCCACGGTGTTGAGAGCACCAAAGCCTAGCCACTATACCACCAGAGAACCCCCTATTCATGGATATAATGTAATTAATTTCAATAAAAATCTCAACAGATTCTTTGGACAAACTTGAAAATTTGTTTTAAAATTTTATTAAAAAGCAAAGGGCCAATAAAAGCTGAGAGATTCTTGATAAAGAACCAGGTGGGCAGATGTGCCTTGCCAAATATCTGGACTTATTTTATTTCTATAGTAATTAAATGTCCATGCTATTGGTTCAAATCTAAATATATAGACTACCAACACAGAATAAACTCTAGAAATGCAACATACATGAATGAATCCTTCATATATGAAGACATTGTGAGGCATTGGGAAAGGAGGATCTTTTAAATTGATAGTTACAATTGGATTGGATATTTATAAGTATTACAAGAAACAAACAAAATTGAATGTCCTACTTTATAATATACACAACTCAGGCATTTTTAATGACTAAATATAAGAAAGTAAAAGTAAGGCTTTTTGAAAACAGACAGCATATATTTGCAATCATGGGATTATGAGAGAAAAGAGAAAATAAAAGAACATATGACCATTGCACAAACTGTGATTATTATAATTATCCCAGTCTGCAAATGTTTTGTCTTTGGTAGGTGACATTCAGAGACCTTTATAAGAATTTGGCAGTGTAATATTATGTCTATTGAATCTAATTAAAATTTTAAATTTAGAGTATCTTTGCTTTTTAATTTTATTTTATATTCTTTTTTTTTTTTTTGCATAAAATTATCAGTTGGCCAACGACTGTATTTCATAATGGTATGTGGTGAGAGGAGGAACGAAATAGACAACGTTAAAATTAAAAGGAATATTCAGTAGATACTTCAAAAGTAAAAAGGCAGCCACGGACGGGGAAATGTTTGAAACTTATTAATGGGCAAAGGGTTTTATGTTAAGAAATCATGCAGGGTTCCCTAAGGGTCTAGCGGCTGGGCTTTGGCGCTCTCACTGCGGCGGCCTAGGTTCGCTTCCAGGCCAGAGAAACAACCAAAAAAAAAAAAAAAAAAAGAAAAGAAAAGAAATAATGTAAAGAATCAAATCAACTAGAAAAATGAGGTGTGTGTAGGGTATAAATAGACACTATGAAGATTCCAAATGCCAAAAGCACACAAAAATTGCTCAAACTCATGATCATCGTCAGGGAAATGAGTATTAAAACCACAGCAAAGTGGGCAGACTGGCAAACATTAAAAGTGTCGTCACCCTAAACATGGGCCATGACAACGACTAGCAGGAGTGCTTGGTGAATAGGACTGGGCCACACTCTTTAGAAAGCTGATGGATAGCGTGCACCGAAGAGAAGAACACACCATGAATAGCAATTCACTTCTATTCTTAGAAACCAACAAAGATCCCCTCGTGCTACCCTGATGACAGGACGGGGAAATTCGTAGTGGCACAGCTGGGGCGGCAGCACGGTGACCACACGCGCGGGTCAGCCATCAGTCAGGCGGTTAAAGAAAGGGAGGTGCGTCCACGCTGTGGAAGTGCCCAGCCGGGAGGCCCAACCAGGCGCGGCTTCCGGCTCCTGGATGGACAGACTTAGCGCGCAAGAGGGCAGGGCCCTATACCCTCCGGGTGTGTGGGATCTACAAGATGGGGCAGGTCCAGACTCCTCCAAAAATTAAGTAAGGCTCTGAAGTCATTCTTGTCCACAAAACAAGGCCTCCCGTTTGCTTGTACCCTGAGGCCAAGCTGGGTCTGGATCTTCAACAACCAGAGCTACTTCTGGGTGCCCTGTGCAGGGGCTCCCCAGGCCTTGTGATGACTGGCAACGTGGAAGGGGCTTGAAGCCTCCAGAGAGGCTACACAGAGGTGGCTACTAAAACCTAGCCCCTAACCCACCCCCAACACAGGACGGTAGGGTGCAATGCGAACCCCCGGCCATCTCCAGCCCCGCGGTCCCTGGAGCACGTGCTGTTGCGGGGTGCCGTCTTGAGTGCTTTAGCCCAGTAGTTCTTATACCACACCTGCATTTGGTATTTGTTCTTCTGAAAAGTGCTGCTTCATATGCCACTGCTGTTCATTGCTGTAGCCTGTTCTCCTGCCACCAATGCCTCCTTGGGGGACCTAGAGAGGGTGGAGTGCCCAGGAGACATTGTATTTAGATCCTTGAATCCTCGTTCCTGCTTTGCTCCATGAGCTTGAGGCTCAACCCGCAGGCTTAGGGGTTAAATCCTGCCCTTCATGCTGTGCCTACCCGGCCGGGGCTGGGACCTTCTCCCTCACCGTAATTTAAAACATAGACCACTATTGCTTAAGCCCTCCCAGTAATGAAGTATCGGAATCGGAATGTAAGTAGAAGATTTAAAGTGTTCATCAATTCGATGTTTTAATTCCCTATTTATCAAGCTGCTCAAATGTTTAAACTTTTCTTTGTGGTCACATTTAGAACATGACTTTTTTAATAGATCACTTATTTTGACATGACATAATTTGGCAGCGATTTTGTTTATTCAGAAAGAAAGTTTCCTAAAATTGCAACATTATTAATTCTCTTAACTTGCACATCAATCCCACTTGGATGATATAATGACAAGGAAAATGCTTGAGGACGTGGGAACGTTAGTGAATGAGACAGTATGTCTGACTTTGGCACCCCTAGTTCTAAGATAGTCCACAAGATTTCTACTCCCCGAAGTTCAGACCAGCATAATCCTCTCCCCTGAGTGTTAGTGGGACTTGTAAATAAAATGGAATGTATCTATAATTTGGTTATGTTATATGACAAAGGGGTAAGTGATTTTGCAGATATAATTAATTTCCGAATCAGTTGACTTTACCTTGTTAGTTAAGAGGGGAATTATCTCTGGTGAGCCTAAACTTATGCCTGAATCCTTTACAATAAATGGTAAGGTCAGAAACATTAGAAGTTCTAAAAATTCACAGCAACAGAGACTCCTTGGTTTCCCTTGAAGAATTAAACTGCCATGTTGTAGAGAGAATGACATGACATGGAATGGCTGGAAGAGCCTCAGTCACATAGCTGCCAAAACAATTCTGACAATGACCAGTGAGTCTGGAGGAGGACACAGAGTCTCAAATTAGATCATAGACCCATCCAACACCTTGATTTTAGCCTAAGGAAATGCTGAGCAGAGGACCACCTAATTTGTCAAATAAATCGACCCTTATTTCTAAAGAAATTATGCTTAGTGTTCTTTTAAAAACTTATAAAATCTTCTTGTTATGTATCTCATTTTAGATTACATTTCTAGCACATTCTGTACACTTTGTTTATATGCATCAATAGCACAATAATTACAATTGTAAGTGATATAGTGCAGTTTTTAATAAAAATTTATTTATATTGTACCAGTTATTTAATATGTGTGAAGTTTGGGTTTATGTGTTGTTATTTTTTTATATTAAGACAATATTCTAAAAATGGTTCTATTGTCTATAAGAATTTTCTCATTACTCTGAAACATTGTGACATTTCTTATGTTTTATACTAAGCTTTCTCTACCTCTGGTCCCTACCCATTTTGTGAACCATTGCTAAGATTCTCTGTCTTATAGAGAGGAGAAATAAGGCAAAAATAAATGAGTTATGAATTTTTTTTGGTTCAGTAAGCACATGTATACTATTTAGAGCTGAAGATACAATTACAGAGTAAACAGAACACCACTGACAAAAGCATAGTTTACCTTGTTCTGTGATAAAATCTGGGATAGACATTATCACATTGCCCTTTTCTTCACTTGGTAGAAATGTAAAGTATATCAAAGCCAGCTTAGAACAAAATTAAAATATGCATTTTTGCTGATGTAATAAAAATAGCTTAGAAACCCTGTTTAAAGTATATAATTTTAAATCTTCATCATAAAATAATTGAAACTAAAAGGAATTGCAATAATTCTCTGGCTTGATTGTCTCTCTTTCTTAATACTGCCTTTGGGTTTAATTTAATGAAATTCCCTTTAAGTATCTTTTTTTTTTTTTTCCTTTTAAGGGTAGTGCTCTGTAATACTGTTCAAAACATGTGACCAACACAGTTCATGAAGATATTCTTATGTGGTGTTTAGGAGCTTTATTTTTCTACCTTTCAAATTTCTATCCTTTGAATTTTGCTGCTGCTGCTGGTGGTGGTAGTGGTGGTGTGTGTGTTTGCTCAAATCTTTTAACTGTTGAATTTATTTGGGTGACATTGGGTAGTGAAATTATGTAGGTTCCAGGTGTACAATTCTACAATACATCATTTATGTGTTGTGTTATGTGTTCATCACCCAGAGTTAGTTCTCTTCTCATCACCATATATTTGAGACTCCATCCCTTCTCCCACAACCCCCTACCCCATACCCTGAGATACTACTAACCACTAAACTATTGATTGTGTCCATGAGTTTTTGTTTTTTTTGTTGCTTTCAGTTTTATATTCCACATATGAATGAAGTCATATGGTTCTTGTTTTTTTCTGTCTGGCTTATTTTGCTTAGCATGATAATCACAAGGTCCATCCAGGTTGTTGCAAATGATAGTATTTCATCTTTTCTTATGGCTGGGTAATATTCCTTGTGATATATATCACAACTTTTTTATCTAGTTGTCTGTCAAAGGGCATTTTGGTAGTTTCCATGACTTGGCCACTGTGAACAGTGCTGCTATGTACATTCAGGTACATATCTCTTTGTAGATAAAGATTTTCAAATTTGGGGGGTAGATACCCAGAAAGGGTTTGTTAGATCATATGGTAACTCTATTCTTAATTTTTTGAGGGACTTCCACCACTGTCTTCCATAGTGGTTGTACGAATTTGCATTCCTATCAGCAGTGTATGAGGGTTCCTTTGTCTCCACAGCCTCTGGTACACTTGTTACTCCTTGTCATGTTGATAATAGCTACTCTAATAGCAAAGTGGTATCTCATTGTGGTTTTAATTTGCGTTTTCCTAACATCTAGTGAAAGTGAGCATTTTTTCATATACCTGTTGGCCATTTGTATGTCTTCATGGGGGCAGTATCTGTTCAGGTCCTCTGCCCATTTTTTAATTGAATTGTTTTGTTTGTTTGTTTGTTTGTTCTTGAGTTGTATGAGTTCTTCATATATTTTAGATATTAGCCCCTTATCAGAATCATTGGTTCCAAATATTTCCTCCCAATTGGTTGATTGCCTCTTTGCTTTGTTGATAGTTTCTTTGAGGTACAGAAAAGATTTATTATAATTTTTGTAACTACAGATATTCAATAGACCCAGGGAAGATTAATGAAAAGGCTATCAGTCTCTATACGTTACATTTTCATTCATTATGTGATTGGAAATATGTGATTTCTGAACTTTCTATTCTGTCCCATTTATCATTTTTCTATATTTGCATTCTTCTCATTCTCATCTATATTTTCATGACTCCTCCTTAGATCATTTTCTGTTTCCTAAAGCACTTTGTTAAGTTTTTGTTTTCCTGTTGGTTTGTATTTATTTTTATTTTTAGCGCAGCTTTGCTGGAAAAATATTTTCATTCTTTCTCCTCAAAAAATATTTCCATATAGACATTGCTTTGAAATTTTTTTACTAAATTTATAATTCCAGGTTGACAGTTGTTCTCACTCAGTCTTTTAATTTTTTAAATGATATTCTTGTCTCATCTTTCATTGTGAGCAATTCAATGTCTGTTTTATGCTGGTTCCCTTGAAGTCAAGCTGTGGACCCACTGATGCCAACTGCCTTTAATATATTCTCACCACATTTCACTTCCAGGACTTTTACTTCTGTATGCCTACATTTGTTTTTCATTTTATGCATCATGTTTTGGATGCATATAAATATTTTGTAAGCTCTGGCTTGATGCAGTTTATTAGGTTTGGGAAATCTCTTCGATCTTTTTCCCACTCCTTTTTGTCCACTTGTGGTACATAAGCTTTTTCAACATTTCCCAAATTTGTTTTATACCATTTTCTGTATGTCTTATCCTTTTGTTGTGTGTAATAATCTGGATATAGCCTCCTGACATATTCTCTAGCTCCCTAATCTTTTCTCCTGCTGTAATATACTATGAAACATATTTATTCAGTTTTTATATCAATGATTGATTTTTTTTTTTTTTAATGTGGATACTTCCTGGCTGGGAATCGAACCCAGGCCGCAGCGTTGACAGCACCGAAGCCTTAGCCACTACACCACCAGGGAACTCTGAATATTATTTACTTCTAGAATTTTAATTTGTTTTTAAGTAAATTTAAATTATTTGGTGAAATTCTCTTTGATTTCTTTATTTTCTGGTATACTTTAATCATAGGTTAACATTGCCTTCTAGATGAATTATGAATCTGTACCTATTGTCTTTTTTTTTCACCCCTCTTGGTTGTTAGACACTTGGCCCAGTTTATGGAAATGCTTGGTAATTTTGAAAGAATGCTTAATATTGATTATTAAAAATTAAGATGCACTTGTGATGTTTCTTCCTCCGGATATGATTTACTTATTGAGGGTCCTTGAGCACAGGCAGATCACCTTAACCTAATCTAGGCTAGGATTCAGGTTTTGTAGAGATTGGTTGTTTCTAGTTTGCTCTTATTATCACAGCCCTCAGTAATAGCATGGGTATTTCTTCATCTTGTCATGCCTTGAAATTCAGCACCTGTCTCCATAGGTCTGAAAAATGCTGAAATCTTTTGACTATTGAGTTAACCTCCCAGCACCTAATTTTGACTTGTTTCTCCACCAACTCTTCTCATGCACGTATAGCTTAGGATTCATCAAGTTTTTCCAGGAAAAGAGAGCATAACTATTTTAGGATCCATTGTTCCATCCCCTATAGCTTGGATCTTCAATACCCAGGTGCCTTCTTGGAATTCCTGATTTCAACTTCTGTCACCTTAGATCAATGAGGCTAATGTAAGCCTCAAGCTGCTTCTTTTAATATCTCTTCCTCTGAAGCAAGATGGCAAGTAGTGCATGGGCCACAAGAGAGGCAAATACGAGGCTCACTCATGCCTTCCTCTCCTGAAAATTATTCTGGTACACTACTAATGGTAATATAAATTATAACTTCTTTGGAGAATAATTTGAAATTATAAGAATTACTAATAAAATTTTAAGTTAAAACAGAAGACAAATCAAATGAAAACGCATAATACACTAGAGAAAATTTTTCTCCAGCTTATAAAATTAAGGCTAGTTTTGTACATGTGCCCAAGAAGATATATGTTAGTAAAAGAAAAAATATCTCAAACTTAAAAATATTCATCAATAGGACAATGGATAAATAAGAGGGGTTACATTCATACAAAAGAATATTTATTACAGGATGCATACTTCCATAATAGCAGCATGAGGATTTCTGAGGACCTTTTCCCCAGCAAAACAAATTTGACTGGTGAAAATTATTTTTTAAATATATTTAAGATATATTTAAATATTAGAAATTGTCCAGAGGACAAACAGCAAATGGAGAAATATTTGTTCATGAAATTCTACTCAACATGATGAGAACAGTGAGAACCTATGGCATTTGTGGCACAAACAGGACTCCTTCAAATAGCACAAAGAGATAGAATTCTCTTACATTTGAAGGAACAAGCAGAATTGAGTAGAATTTCTTGCAATTGCAGGCCAGAATATGAACCTTCCTCTTCCCCAGCTACCATTCAAAGGCTGTAGCATATCCCCAGGATAATCAAGCTGCAAGCACTTATCATCCATCCAGTTCAGTGCTATAGAAGCTCTATTCCAAGTAAGAGCAGTTGTGAAGTCTGTGGTGCCCTTCCTCTGCCCATTCCCCATTGTGCAAGGATGGAAGACTGAATACTAGTCCTGAATTACCCTCACCCTTGTTTACTTGTAGGGTGGAGGGTCCACATTAGGAGAGACAAGCTGAGAAAAACAGGGGCTACCATTTCTGCCCAGTACCTTACTTGTAACCCATGGTGTCAATTGAGAGCAATGAGCTATTACCTTATCCCAAGCTCCAAAGCAGTGGGACAGATGTTTTGTTCAGTGAGAAATGTAAGTCTTAAGAAAAAGGAGATAAGTAGCTCTCCCTAAATGGATTGACTTTTTGGGGAACACAACTCAAGAAAGTTAAAGTCAAAAGACACTGTTGGAAACAGAGGAGATTTTGGTTATAAGCAATTAAGGGGAGGTAGGTAGCTCCATGACAGCAAAAAGTCAAAGCATGGAAGACCTAGAATTTAACACAGAAAATCAGGGGAGAAAGTAGCTAAGAAGAATCCTCCTAAGGTTAGAACAAAGTTTAAATACTGTCCTCAAAGACTATCCCTGCAAAGGTTAATCCACTGCTTTATCTCACTGATGGGAATAAAGATTAGGAAAATTAGAAACTATTTTTTGTGTATTTTGTTAGCAATGATAAATTCACTTTTGTTACAATTTGGTATCCATCATGTCACTTGAATATCAGAAATAAATTTTTCTTTTTTCATTTCCTAGGTTCTTTAAAAAATATTCTCTAGGGTAGAGCTTTTGACATTGTTCATAAATTATATCAGATAACAATGGGAGACAGAGTTTTCATGACACTTAGTAAAAGTAAAATAAAACAAAGCAAATGAAGAAATAAACCACTAAAGAGATCCTATCACTTCAGTGTAACTTACACAGCACATATTCAAATATAAAACTTTAACTAAATACTTAAAAGAAACAATTATACAAAACTGGAACCCATTTTCTCTGTAAGTAATACTGGTTATTCCTGTTCTGGCCAGTTTTGATCCCCCCCACTTCCCATCTACATTGAGGTCTTATTAATTACACGTCACTTTACCAGATGATTAGATGCTAGTAATCATATGGTAAAGAAGATCAATATGATCAATGACCTTAAGAAATAAGATTGTGGTGAAGGACATCAGTCCATTGAACAAAATATAGTGAGAGTTAGGTTAGAAAAGGATTGTAGGAGGATTTTCTTTTATAAAAAGACAGGGAGGATTCTTTCAGGAGCCACTAAAGGGATAAAAGAGTTCCTTAGGGAAAAAGCAGAGCATTGTAGAGTAACTGAACAAAGTCAGATTGATTTTGTTCAAATACGATGGTAACATGAGGAGCTACAGGTAGGTGATGAGGCTAAAAGAAAGGTAACTGAGGCCAGTAAGCCAAGGATTTGTAAAGGTGTATCTGATTATGAGAAAAATTAGATAAAATAATTTGAGTTAGTTGGAAATATATCACTTCACTCATAATTATAATATAGTTAGCCTTCATTCTTTGTTGTTTATAAAAAGCAAAATATTCAGCTAACTTTGTGAAGTGTGTTAATACTTATTTACGTTGATTTATTCCTTCTTTCCATTTAATTTTTTTACTATCTCTTCACCTAACGAACATTTTAATATGAATAAACTCTAGTGAATTCAAAATAGCCTACAAATTAAGTTAAAAGGAACTTTGGTTAATGTCGGATAGATAATATCTATATTTGGAACTAATTCTTAGAAATGTAATTTCTAAAAAGTTATATACAAGGATTCATAATTAATAATAGAAAAAAATACAAACACTTTAAAATACTTTATAAAGGTGAAATCCACATAACATAATATTAATCATTTCCAAAGTGAACAATTCACTGACATTTGGTATTTTTAGTGTTTAACAACCACCCACACCTACTTTCATTTCCTGCTCTGTGCGTGACATTCAGTTCCTCACCAAAAGTAAATCCAAGATAAAATAAAATATCTAATCTGAAAAAAGCTTTATAATTTATTTAGATAAATTAGAAAAATACAATAGCATAGATTTGAATCTAATGCTCTATTCAGAACTTATACTACCTTTAAAAATTTGGCTTCATTTATAAACAAATATAATAAAATTGCATATTTATTAACATTATTTTCTTCCTTTTTACCTAAGAACAAACACAAGGTACAAATTTTATGTTTCTGAGAAATACATATAGGTGAGACAGAGATTTAAATTTTAAAAATTTCAATAAAAATATACATTTCAGATTTTATTTTATACAAAATTTTTCTAAAACGTTTGACAAATTTGAAGCATTTATTTTACTAAACTGTCATCAATGATAGTGGATTATTATAAATGGCTCTTGGCAAACTATCACAAAATTCAAATATATTGGCACTTAAAATTTCAAGAGAAATCCAAATCAATTTGATAAAATTATTTTGTACTGACATTTCTAATGGTAAATGGTTAATCAGAATCTCATGACACATTCAATTAAACAAAAATTTCACATGAATAGTCCTTTCAAATTGTGATAACTCATTAAAACCTGTGCTTATGCAGCAAAAGAATATAGATCTACTAGAGGGCATAGAAGGTATGAAATGCACTTTCTTTAAAAGAAACAAGTGGATTTTAATTAAAATAAATGTAAAAATAACAATATTTCCTATCATTTCTATTGCACAGAAATGGCTGAGGTCCTAAAAATGAATATTTAGTTAATCAAGACAAAACCTTAACAAAAACAAGATTCATTAGCAAGATAAAGAAAAAAATAATGTGGAATGACCTATTTTATCAGTAAAATGGGACATTTGTAGTAAAATGTCTGCAAGTAACTGGTACTTTAATTGTTCTAAAGGTACAGTACTCAGATCATGGGATTTTTAGAAATCCCCATTTTAAATTTAATGAGGTGTTCAAGAGTTACACATAGTTACTTATTCTTCATACAAGTTAGGGGCTTCAGTCTATTAAAAAATGAGAAAAATGTTAAATATAAAACTACACATGAGTATTTCTTCTGGAAAGTTACAAATATATGTCTGATTTTATATATGTGTTTATTTATTTCTCAATAATTTAACAATTAAAAGTTCGGTTTAATAACTACTCAAGTGCTTTGTATTTTTTCTTTTAATCTATGTCCATTTTTATTTATTGTTAATTTTATTTTGTTACAAAACATCAATGTGTGTGTTCATTACAAAATATTAGTAAATGTAGATGAGTGAAAATAAACTTATACTTTTAAAATAAAATAATATAATTTAAATGATTCTGATAATCAAACAGAAATACCATCAACACTTCAGTATATAATCTTCATATTTTAATTTTGTACAGACATACATTTCTAAATGTAAACGTAAATATAAGTTGATATAGATAATTAATTACACTATATATACATATAAAGATTTTTTTATAAACTATTCTATTTTATGAAATAACTTAAGGTCTACTTTTCATTCAGTGGTAGATGATACACACCTTTGTCAGTGCAATTTTTGTAGTCATGTAGAAACATCTTGTCTTGGCCCTGCTACCTACCAGCCGTATAACATAGAATAAGGTTAGGTACCTGTGAAATGGGAAAAATAAAAATAGCATTTTTCAATACAAATGTTATAAGAATCAAATGAGGTAATGCAAAAAATTACTTCAGACCATATATGTAGCACTTTCAATGACATTCACCATCCTGTGCCTCCTTAACCTACTTCCTTTCTTCTTCTTCAAGAAATCTAAACAGTCCCAATTGTTCAATCCTTATTACATCACAATAATTCTAATGTGATATTGACTATTTCTGTTTAAGAGCTATGCATTTTAACAATTTGGAATGTTTTTATTGTGTTATGAAAAAATAATACCAAATGATCTTTTTTCAAGATGCAATAGAAATTTCCCAGAACATTGTTTTAACTTAATAGTATTATAATATTATTTTGAGATGTTTTTTTTTATTTTAACTATTGTTGATTGTATATGTCTTCTGCTCTTGAATTTATTCGATATAAATTATAATTTATATGTATAAATTATATGCAAATATAAATTAGCCAACTATAAATTTTTAATTACCCAATTATAAATTTATAATTGGGTAATTTATATTTCATATAAAATTTTTACCTTTAAGTGATTTCTCAGTAGTTAGCATAGACACTCTCATAGTTTTTTCTCATAAGTTTAATACCTTGTGCATATAAAATGAGAATCTTTTATTAGTCATAGCATTCCCTGTCTGTAAAATTATACTGCAATAAAAACCATGACTCTAGTTCTTTTTTTTTTTAATTTTTTTTTAATTCATTTTTATTGTTAGACTTATTGGGGTGACATCTTTTAGCAAGGATTACCTAGGTTTCAGGCATACAATTCTACAGTGCATTGTCAGCTTGATGTATAATAAGTTCACCACCTAATGTGACTTCTCTTTCCATCACCTTATATTTAGCTTCACCCCCTCCTCTCCCACCCCCTCCCCTTTGTCCCCTCCCTAACCCACTCGTCCCCAAATAAACATTAAACTATTGATTGTGTCCATGGGTTATTTGTTTGTTCATTTTTTTCTTTCTTTGCTTTCAGTTTTATATTCCACATATGAGTGAAATCATACAGTTCTTTGTTTTTTCTGTCTGGCTTATTTCACTTAGCATGATGATCTCCAGGTCCATCCATTTTGTCGCAAATGGCAATATTTCATCTTTTCTTATAGCTGAGTAATATTCCATTGTGTATATGTACCACAGCTTCTTGATATATGACTGCTTGTAGCTTCATTTTTTCCCTCTGCCCTTTCTGTCCCAAACCTGATCTGATGAAAAGAAGACCTGAAACTGTCTCATTTAGGGACTTCAGGAGATTCCAACCATACAAGTTTCTTCCTACTAGTGAGAATCTTAATTCTTATCCCACTCATATCTAACCACCATAAACACCTTAAAGCCCCTGTTACAGCTCTTTCTCAGGAGAGCTACAGGTCAGCTTGGGAGACATGCCCTGCACTCCTAGAAAGCCTCCTTATGTAAATAATAAAACTTTTCATATTCTCTTGGGATGTGTGTGTGTGTGTGTGTGTGTGTGTGTGTGAGTGATCATCAATATACAAAGCAAATTAGGGTTGGGGCCCATCCTATTTCTTCAAGATGGCCAAAATAATTGCAAATATAGTGATAGTATTATAAGCAACCTCTTAATTTCTCAAAATAGCTTAGAAAAGAACAAAAAGTTTTATTGCTAGCTCTCTAAAATTAAGTTCACTTCATAGAATTTAGGCATCCATACCAATTTTACTGAATATTGTATGAGATAAAGAGGATGGTATGTAAATACTGGGAAATAGGTGCTTAAAAGCATTTTCTCCCCCAAAATTTCCAGGATAAGATGGATTTATTAGAAACCCTATCATATATTTAAAGAAGAATTAAGACCAATTCTTATCAAACTCTTTGAAAAAATAGAAGAGGGTGAAACATTTTCTAACTCGTTCTTTGAATCTGCTATTACTCCAAAAGTAAAGCCAGATAAACACATCACAAAAAAATAAAATCTCAGATGATATGCCTTATGACATTCTCAACAACATGCTAGCAAACCAAACCCTACAACACATTAAAACAATGTACTCTAACAAGTAGGATTTATTTCAGCGGTGCAGTGGTGGTTCAACATAGCATATCAATCAATGTAATCACATTAAGAGAAAGGGGAAAAGAAACACATGCTCATCTCAATTAAGGCAAAAAATGGTATGTGACAAATCCAAGCAAAATTTTTTTAAGATAAAAACACACAGGAAACTAGGGAAGAAAAGGAAAATTCATTGATGTGATAAAGAACAGTTGTGAGAAAACCCACAGCCAACATCACACTCAAGTAGAATACTGAAAATTTCTGTACTGAGATAAATAATAACAACAATAAAATATCCACTTTCACAACTATTACTGAACATTATACTAGAAGTTCTAGCCAGAACAATTAGGCACAAATAAATAAATAAATAAATAAGCGAGCGAGCGAGCGAGCGAGAGAGAGAGAGAGAGAGAGAGAGAGAAAGGAAAGAAAGAGAAAGGAAGAAAAAGAAAAGAAGAAAGATACAAATTGGAATAGAAAATGGAAAACTATTTTTCTATTCTCAAAACCAAATATAAGTGAAACCACATTTTTCTTCTTGTCTTGTTTCATAGAAAAGGTGTGTGTGTGTGCACGCAGGTGCATGCATGTGTGCATATATGAACAAATTTCTTTTTCCTCTGAGGCTTTAGATTTGATTATTTTGGTCTAGAGTAAAACACATTAGATAGGTTTTTAAAGCATAAGGACAGTGCCCCAAACTCTAAATGTAATTGCACATATGTGGGCAGACTGATAGATGCAAATTCCCCTTCCAGAGAATTAGGGGAAAAGATAACATGTGGCTGAAATGGAAAATATACAGCTTGTCCCACTTTACCTCATTAAAAAAACAAGTAAAGCGGGGTTCCCTGGTGGTGTAGTGGCTACACTTCAGTGCTCTGACTGCTGTGGCCTGGGCTCGATTTCCAGCCAGGAAACCAACCATATAAATAAATAAAAAAAAAAGCAATTGATTTCTTATATTTAATCTTGTCTATGTTTGTCAGAGTAAAACCTGGAGAATTAAAGAAGCCCAAGTTAGCAGTTTCAATATTACTTTACAGTTGAGAGTAGATTGTGCAATATAAAATTGCTATTAAATATGATATTGTGTTAAGTCATTGTTTTTCAAGTGAGGATGATTGAGTTTATTAATTTAGAACCTTTGCTATACAGAAATATTTTCTGAGAAAAAGAAGACATTATTGTATTTTAACTTAAAAAATAAAAACTCTTCTTTTGAAAGAGTAGGTAAGAGTGGGGAAAAAGGAAGAGATCTTTAGAAGTTTTAATTAATTTTGTCTTCTTTTTAAGCTTTTTGAATATTGCTAATGTTTGACTTTTTTGCCTTCTACAATGTGGTTATATGTGAAACCACCTTGATTCTTTACATGATGATGGCGGTGTGACATACCGAATATTTCTGTCTTGGTTCAAAGCGTTGCTGTCCTCAGATTAAAAGAGTGAGCTGCATGGACCTTTTATTCTGTCTTTGGTAGAACTCTCCTTAGTAGAGTAAGATTAGAATAAAAACATCTTTTCAAATTATCTTAAGAAAGCTCAAATAATATGAACAATTATACTGTGGGCATGCAAACTCTATTTCATTTTGTTATTGTGTCCTGAGAAAATAAAGTTGATTCCTACTGGCAAAACTGACGGTGTGAAAGGAGGTGAGCAAAGGCTCTGAAGCCAGGCTGCCTGGGCCAACCTACTGGCAGTGTGTTACATGACCAGTTTTGCTTCATCTGCAAAATGAGGATAATGATATACATACTCGAAAATATTGTTTCAAGTATTAAATGACTTAATATACATATACAGAAATTAAAAATGCTTACTATATGAGTACCAAAACTCAATAAATACTAGGTCATAACATGATAATCTTTGTCAGATTGAACATAGTTGTGTATATAAATATATCTTTAAAAGTCCCGGTAAAGAATCAAAATCAATGTTATCAAACATGCCAGTATTTTGTCCACTATAATGTCAGTCAAAATAGATTCTATTCCATTCAACCTGAGCTCCAAAAAGCATATACTCCTTCTTTAGAGCTGCATTTATATGCAAAATCTGTGCCCTTAGTGAGATTTGTGCAGCAGATAAAAACAAGTATGATTTAAACTAGATAAATGACATTTTATAAAATCACAAAATGTGCCTTTAAACAGCATAATGGCTTTAATGCATTTTAATGAGCTTTCTGGCAAATCAACAGATGTACATGACCAAGCTTGCATAATTTATCTAGAAACAATAGTGCTGGTGTTTTTCTAAGAGCTTGTAACAATGACTGGATTAATGCTCCTAATATATTATTGATTTCTGGCCTAACAATTTGCAATGGTTTTTAAAACAGCACCACTTTGAAAATGTCAACAAAACATATGTTTTTCTTAATCAATGCAGATGTGTAGTATGGTACAAGTAATTTCTCTGAACTGATGTTAGTGTCTGTCAAAAGATATGTCTCAACTTGGAGTTTTCATCCACAATGAGCAGTAATCCATACCAGAGTCTAAAAATCCCAATTTATTCTGTCTTTTCTCCAGGAAGTAATTTTATTCATGAGGCTGGGTAGCATATTAGTTTAAGGATCACACTCTGAAGGCAGATTACCCACAATCAATTTCTGGCTGTTGACCTTGTGATTTGGATAACTTCCATAATCTTGTCAAAGCTCTGTTTCTTCCTGTGCAATGTTAGGTAAATAAAAATAATTTTCTTGTTGAATTGATGTGAGTGAGAAAGAAAAAGATCTGTAGGCATATGAATTCCTTAGTTAAGAATTTATTTGATTTTAAATTTGTTCAATAAAATGTGAAATCAAGAATTTTAATTATTTTTAAAACATAAGAAAAAGTAGTATCACATAAGAAGTATGTTTTGTTATTCTATTATTGTTATCTTGGCAGAAAACAACACAACAACACTTCTATTGTTTTACTTTCATATTTAGTTTTTGGATATATATGTGTGTGGTGTGTGCATGTGTGTGTGTGTGTGTGTGTGTGTATCTTTTTTTTTTTCCTATGGTAACAAGGTAACAAATATCTCTTTATGGGATTCAACTGACCTGATTTGGTATAACCCTTAGTGCTTCATCTCATGCCAGTGCTTCTGGCCTTTGTCTCAACCTGGCCTCTGATCAATGGGGGAGGTAACCTATGAACAAGTATTTCATCAATAAGAGCAGGAAGCCAACCTCTAGTTTTGTTGTTGTTGTTGTTGTTGGTTGGTTTGTTTTTTTCTCTGTCTCAGATTGGAAAGTACGTAATGGAAATGGAGATTAAGAGATTAGCAAATACAGAAAAGCAACCTCAGTAAGACTTGGTGACTGTTAATGTCACAGTTACAAATGTTTTTGCTTTGAAAGAATATAGCAGTTTTCCAAATTTTATTCTCTGAGAAAGAATACACTCTACATTGAAAGATTTTTCCAAGATATGATCAATACATAGATTCAAAATTAATTTGTTGAAATATTTTTTAATTGAAATTATTTTCTCAGTACTTACATGTGGACAGTGGCTACTATGACTGCCATTCTGTCTAGTGCAAAACTGAGTTCTCCACTGACCATCCTGTCCTCAGGTTCCACAAAATCTCTGCATCCATCTTGGGCAATACTTAATATTGTATGATGGGAAAATAAATTAACCTAGAATAACTTCTAAAAGACTAGATATTACCATGTTCTCCAAAAGCAATAACTGAGCAGAAAATAGTGGGAAACTATTGTGTTTCTTTGTAAACTTTAATACAAATTTAAAGTGAGGCTCATTGGAGACATGCCATTGACCTAATCACTTTCTGAAGTCCTAAAGGATGCACACTCACATACCTGCAAGTCAATGCTAAAGCAATTACAATCCACCTTGGGGAAAAAAATCCTCAGGTTAAGAATGAGCAAAAATAATAGGGGAAAAAGGAGCTAATTTTAATCCCTTTGGAATTTTAACTCACAAGATCAAAATACTTTAATTTTCTCTTATAAATCCTGTAGTCTTTGGAGTTTGATTTGTAAAGGGGTTTTATTTAAGAACTTTAATTTCACCTTGGTAATTTGATAATGAAATGTGTTAAGCACATGTTGGGCCCCTCTAGGCTGCTGGCATTGAATTTTTGACATGGCTTTAACAAGTGATTATTGGAGTAGCTATGATTATACTTGATTTTATTATGGACAGAACATGTGATTGGCTATGTTGGACAATAAAAATAGGTATCTTTTGTGAAGCTGAATATAACAGGGAATGAACTTTCAAGTTCGAGTTGAACATATCCTTATATTAGATATACCTCTTTCATTGATCCATGGGGACAAAAATTCAACTATTTAGAACATTCTTATAAATGTCACAAAAGAAATTCAGAAAGTATGAACATACAAGTAGTTAATAAAGGTGGAAGCCTAATAAATTGTTATTTATTTACACAGAGATTATAGTTATACTCCTGGTTGAGTATCAATTTGAAGTCTAACCTAAATTGTTGAAAGGACAGAGACTTGGGAATGTTTGAAAAGAAAAATCTTTAAGGTAATACCTTTTAGGGAATTGGTTTTAAGAGATTATGGGATTTTGCTAATCCATCTCTGCATTTGCTGCTGAACGTTCAAGTCTACAGTCCAAGCAATCAGGAAAAGAATACCATTATAAAGTGGAATAGATCAAAGACAAGATGAATACCACATTTTTTGAGTTGGAATCCTTTAAAAAAATAAAAAGTGTAAATTTTTCTTTTTCGTTTGATCTTGGTGACTACTGTACCTTAAAAGTCAGGGTCCTTCATTACAAACTGAACACTCACTCTCGACTTAGTCGTGGCAAAAGCTGCAGGAATATTTAGGGGAAGGTAGAGAAGTTGCAGGTCAACCACTGATTTGAGCCAGAGATGAATCACCAGGTTACCAACAATGTGTCCCAGTTATAAAATGGCTAGTGCTTCTCTTCACACTCCAAATCATCCAAGAATTTATCTTGTGTCTCACCTTTACCAGTAATATAGTAGGGAATTCTGGGAAGTAAAGTTTAACCTAACAAATTAATACATTACAAAGGACTCTGTCTTTGGTTTCTGACCAAATCCCATTACAGTTCCCATAGAAATAGTGCAAGTTACCTGATGATGGTGGTGGCATTTGTTTATGTTTATTGATTTAAGGAGACAAATAGGTTAAAAATTTGAACATAGAAAAACATTAGCCTCTTAGAGGCAATGACCTAGAACAGAGTATCTGCTTTGCTGACTTCATCTGCTCTTCAGTAGGCTGGCCCCAGGTCTAGATAGGAGGGTAGATGATTACCAAGCACATTTGTCTCTCACACTTAAGGCAAATTATTCAATATACTCTACATCTATAATAAAGCTTTCATTTTCTTTCTACATTTTTAGACTCGAATATTTAATTTTTTAATTTAGAATTTGGAGAAGGATGCTATTCATTGGGTTCTTGATGTTTTAATGGAGATATGAATAAAAAGTTTCCACACAATAATATGAGGTGCACAAAAGTATACTTAAATTTCCTTAAAAATGGTACATTTTAATGTGCTACTTGTCTTTTTTGATGAATTTTGCATTAGAAACTTGACTTGATTAGGTCTATACATTTCAGGATTCTGGCTATAATATCCAGGGGGCTTATTTAACTAAAGCCTATGTAATTATAAAATACATATAATCTTTGAAAATGCTGAACTTATAGCCTGAAATAATAAGAATCATGCAAGTTATATTATGTTTCATGTATATGTATGGCAAATACGCATATTGATGTGTTTTTCATTACTATAAATAATACCTCCCAATGAAATCTACTATTTTAGGATAAGGTTGTGGCTGTTACTATGGTAGGGAACAGTATTATATTATTGCTTTTAGTGCTTCAAAAACAGAGATCCTGGTATATTTAATAATAGCTTTAATAAATCTTATATAAATAATTCTGTTCTGATTCTGATCAAAATTTCCTGGGCCAAAGAGGAATACCATCAGAGGGTATGAAAATGGAATGCCACCCAGATGGAATGCACACTTTGTTTTTCTAAAAATGAGACCCAGGGAGTATGATGAATATCCAGCTTCATTGGGTTACCAACAGATAAATACTATGTCTGTGCCTTACTTGCTTTCAGAGCTCTGTGGCAAAACATAATATGGGGACACTAACGTGATTGTGAACTTAATAATAAAGATAGAAGTATAAAATAACTAGACAAAGGTGCCCGTAATGACCGCAGAGCACTACAAAAGAATATTTATTTATCTATTTATTTATTTGATTGGATTAATGAATAAAATTACATCATTAACTTCAATGAGAATTATTTTTAACCCTTATATAATAATTAAGTAGAAAATTTTATTATAATTGGAGCATGCTTAGAAGAAGGGGATTTTAAGTTTAAATGTGTGGTATAGGAAGGAGTAAAAGCCCTACATCACTTGAAGGCTAGTAAAGGAGCTTCTTAAGGGCATTAACTTGAGAAAAAAATCATTACAAATCATGGATGTAGGGTTACCATGAGAGAAACTGTTAAAATTTTGAGCTTGTTTTCAGGAGCACACCATAAAGTAGTTGTGCATGTTACTTCATTTTCTTGGCAACTCTGCTATGATGTGAGGAGAATGGAGCAACAACAGTAAAGGGCTGTGTCTAGATAAATAGACTGAAGTCAGACTATCCACTGGCAGAGGACTGATCTAGACGTCTCTACATACCTGCTTTTGAAATACAGAAATGCTAAGAAGGTAAGTGCTCCAGCACATTTGCCTTTATCTAGAATGCCCAGCCAATCAAATGCAACCATTTTGCTTTCAACTGATTCCAACATGATTATATACGATCCCAAATGATTGATACATCCACACATGACTGCAAGTGGGAATAAATACATGACATGGGCATCACTGTAAAAGAGAAAATGCCGAAGACGTCAAGTGGATCTGATGATGCTCCTACCCAGTCATTCTCTGATTATAGAAATCCAGAAACTAATTATATTTTTGCCCAAAATGATGATGTTCAGGTCTTCCTTTAGTTTTGTGAATTTTTTAGCAATGTTTTAGTTTATTGTTGTTACTATTATGATTAATGTTATTTTATCTACAAATTATTTCTATTGCTTGCAAATGAATTAAAGATACTAATTTTTTAAATGATCATGGAATACAAACAGCAAAAATGAAAAATGTGAGCTACTTAAAATTGTGTTAAGTATGATAAAACCAGTGAAACACCCATTCACAGTCTGGAGTAAAAAAATTAGAAGCACATGGTTTTCAGAGACATAAAAGCAAAAACACATCATACCCTCTAATTATCTGAGGACTTGTACTTACTGAGATGAATACTCTGTGGTCAAAATATTTGCCATCATAAACTATTTAGTAGTTGGTTATTCAACTTTAAGCAACTGGAATTCTGAGTAATATCCGTACTAAGCAACACTTCCTTGGATTCTAAAAAATATCCCTTTCCTCATGCCATGAAGAGTAAATCAGTAGAAAAACCCCTAAATTTTTAAAAAATAAAATTATCTTTGTATGTTTTCCTTTTCAAGTTGAGAATATAGGAGAGAAAGGTTTGTTTTCATAGAGTCTCTGTTATCTGCAGAAACAGAGACTGAAGCTCTTGAGCCCACTTGCTTTTTTTAACTGTTGCAAATGTGTATAAGTTTAATGTAAGAAGTGAAGTAAACATGCTAATCAGAATTCAGCAAGTGGTATACATACTGTGAACTTCAGATATGGTTAATTAGTCATGGAGCTCATAAGAAGGAAATCAACAGGCAACCCATTCACAAGGCTATCAGAAAATTTGTATAACCTAAGAAAAACACAAGGTATTCATGCCTTTGGAAAAGAAATGTAATTTAGCTACCAACTAGATAGCAGTGGTCTCCCATCAGTTTTGTGTAACAGAAACAAAGGCCCTTGAATAAAATTTGGATACCCTTGAGGAAAGACTGCTATAACACTGCACATAATTATTGGTAAATGTTCTTTATAGCCACTTTCAACACAATCTATTGTCAGTTTCTGTGGTAATTGTAAATCAGAAAATGTGTAATGTTCAAGTATCATAGAGGTTATTAAATTCTGGATCTAATAGCTCCAGGGAACATAAAATACCTTGGCCAAATATTTGTATTGAGTTGGCACTCAACATGTCATGTGATAAATAAAGTTATAACTATTTTTTGTATCAAATTAAGAACTACTGAAACTCTAAATATAACCATTGTTTTCTATTTTGGGAATTGTGTAGAATTGTAATTCTTACATACATGGTAGAATTTGCCAGTTAAATCATCAGGGGATAAATTTTAAGGAGGAAGACCACAGACATAAAGTGTCATTCTCATTGTATGAAGAGTACTAACTCCAAATGGAGTCTCTTCTGTTCTTACAATTAAGATATCTTTGAATTGCATAACTACTTGTTGTTAAAAAGATGTCCAATTCCAGCTTAGCGGTCTACATTCCAAGTGGTCACCTTTCAATTGTAGATACAACTGCTCAGAGTTCATCTACATAGAAGTTTAATGTGTAAAATATCACCCTTCTTTCGATTTACCTCTAAATTAATTATTTCTTAATTTACTAAACTTGATTGAATATGCTATGAAGTTACATGGGAAGACATGGTATTTCAGCATTAGAAGAAATTTTGAATGAGTCAACTTCTCTACCCTTAAAATGAATACTTTAAAATTATTTTGAATTATAATTAAATTCACTTACAGAGTGTGCTGCCTTGATAGATTTATTTAAATATATGTCCAAAATCATAGTCTCTGAGATGTGGTAAAATATAATTCAAACTTTTTAAAGCAAACTGCCTTTATCTTTATTGAGCTGTGAGAATCTACCCTTAAGATATTTGGCACCATTTTTATCTTTTCAGAAATACCATTTCTTCATGACATCTCTAAATGCTTTTTCAGATATTTTCAACGGTGACAAATGATTACAAAGATAACATAAATTCTCACTTGTCTTCTTACTTCCACTGTGTTGAATCAATGATAGCTGAAATAGGAAGAAAAAAAAAAAGACTTAAAAGGTTTCCAAGACTTGTTGCTTTTTGTGTGATGGAGTAGAGTACCTAGGTCATTTGGAGTTACTTTTCAGGAGCAAGATGAGTTAAAGAAAGAAGTGTAAACCCCCTTAAAAAATAAAGTGAGAAAGCAAAGGTTGATAGAAATTGATGGAAGAAAATAAAATATTTGTTGGAGAATTTTGGAAAAATGTGGAATGAACACTCTTTTTAAGCCATTTTATTCTAGGAAAAGGGATGAGTTTGTTTGCCAATCTGAGAGTTATCTAGTAATATCCCAGGAGCTGAACTCTCTGCAGGCAGGATAGCATAACAATGAGAAAACCAAACTCAGGACCCACATTCTTCATTGTTAATCCTGGTTCCATTTAATGGCTGTGTTATTTGACAAGTTACTCAGCTTTCTGCCTCAGTTTCCTAGTCTATAGGAATAAAATTATGAGATCTACCTCATAGGTGTTGTTTTGAACATCTACGTAATGTGCCAATGTGCATAAAGCATTTAAAGCAGAATATAGTGTATAATAACACTCAGTAAATGTTAGTGGTATACTTGTCATGTAAAACAAATTCAGCCTTCATTTCGGAATATCCAAAAATGTATTATGGAGTCAAATGTTTGCATATACCATAAAGTTTATTTTATATATATATATATATATGTGTGTGTGTGTGTGTGTGTGTGTCTGTGTATATAAATTTTTGTAAACTTTGAATCTAGACAATTTATCATTGATATTAGCTCTATTTGATCTCCTTTGAAATAAATATACTCTAATATTGCTAAGATATTACATTCTTACTAAAACAAATGATGTCAATAATTGATAATAAAGTCAGTAAAATTGCTAAGATAGTATTTCAATGCAGTAATTTTAGACTAAATTAGCTTGTAAGTGTTCTACAGAATTATATTCTGTTTGCTAAAAATGTATTAATTTCCTGATTTTTTTTTCTGCAAACCAAAACATTTCAATAGGACTTTAACAAACATTAGTGTAGGGAGCGTGTAAGCCGAAGGCCACGGCAAGATGGAAAAGCAGGCTTTAGCGAGGCGGCTTGCGTGTTTAAGATTCCGGCAGGCACAAGTGTTGCAAAGCTGCTCGGCCTCCGGAAGCTACCAAGGACAGGACTCTCGGCTCACTCTCTCAGGGAAGGCAAAAGGACATTTGGTGCGGCAAGATTAACTACAAGGACTCGGGCAAAGCGTGGACTTTAGTCTGCTGACGCTGTGAAGGCCTGGGCGGGGGATCCGGCACAGATTTCTCTTCCTGCATTTCCTGACTTTCCCTGATTGCTTGCCCTATAAAATAAACGTGTGGATGCCAGACTGGGTCTCTGTGTCCCCATCCGAGCTCAGAGACACCTGGTCCCAGGTTTTCTGTCATGTCTGTGTCTGAGTCTGTGTCTGTGTCTGTGTCTGTGTGTTTTTTTCATTCCCCGTCACCTCCCGTCAGGTTCCCCCATTCACCTGCGCAGGTCGCGGCACATTAGAATTTAACTGTTATGTGTAAAGGAATATAACCCATGATAGTCTAATGATTTCTATTTTTTAATTCAAAACTTAACTAGGTTGGCTTTTATCAAAAAATATTTTCAAAGCGAAAATTCATGAACATGTAAACATCTACATTCATTGAATATTAAATCTTAAAATAGAAAGTTGTCTCTAATAAATTAGAACCCATACAAATAAATGCTTTCATATATTGACATCTTTTTAAAAACATATTCAGCTTTGTGCCTCATTAAGTACCATATTTTTCCAAGATAGATTAATTTTTCCTCAAGTAAAGAATCTTTCACCATTTAAATAGAGAAAATGAGTGCTTTCAAATTGTACTGATTGCGTTCCTAAAACTCTTCACAGCACTGAAACTTACTTTTATGAAAAGCAATTTTACATAAAAGTATAGTATCTCAAGTTACCAATAGCAGTATACCTTGCACAGTGATTTTTTTCCCTTAATCTGGATATGGAGCTACAAACAAGTAACATAAATTAGAGAACATATTTTATTAGTATAATGAGTCATACCTTGATATTTGAAGGTAAATCATCCATACTTTAAATTACATAGAATTCTAGAAATAGCTATAAAAGAAATATATTGGAATTGGAATTATCCATTAGTATATTCATGATAACAGTTTTGCCGGTATAGTAGTTTTCCCTTGCTTTAATGATAAGTTTATATAAAATGTTCATAAAAATTATATATTGCTATAACCAGAACATTTTGTGTTTCTGTATGTTAAAATCTTAGTCACCAATGTGATTAAATTAGAAGGTAGGGTCTTTGGGAGGTAGTTAGGTCATTAGTGCTCTTATAAAAGAGATCTCTTGGAGAGATTTCTTACTCTTTCTAGCATGTGAGGACATAGCAAGAAGTTACCATCTATGAACCAAGAAGTGGATCATCACTAGAATACCATCTTAGACTTCCCAGCCTTTGAAAGTGTGAAAAATACTTAATTTTGTTTATAAGCTATCCAGTCTGTGGTATTTTGTTATAGCAGCCCAAATAAACTAAGACACATATTTATGTGGTATATTTGCATGGAGACTATTTCTTGGGTGGGTTTAAACCATGAGGATAAAGAGATTTGGGATAATTAATTTATATATTACCTGATGTCCTTTTATTTAGACATTGATTATATGGAATTTTATTTAATTAACTACAATATAAACTCTACTATCATTATTGAAAGAAAACTGTTGATGAAGCTATAAGGAAAGCAAATACATAAAAATTTTAAATTGAATTTAGGAAAAAAAAGACTGTTTTTTCTTTTTTGTCATAGGTGTCCATGTATACTTAGAGATTTTTAAACAATTAGCTTAAAAATATAGTCAGTGTTTAAGGGTCAAGGGTACATATTTGCTAGATGATGGGTATAATATTTACATTCAATCTTTTTCAGCACAAAATAGAAAACCAATGTTTCTTGAAGATATCTTTAAGATTTTTAGTGTCTAGATTCAGAATGCTACAAAAAGTAGTGGAGTCCTCTCAACTACGCCTGTCTGAAAGGACCATCTTCCACTTGAAGAAAATTAAGATAGTAGAAAAGCCTATAGTGTCATTTTTTGCATCCCTAGCACAAGGAGTAATTAAAAGAGAGGTTGGTTGAGAATACACCTGTACTTGTGTTATTCATTGTATCCATCACATAAGTCTTGATGTGTTATCCATTTCATTTTGCTCGAAATAAAATAATTCAAAGCAGAGTAGCTTGCTAGGAAATATCCTTATCCTGAAATTGTTAACAATTCATCTAGTCAACAGATGACTGGCTATATTTAAAGACTTGTTTAGGAAAGTCATAACTTTTTGAAATATTGAATCATTTTGTTAGAAGTGGTGATATCTAAGTTACTAAAATCTATTTTTGTGACATATATCTTTGTTTTTGTATATATAAGTGAAAATAAAAATTACCAAAAATAACATTTCTTTTGCAAATAAAGGCTTATTTTTTTCCTTTTCTAATTTTCATTAATGTGTGTTGGTCAGAATGTTATCATGCATACAATTTTGCAAAGAAGTGCAAATAAACTTTTTTGTTTCTTAGAACTCTAAATAATAAAACATTATTTATAAAAGAATGTGCATAAAAACCTCTAATCAGTATGTATAACACTTGGGTATATTAATGCTAGGATACATGTACATATATTTGTGTATATCAATAAATTTTTTCACTGCCTGTGGAACTATAAAAAATTTTTTTTTAAATGTAATTGATTCTGGACCTTGCAGTTGTCTGTTAAAATATTGAGAATACAAGTATGTTGTGAAATGGCATATACATGCATCTTTGAATTTTTGTAGTGAATATGTGTAGGGTTTTTATTGAATTGTAGGAAAAGTTTTTTGTGAGTAATCCAAGTCCAAACCCTGATCTGTCAGCTATTGCTTCGTATTCTACGTAATAGTGAAACTGAAATATTCAGATAGTCACAGATACATTAGCAACCAAGTAAGGGGTAAAGATATTTCTTTTCCCTTTGAGGCACAAAGAAAAGAAAAGTTTAAATACTACCATGAACTTGAATTGAGATAATTAAGTTTGATTATGCTTGAACATTCATGCTTTGATATGAATTATATATGTTAATTTAGAAATTATAAATATTGTTAATTTAGGAAACAAAATAGAGAATTTAATTACCCAAAATGCCAGAAAGAGATTTTCTCTGCATGAAGCCTAATTTCATTCACCAATAAATAGTCATAATAAAACTTATATTCAGAAAATATTTTTAAAATTTTAGATCTTTAAAAAAATGTTTTTTGACGTAAAACATTATTAGTAACAACTTTTGTGCATTAGAAACCACTGTTCTTAAGGCCCAGTCTCATCAGAAAATAACTCTTAAACCAAGCGATAAGACCAGTGTGGCTTTAATCATATCTACTGAAAGGCTTCTGTGAGTCCATTTAACCACCATCATCAAAACATAACGCAAGAATCAGCATACAAAGTTTATTATGTATGTAATTTTTAAAATCTATAGTTTTGGATCTATCTTCCAAACCTGCACAGATGAATTAATTTATCATATGAGTATAGCATCAACATAACTTCTATATGCCTGGAGTCATACTGTAAGGGAATTAAAATTATTTTTGAAGTTGAATAGGATGGTTATTGGCATTGCAATTGATTGTCAGAAGAAACTTTGGAAAATGCTATGGAGATTAGAAACATATTCTTTGGGGAAAACATGATCCACATTTGAGCGTTCTAAACAAAGAGCTGAATGTTTGCAAAACAAAATGTAGTTACTATACTAGACATTCCATGTGAACCTGGAGACTGCAAGTCTCTGTAGACATATTATGTTATTTTCTTTAATTAATAGGACCTTTTATTTTCAAAGTGACCATCTATTTTAAGTTCTTTTTCCTTTGGAGACTAAGCTTTAGTTATGAAAAAAAAAATTGGAGCTAGAGCTACAGAACTAAAAATTAGAGAAAAATGTGTAAAGAATAATTTCATACATTGAAGAAGGTGGTTTTGAATGACAGCTAGAATAGGGTTTTGTAGGCAAAGCATAAGTGGAGATGAAGTATTTTGTCAAAATAGGAAACCACAGAAGCCTTCATCCCTGGTTCTGTAGCAAAATGCATAATTACATCTGAAAGCATGATTAACATGATAGGCATTCTTGGTATTTGTATTTTGAATTCATTACTCCAAATAAAAAGAAAATAATTATACTGTCTTGAAGTTTAAGCTTCAGTTGTCTTACAGGAGTCGTTCTGCTAACAGAGGTTTTAGAATCAAGAACTGAAGTAGACGGTCTGGTGATCAAATCATGACCAAACTTGGTGGAGAAAATTCAGGTTGCAGGAGAATTGGGGCTGAAAGAAGCACCTAAATTTGCACCCTATATTCTCGCCTGTTCAGACTTTAATTTAGTCAAATAAAGTGAAGGAGATCATTGCTTTCCTCTCGGTAAAAGGTTACCTATGTGAGTATGGCTTCAAGTTGAAAGTATAGATTTGAAGAATCAGAAACAATGAACATATGACTTAGAATCCTAAATCTAATTTCCCAACAAGTACATCCTAAATTTTGAAGTTAACTAGGTTTCCCTCAGAGCAACCATTTATTTTTTGCCAATAATCCCCTTCAACTCAGTAAATACAGATGTTTTTCTGTCTTTATCTCAGTTGTACTTGACATCATTGATCTTGCTGCTCTTTACTATTTCTTAAAATTTACTTTTTTTTCTTTTTGCACACTCATCACCCTTTATTGGTTCACACATACTCAAGGCAGAATTTTGAGAATAATTTCTCAAGAAACAAACAAAAAAACACCCCTCCCCCAACAAATCTCATTTTAAGTAATCCCATTTGTATCCATGGTTTTTGTTATAGTCTCTTTGTAGGGAGTTCTTAAAGTGACTATGTAAAGCATCAAATTTCTACATCCAACTGTTTCCTCCATCTAACTTTAAATGCCATGATCTGGGAATTATTCTTGACATTTCTTTCTCTCTATAACCTCACATTTACATTTCTAAACTGATATCAAATTATATCCATTTACTTTAAAATAGTCTCAATCTGTTAACTTTCTACCAATATGCTCATCTAAATTCCTATAATGTCATAACTGGACCATCATATGTTTTCCCAAATTGGACATTTTTCAGAGCTATATAATCTCTACCTTCTCCAACCTTCTACGAAGAGGGACCACATGATTTGCTAGGCATATGAGGCTGTATATAACATAGACATTTGTAATGCCACTTAGGTATTTAGTTCTCTTCAGCTAATTCTAAATTATATCTGTGGTTTGTTTTTTACCTCTTACTTCTATCTCACCCTCCTACATTAACAACATACTTTTGTTTTCACTTTCAGATACCACTACCACGTTGTAGCATAAACAGAGTTGAGAAAGGATCACGTGGTTTGTCTGAACGTGGTGATCTTGTTATCCAAGTAAGGTATTACTCTGAAGCCTATACAGAAATATGCAATATGTTTTGGAAAACACTTTTTGGTATGTAAGAACTATATGAACAATTTTGCTCTCCTAGCCTTTCATAAGTCGATCTCCATTTCAGTTTTAAGGAGTTATTTTTTGACTTTGAGGTCTATGCAATGATTCCAAAGTTCTCCATAAGATTAAATTTTAATATTCAGTAATTACAATAGAAGGTAAGACATAATGCTGTATTATATACAAATATTTGTCTGTAGTAAATGGGAGATAATATCTTTCTCTGTTTTGAAAGTTCTAGAGTGACCTCTGAAGTTTTTTTTTTATAAGTACTAGAAAAAAGCCCTGGTTATAATTTGATAGGTGAAAAATCAGGAAAGGGCATTTGAAACATTGGAAAGAAGAAATATAAACAAACAAATATGTGAGGCTATAGTGTACACTTGGAGATAAACAACCTACATATAATAGAAGTACTCTAGGCTATTGTTGGGTTACACTTAACTCGGAGCTTCCCAGGTGTATTCTGAACTCTGCCTTGTACTCACATGAGACAACAAGAGACTGAAGCTAGAGGCAGACCACTCCAGATCAATAGGTGACAGTTTTAACAAACAATGGGACTTACTTACAGAGCTTGTCTTGGGCAGTTGCAAGATAAGTAGTTTTTCTTATCCATTTGTCAGATGCTTAACAGTTAATATAGAGGCCATAAGTGGGATTCAGTCACATACCAAATGCTGATAGCCTCAACACCACATTCTATGTCAAGGCTGTATACTTGAAGCATCTTTCAGGAGCAAAGAAAGACAGCAAAATTTGCATTCAAAGGACAGAGGAGGAGGTGAGGAGTCTTTAATTACCTGGGTTCAGCTTGTGTGTCAACTGGAGATCACATGTCCTTGATGTTCTCCTCCCACAGCTATATGTAGTGCAAATGGGATAGCTAACTGGAAAGCTAGCTAGCTAGCTGGCTTAATATAGGTACAGATTTATATGCAGTTGTAGAGAAAGAGAGATAACAGATAAATGAATAGATAGGTGGATAGAGAGAAAGAGAGAGAGAGAGATTCAAGTACTAAGATACGGAAAGAGTTAGAAACTCAAAAACTCAGTAAATATTAATACATCAAGTGCATACAGCCAAGATGAGTCTTTATCTAACTTGTTATTAGAGAAATAAAGCTGCTTTCCTAACGGTTGCTTGTAGAAGAGGAATTTGGTTACAAAATTATTATTCCTATTATGATAATACAGAAAAAAAAGCTTACTGTAAACATGAATGAGAACCTAGCCCTCCTTGATTAACTCTATTCTTTAGTGGAAAGAGAAAGCATTTAAATTATAACCGTGATTCAATCAATTGCTAAAAAATCAGTGATGTGGAACCAGAGAAAGGACAGGGGATTTGGAGTTAGATCTAAAGGACTGGGTTTGCATTTCACTCTGCTGTTTACCGGTTGTGCACCCAGTGCCAAATTGCTTTGAGCTTTGAGCTCAATTTTCTCACTGACTACCTAAGTTTCCTGTGACTGCTGTAATAAATGACCATAAATTTGTTAGGTTTATGCAGATAAATATATTTTCTCACAGTTGTGGAGACCGAGATCCTAAATCAAGCTCGTGCATGGGCCTTGATCCTCTGAAGGCTCAAAACGAGATTCCTTTTTTGCCTGGTCCAGCTTCTGGTGGTGGTTCCAGGCATCCTTTGGCTTGTGGTTACATAGCTATAATCTCTACCTCCATTGTCACAAGGCTTTTTTCCCTCTTACTCTGTCTTTTCCTCCTCTGTCTCCTATAAGGACACTTAATATTGAATTTACTAATTATTCGTGTTTATATTGGATTACTGGATTTAGTACCATTGGATTTTATCAGATAATCAAAAATAATCTCATCTTGAGATCTTTAATTTAGTTACATTTGCAAAAACCCTTTTTCCAATTCAGTAACTCACAGATAGTGGAGGATTAGAATATGGACATAGGAGGGCTGTCTGGAAAAAATCCAGCCATAAGTGTCTCTATTTTTCATTTTACATGGCTGGATACTTTCCAGACAGCCTTCGTATATTTTGGAGGCCTCCATTCAACCCAGTACACTGACATATTCAAAATAACAATATGAATGTACAGCATTAGTATTATTTTGCCTAGCATGTCTATGTGTATCCACACCTCTTATTTTGAGATATTCTGTTTTCTAGAGACCTTTTCTAAACTTATTATGAGTTCAGCTGGACACGTATATTAGTCCCAGAGTCTTCCTAGGACACACTTGGAAAAGTGGCACTCAGGTTTTAAAAATATGGTTAACTTTTTTTTTTTTCAAAATTAAATTTATTGGGGTGACATTGTTTAATAAAATTATGTAGTATATAATTATATATCATCTATATATTGCATTGTGTACCAAAGACAAATTTCTTTCTATCACCATATATTTTTACCCCTTTTACCCTCTCCTACTTACCCACTTTCCCTCTGGTAACCACTCAACTGTTGTCTGTATTTATGAGTTTCTGCTTGTTTGTCTCATTTGTTTGCTGCTTTTAGTTTTATATCTGACATATGCGTGAAATCATTCAGGTTTTTACTTTTTCTGTTGACTTATTTTTCTTAGCATAATAATTTTAAGTTCTATCCATGTTGTCACAAATGGCAGTACTTCATTTTTTTTAATAGTGGAGTAATATTCCATTGTGTATATGTACCTCATCTTCTATACCTAATTATCTATTGAAGGACTCTTTGGTTGTTTCCATATCTTGTCCATCATAAATTATGCTGCAATTAACATAGGGATACATGTATTTTTATGGATAAATACTTTTAGATATTTTGAGTAGATACCCAGAAGAGGGATTGCTGGGTCATATGGTAATTCTATTTTAATTTAGGGGGGGAACCTTTATATTGTTTTCCGTAGTGGCTCTACTAATTTGCATTTCCACCAGTAGTGTGTGAGGGTTCCTTTCTCTCTACAACCTCTTGAATACTTATTATTACTTGCCTTATTATGATAGTCATTTTAACAGGTGTGAGGTGGTATTTCATTATTGTTTTGATTTGTTATTTCCCTAAGAGCTTGTGAAATTAAACATCTTTTCATTTATCTGTTGGCCATTTCTATGTCTTCTTGGAAGCTGTTCAAGTCCTTTGTCCATTTTTTAGTTTGATTGTTTTGTCATTGTCGTTGTTGACTTCTATGAGTTCTTTATAAATTTTGGATATTAGCCCCTTATTGGAGATGTTGCTTGCAAATATATTCTTCCATTAAGTTGGCTGTGTCTTTGTTTTGTTCATGGTTTAGTTTTAAAGACAATAAATTTCTGGAGTTGCTCACGACCATAGTTGCCACCACTTGATTAAACCCTGACTCAATAAAAGAGTAAAACACAACAGAGAAATGTTTAAAATAGCATATATTCCTGAAACCATCATTATACTCCTGTACCCACATATGTATCCTTTACTCTTCTGTATTTGTCAGGTACATAAGTCAGACTCTCACCTGTTAATGTTCTTGATACTTGAATTTCTGTCAGTTATTATAAAAAAAAATCTTTGTAACTTTTAAACAAGGTAATATACACATAGTACATAGCACAGTGCTTAAACATTATTTTTATTTCCTTTATGAAATATGTTCATTTCCTTGTCACATATTTTAGTTTTCCACATTTTACTCCAGAGCGTTGTAAGATCAAAAGCAAATATGTTTTTTGTTTGTTTGACCTTATGTTTTTAATGATTAACATAAAACTAACATACAGAGGAAAGGAGATTTCTGTGAGAAAGGTACTAATTGAATTAAATGATTCATTAACTTTAACTATTTCTTTTTGTAGAGGATTTTTCTTTTGGTTTTGTTTAGTGTAGTAAGTCTCCAAACATTATTTGGCTACAAAAAACAACTCTCTTTGATAGTGTGAAATACAGGCTTGATGATCATGGAACATTCTTGATTGAAGTGGGAGTAGGAGCCTACCAGTACATCTATTTGTTCCTTTCATTAAACGTCTGCCAGTAAAAGTCACTGAAGTGTCTCACAGTCTCCTTAAGTGCACTTGGCACAAAATATATTGTTTGAACAATCTATAGTAATTGATTATATATATATATATATATATATATATAAAATCTGTTTTGTGCACAACAAAATCTATCTGCCCAGCAGAACATGTGATGCTAGAACAAATATTTTGTAACCACATTATCATTCTGGGATATATTAAACATCCTTTGTTTTTCTTAATTCTGTCCAAATGTACACTAAACACTAGATATAGAATCCTAGCCTTATATTGGTTACCCAAACAATTTATATGTTTTTATGGAAATCATTTAAAAATATATGTTATTTATAAACGTACTTTTTTTTAAAGTAAAAAGCCACATTTATTTGCAAAAGATGGCATAACTGTGTAATTAATCGAACATATGGCCAAATTGGAACAGTGCACTCTGCTCGTATTTATGCACTTCTCATAAGAGCCTTAAGTCAAAATGTAGTCCTCTCTACCTAAGATCTAACAAATATTAATCTATAAACACTTATGAATGTTTTACTTAAAATAGAGAAAATAGCAGAAATTTTATTACTCTCATACATAAAGTACATGTAATTCCTATTATATTGAGTTTCAGTTAGCCATTGATGTAATAGTTATCACTCACAAAAGTCTTGGATATTTATTAGATTTAGTAAAAAATTACTCATATCCTTAAGTGAATAGATTACTCATATGAATCTTGGTCCTTGCAACTCAAACAAATTAATCAAGAGTTTTAAATAAGAATAGGACTGTGCAGAGAAGATAAACCTATCACTTAATATCTTTTGAGTACTTTACATTTAAAAATTGTTAATTATTTCTAATCAATTTAAGTAATCAATAAGGATATAAAAATGAATATTTTAACATTTTTTACCATTGTCATAAGACCAGTTAAACTGCATATATAGCATGTAATAAATATCTGACTGACAGAAATGTATACTTCACATGTCCATGGCATAAAAATAAAACATGATTTTATAGCAACTTGTAAAACTTCTTCTTAGAGAATTATTAAATATGAGCACTAGAGAAAATTGTGAGCCCTGTTTTCTTGACACTGATGACCTAAATATGGAGTCAAGATTTTTTAATATCATTAATTTACTCTAAAAACAATCATCCAGAGATTATTTTCAATCAATGTACTTTATTTTTATAGCAATTTTATATTTAGAGAAAAAAATTGAGCAAAATGTACAGAGAGTACCCACATACCCCTCATAGTACTCCTCAATTTCTCCTATTATTAATATCTTGAATTAGTGATATATTCCTTATAATTAATGAGCTAATATTAATACATTATTATTAACCTCAGTCCACAGTTAACATTAGGATTTACTCTCTATGTTGTTAATTCTATGTGTTTTGACAAATATATAATGGTATGCATTCATTGTTACATATCATACCAAGTAATAGTGTCAGTGTCCTAAAAATCCCATTCTACTTATTAATTCCTCTTTTTCTGCTCCTAATCTTTGTCAACCAGTAATATTTTTACTGTTTTTATAGTTTTGTGTTTTCCAGAATGTCAGATGATTGGAATTATATATATGTAGCTTTTTAAGCTGGGCTTCTCTCATTTAGTATTATTCAAGTTTCTTCCATGTCTTTTAATGTCTTAATAACTAATTTCTTTTAATGCTTAATATATAGGTTCCCACAGTGTGTCTATCCATTCACCTATTGAAGGACATCAAGGTTGTTTTTAAATTTTGGCTATTATGAATGAAGCTACTATAAACATTTGTGTAGAGGTTTGTATATAGTTGTAAGTGTTCAACTCATTTGAGTAAACACCAAGTGATGTGATTGCTGTAAGATATGTTAAGAGTATGTTTAATTTTGTAAGAAACCATCAAATATTTTCCAAAGTAGCTGTACCATTTTTCATTTCCATCAGCAATAAATGAGAGTTCCTTTTGCCAGCATTTAGTGCAAGGAATAAATTTTAATCTGTTGGAAAACTTAGTTGGCTATAGAATGGCTATAGTTAATGAGATAATGATTTAAATAAAGAACTAAAAATGAAATCCATAGATATTTAAAAATGAATCTAACTACCTCTATGATCTTCTTTCATTTTTTAAAATTTGAAGGATTAATGATTGGATTCATTATTAAGAAATTCAGGGGACATAATTTGGAAGCTGTAATTTGAACTTGATAAGATCACTTAGAGATACACTGTCTCAGATGGTAAACACTAGCCTCCTATGGCTGTAACATTTAAATTTAAATTAATCAAATTGAAATGAATTTAAAAGTTAGTTCCTCAGTCACTCCGACCATATTTCAAATGTTTAATAAACACAGGTTGCTACTAGCTACAATACTGGAAAATGAAGAACATTTTAATTATCTCAGTTTGAGTTCTGTATATTAGGATACCATAGCACTTGATAAAAATGAAAATATTTTGACTTTTTTCCTTTATACTTTCATTGTCAACCAATTTGAATAGAAAACTTTAATATTTAAACCATATTGACACTTAATCTAACACATTTAATCTACAGATTAATTTATTTCTATGAATGAATTTAGCAAGGAATATAAATGTTTACCTCTAACTCAACCCCCACTCTTCTAAGACACGTAAATCAGCTCAACTCACTAAATCAAAGTGTTAGTTTTTTGTTGTTGTTTATAAGAAAACTTTTGTGATAAAAGTAGAGAAATTATAATAATATTTTGTAATAAAAGTTATGTGAATGTAATCTCTCTTTTTCAAAAACATCTTATTGTACTATACTTACCTTCTCATTTAAAAGAAGCACTTCAGAGCTTCTTTTTAGGATATATGAATTGCTAGCATCACTACTCTTGCACTTGGAGCCATTATTAAATAAAATAAGAATTATTTGAAAATAAGCACTTCAATGCCACACCATTAATCTGATAACAGAGATAGCTAAGTGACTAATGGTTGGGTATTGTATACAGTGCAGATATGTGGGACAAAGAGATGATTCATGTCCCAGTCAGAACAGAATGGGAAAGCACAAAGTGAACATTATAAAATTTCATCTTGCTACTCAGAATGGTGTGCAACTTAAAACTTATATATTATTTCTAAAATTTCCATTTAATATTTTAGGACCATGGTTGACTGAACCATGGAAAGTGAAACCTCAGATAATGGGGGGACTACTGTATAGGAACCATCTGTACTATTTTTGAAAATTTCTATTAATTTAAAATTATTTAAAATAAAAAGAATATATATATATATATATATATATATATATATATATATATATATATCTGTTTCTCTGGTTTTTAGGTTTAAATTTTGCCCCAAGAGCAAAATAGATATAAGATGACTGAGCCTTCTCAGAGCTGCTGCATACTTCATGGCCAGAACTTTACCCCAGACACTAATCCCTCACCCAATCACATGCACTGGTTTATATCATTTTGTTGATGAAACTCATTTCTCTTTCATTCATTCAAATCTATTCCTTTGGTGTTTCTGTGTTCTAAAATATGCAAGAATCTGACTTAAATATTATCCAAAGCAGTTCACATTCTAATTGGTGAGATAGACAAATAATTACGTGTTTACAAAAGTAAGAGCAATGGAAGAGAAATGCATTTGGAATAGAGAGGTGCTTACTAAGCTTAAAAGATTATAAATTTGTTATTAGGAAATTAATTACTGATTTTGAGACCTGTAAGATGAGGAGGGTTTCTCTTGGTAGAGATTCTTTTCCCGTGGAGATATATATTCATTAGACTTCCATTATCAATAGGATTAAAGAATCTCAAAGATCTCCAAACCCTCACAACTGCCATTGTGAAAAGTAGGAGTATTCATAGGGATGTACAGATTTGGTAAATTATGAGAAAGAAAACAAGTAAAACAATAGAATTGGATTAGGTTCTTAATGCTTAAAAATATTAGCTTGAAAGAAGAATATATTTATGTTATTTCAAGCACTAACAATTTATTTAAACCACACACATTAGTAAAATGAACAAAATGAGTGATAGCAAGGTATTTTTCTCTTAGAAAATGTTTATGTAAAATAAAAACATGTTAATATTTTACATGTTTATGTAAAATAAAAACATGTTACAAGTTATAGCACATTTCAAATAAGTAATAAACTCCAAGTCAAAGACAGACATATATAGTCATACTGAGGAAAGTTAAAAAAATATCAGTTCTCATTCATTCATTCAAATATATTCTTTTGGTGTTTCTGTGTTTTAAAATATTTTGGTGGCTGAAAATATACAGGATATAAAGAATATGACTTATATATTATCCACAGTGGTTCACATTCTAATTGGTGAGACAGACAAATAATTACATGTTTACAAAGTTAAAAGTGATGGAAGAGAAGTGTATTTGGAAAAGAGAGGTACTTACTAAGCCTAAAAGATTATAAATTGGCTATTGGAAAAATAATTACCGGTATGAAGACCAATAAAATGAGGAGGATTTCCCATGGTAGAGATGGAGGAGATGTGAGAGGAGGGGAGAGAGAATTATAAGTAGGGGGAAAAGCAAAATCAGAGGTATGCATGTACGAGCTGCATCTTATGTGTGAGAAACAGTAAGATGAATTTTGTTTTCTTTGTAGTCTGAAAAGAGTGGGAGAAGTTAAGGCTGAAGATTGATTCCAGCATCAGGCGTGGCTGATGTTGCATGTCATGTTAAATAGCTTTATCCAGTAAATGCTGTGGTTCATTAGAGAGTTTTGGACAGGGAAGAGACTTGCAAAGTATTTTCCATAGATCACCTTAGTGTCTATCAGAAGAATTATAGGCTGTCCAAGAATGAAGTCAGGGAGCAATGATGTTTATAACTAAAGTAGTCACACTTCGGATGAAGAAGAGTATGCTTATTTAAAATATAATTAGAAAGCAAAATAAATCGTACTTGGTGCTTGGTTTACTGTGGTAGCATGGCAAAAGAGTAAGGTTGCTAGCAAGAACAATTTAGCACTAAAGTGCAGTGAAGAAAAAAGAAGAAAATCTTGGAAGAAAGTCAGGAAAACCTTTACATAGACATTTTTAAATGTGGATTCTTCTGAAAGACACTGGGAAATACATAGTCCAAAATTCAGAGGAGAGGTTATGACTTAACATAGGTCGAATGAGCTCTTGAAAAAAAAGATGGCAATGGGCTATGAAGTTTACCTTCTGAATCCAAAGTATTTTGCTCAAAGACCCCCAAAAGTTAAATGAACACTTTTTGTCTCAGATGTATTGAAATGCAAGTTTCTTCTAAAGCATTATACACAAGGAAGCTTAGCAAAAAATAAGATTGCCCAAGAGTAACAGTTGTATAGTGTTTTACGGCTTAATTATGTCTATCCTTATTTTATAGTTAGTCAACATACATCTAAAATTGTATTTTTTATGTTCCTATAATTTTTAATATAACATTGTAAATAATTCATATAAAGATTTATAAAATACCTTGTTCTATAAATTATGGATATAAATAAAGTATACTAATGAATAAATAAACAAAACAGTAATTAATGAACAAATATTCACTTAGAGGCAATGAGAATTGATATGGGCTTATTTTCCCTGCTAAAGTTTACTGAATCTGCAACATAAAATTGTATCAGTTTATATTTATTTTAATATAAATCAAGTCATTGTGTTATTAGTTATCAGTGTCAAGGGGCAACAAATATAAGATTATCTCAATAGTATATGCTCAAGAAAAATAAACGTCTTAATAAAGCCCCATATATACCTGTCATTTTTTTTCAAACAATCGGAAGACTATCTTAAACCCATTCTGGTGTTCCTGGGGGTCTGGGTAATTAGAAAAGACAGAATGTTATGCTTTCAGATACTTGGCAAAGGTTTTTATCTCATGATGGCCACTGGCATCAGCAGCTGTGCTCTCTCTGGGTATTTGCCTTTCGGAATTCTAACGAAATAAAGGCCATACAGCCCCTGAAAGAGAGAAAATGAATGCTTGATGTTTTTAAACACTCCTTTTTTTTAAGTGAGTCCACACATTAACAACAGTGTGTGTGTGTGTGTGTGTGTGTGTGTGTGTGTGTGTGTGTATACGCACGTGCATGCCCCCTTTTCTTTTTTTAGCATTAAGGTTCAAGAAAGTCACTGTTCTTTGGTGTTTCCTGGTTTATTGCTTTTCTATTATTTTTCTTTTGCATTTTTTTCTTTCTGGAGATGGCCCCAACTTTACCATCAATTAAACTTGTATTTTTCTATCATATTTCAACACAATATTATATCTACTTTTAGTATTACATATATATTTAATTTTTATATTCAAGGCTTTATTCTGTTTTCTTTGTGTTTTATTTTCCCAGACATTCTACTCTTGTTTATAGGTATAATAATCTTTTTTATTTGAGGATGCTACTAACTATATTACATTAATATTCCATTTATTCTTACTGTCTGTATTTCTCTGTTATATATTAGGTTATTTGCATTTTTCCCTTTCTGTTTTAGGATCTTTTTAAATGCTTAGCTATTCTTGAATAGTTGTAGTATTTAAATAATAGTCTGTGTCTGGAGAGGGTTTGTCAAAAGAGAGTCTAATATTGTGATGATCTAGGAAGAATTGACCATTTTTGTTGAAGAATTTTCAAATACTAGGGTTGGAAGCATATGTCTCAAAACTGCAATTTCCAGAAGGAATTATTTTATTACTAGAAGGTTTTGAGGCTGAAAGCCAGCATTCTAAAAGCTAATCAAGACAGAAAGCTGGGTTCTTACCATTCAAAGTTATCTTTTTTTAAATTTTTCTTTCCTGTTTTACTAGGCATGTTTTCCTAAAGTTCAGGAGATCTTTTGTTCAAGTTCTACTAGCAATAACACTTGTCATCTCTCACTGTAGTGTGGGCAATCACTAAGCTGTTCAGGTTGAGATAACATATTTATAATCCAAATATAACTTAAATCATCTTTCCACCAATTATTCTTTATTTAGTCCCATTCAATGCACTTTCAAAGGTATTGTTGTCTAATTTTCTTAAGACATTCTTAAATTTTGTGGCACAAATAATTATATATATTGTTGGTTTTTTGTACTGTAGGTAGTATTTGAAAAAAGAAGTTTTGATCCTAAATCAGTTATTACTCATTCATCTGCAGAGCATCATAAATAATTTGACATCTCTCATCTGCTGTAGTCACTTAAAAATTCTCATTATCTTTATCTTCTTATACTGTAATCTTTTTCTATTATGATCATAGAAGCTGAATCTGAGAATGAAATAGAGATAAGCATATGTTATTTCATCTGTCAACTTTAACTGTGATTATAAATAGATTTGATTTTCTTTGTTATTAATTTTTTGTAACTTTCATATAAAAAACCAGGGAAGGAAATCAGTGTGTACTGCCACAGAAACATTAGAAAAATGGTGAAAAAAAAGTTAATTCTGTCTCCTTGAAATATTTCTAATGGTTTTAATAATTATTTATGGGAAGTGTTTTGCATTATGAAATCCTAGCTGTCCTGTAGCAACAGGTAAAAAATATTTTGTTACCATGATTTATGAAAATTCATGTTGGTGTTATAATTATTTCTTTTATCTAAGGATTAGTACAATTCCTAAGACCATGAAAGGCAAAGAAGAAAATCAGAAATATTCAGAATAGATGTAGGTACTTCTGCAGTATTTGAAAAAGAGGGTCCCTGTATAGTCTCTCTTGAGTATTATTGTCATTGGGGTAGGGATATAATACAACCTCTAGGGAAGTTTGGTGAAATCTAAGAGTGGAGAGGACTTTTTTCTGACTCCCTAATGGTGTGCTGGAAGGTGAGAACTTTGCCGAATTTCCCAGCACCACTTAAGTGTGACAACAGTGAAATAATATGGATGTGTGTAGAACAGAAGATAAAAGGACCTGAGGTAGACCTACTAAATCTATTGTTGCCCTGGAGTTGGATGAGGGAAGAGCTACATGTTCTCGTGTCACCTATAAACTTGGATAGTTTAGTAAAAGAGAGAGCGTGCAGATCTTGAAAGAGTGTTAGCTGCATAGATTCTGCTTCTGCAGGTTGGTTGGAGCCACAGTCATCTTAACAGATGCTGGTACAGATAGAGGAGAGCCACCCAGAACCAAACACACGTCTAGACCTCAGCCAGACCCCGAATGGGCAGGCACCATGGATGACCAGATGTTTTTCTTAGTGCCCTGACAGAATATAAACTTCAAAAAACATAAACACTGTCCCAAGAAGGAAGAAAAACTAGGCAAATATTCTAAAATAACTGAGTCTAAGCTAAATATAAGGCAATAAATAATTAAGCAAGTCTGTGTATATTCAATTGACTACACGAAGTTCTCTAATAAAAATCAGGGAAAACCTGACATTAAGTTATCAAAAAGTCTTGTTTTCTTTCTTACCTGGGTTTTTTAATATTAAAAAATTATATCTCCTACATTAGAGAAATTAATCTTCTGGGAAAAATTAGAAGGTGAGCATCAGATAAAAAAACCTGATCTACACATAAGAGTTTTCAAAAACTGCTAATAAATACAAGGCAGAAATGTGGTGAACAGGGTATGATGGTAAAATATGTGTATCAGCTCAAAGGGTATTTTGGATGAGATTAACACTAAAATGGGTAAACTTTGAGTAAAACAGATTGCCCTCCATGATATGGATGGTCCTCATCCAATCAAATGAAAACCTGAGTAGAGCAAAAACACTTACTCCCTGTGCAAGAGAAAATTGTCCAGCTGACTGCCCTCTGAGTCAAACTGGAACAGGAGATTTTGGACTTGCTAGTCTCCTAACTTTACAATAAATCTTCTCACACCCACTCACACACACATACACAAACACATACATGCATGCACACATATTTTATTGGTTCTACTTCCCTAGAGAACCCTAATTCAATGATATTTAACTCTCAAATGACAGATTATCACCACTTGATATTATGCTCACATATGCTACATAATGAAGATATGTCAATTTGAAATGATTAAATGAATTTATATAAAGTTTTTGTCACCAGTTGTTAATGAAAAATTAAGATGCATTCAATGTATCTTAAATTGATACTACTTGATATCATGTAGTAAAACCATATGTTCCCATAATACAGTCCTAGAAATCTCTGTCAAGAATGGATTTAGGATTAGACAGATCAGCTGTGTAACCCAGTGTGGCATTTTCTGCACTCTCAGAGGGATGATTTCATTTGACAAAAGGATTTATGCTGCCTCTAGGAACACAAGGCAGATGACAAGTGCTGCTACTAACTAATAGGGGTGCTGCTAATGTCTGATACTCAAATAACAAGGCTGAACTCAGAGAAAAAGGCTTTTCAATTACCCAGTCTTTATTTTACAGGGTAACAAATTAATAGATCAATTCAGTCAATTTTGTCCTATATCTAAATGATAGGAGGAAAAAATAAACCATTTTAAGTCTAATATTAGATTAAAATATTATCAGAATCTCAGTTTAAAATGTTGCTGTATTAATATTAATATAAAAATAATTTCATTACACTCTAAAGCATGGTAAGCATTGAAAAGTCATTCTTCTGGTTAATAAAAATTTAAAAATAATCATCATTTGAATGTATTAGCAAGATGATGCAAACATAAGAATACAATTTGCCTCATAAGTAGGTAGAAATTTCCAAGAACATATAAACATAAAAGAAAAAAGCTGCTTTAGTGAAAGACAATGAAAATGATAACATCCACATGTCAGAAGATTTAAACATGGGCTGAATGATCTATTTTTATATAAGTATATAATAAAAGTATATCAATAAATCATTTTTCTCTGTAAATATGCAGAAAAGATATAAAATTATATACATTAGAGGTGTATAAAGCAAAAGTTAAATATATTTTTGTTAAAATTTTCCTCTTGAGGGAGTTCCCTGGTGGTGTAGTGTCTACAGCACCGGTGGTGTCAACGCTGCAGCCTGGGGTCGATTCCCAGCCAGGGAACTACCCGCATTAAAAAAAAAAAAAGTTTCCTCTTGGATTTTACATAGTGACATATAATGTCAACAAAGAAACATAAAACACTTCAAGACAAGGTTCCCTACTGAAATTGCCCATAAGCTTACCAACTGAATCTATAAGCTTGTACTTAAAACATAAACCTTTATTATCTAGCTATACATCCATCCCTGGTATGTTGCATTACACATCTACACTTTTGCCTGTTCTCTGTCCCCTTTTAATTTTTCTTTCTTAGCCACCTCTTATTTAAAATGATACCTAGGTATAAATTTGTTCAAATGTACTTAATAAATAACACAGATTTAATTATATTTCTTTCTTGAATTTTTTATCTCTTTGAGGACTACACAATTACATTGACTTCTATGAGAATGCAATAGCACTACTTAAAGTGATTTCTTGAAGAAAACACATTTTACATTTGTTTTCTTCATTATACTCTAAAATGTTGTGCTACTCCACATAAAGGCTCACTGTACTCTAATCTTCCTGTACAGGCATATGGTGGCCAATAATAGCCAAATCATGAAGGTTCTACCCTGAAGACAAGAGAATACTCTCACTTTTGGTACAGATCCAGGACATCCCCTGGATGGGAAGATGCATTTTTGTTTTGCTTGGTCTTTGCTCAGTATCAGAAAATTTGTGGTGACATGACTTTTTTTTTTTTTTTTGGCAGGGAGAAAGTTTGTGTTTCCAGCATCGAAGTACTTAACATATAAATTCAGTTTGGGATTTGGGAATATCTGTGAACTTCCAGGATCCCAGATTGTCCCATACATATACACCAACTGCCACCCCAACACACTGACATGATAAATCTCATTCTCAGTACTTTCCTCCCTGAGAAAATGTGTGTAGGACATCTGTGTTTAAACTGCGTGGACTGTCTTCATGAAGAATACATAACATTCAGTGTATGCATTATCACAATAGTCAATCAAATGTATTGTCATTGTTCATCTTTTTCTTATTGGACTCTAAATTTATGAAGACACAGAGCCTGTCTCACTTGTTCAGGGGCACATCCCCAGCACAAAGCACAGACCTGTCACAAGGTAGGTTCTGGATAAATGTTTATTGACTAATTGAATGAGCACCTACTCCTTCTTGTACAAATTATACCTACTGCACTTTTCTATCATCCTCTTCCTCTTCCATAACTATGCACACTACACATTTTCTGATCAGCTTATTTAACTAATAATAAAGCTGAAATTTAGCTACCATTTGTCTTTTTCTTTTTATTGAATTTGGATTTCTGTTCTGCTGTGTGTTAAAAGATAAAACCAACAATAATTAATTAAGTTGTGCACTAGCTCTAAGAAGCTATACAAAGAACTATTGGGATACAAAGATTTATAATCCATGGTCAAAAATAAAAATTCTAACCCCACTGACATGATCAGATGTAATCAACTAAAGAATGATATGAAAAAATATTTAAGTAACTCAAAAACAAAGATATAAAAACTATAAAAATATTGGTGATTTTCAATAAGGTCAAGTAAAAATTTCTGCAGAGATTTGACATAAGCAATATTATAATATTTGATAAAGCAAGGAAGTCATTATAGAGAAGGTGGGCTAGATTTGTCTTAAAGAATTGCTGAGAATTGTGTAGGTACATGGACACAACAATAGCAGCAGTTCACTCCATATTTGGAATTTGAATTCTCTTATATAAATACGTTAAGTTTCTGTTGTAGAAAATAAACCTTGAATACAATATTGATTTGGCTACTTTTAAATTGGAAGATTTTTCATTATGCCCTCCCTCAAGCTATCCCATATTATTTTAATTTTTAGATCCCATTTCAAAAGTCACATTTTTCTAAATCTCTATCTCATTATTGTATTTGGTTTATACTTCACTGGTGTTTGGGCCATAAAAACATGACACTTTTTTTTTTTGTGCCCAGGTTCTGAATCAACTGAAAAGCAAACATAAGGGATATGACACAGGCATATTTAGGTATCACTTTCATTATTTACATAGTTGATAAAGCATAGTGAGGATTGGGCACATTGCAGCAATAACTTCCCTAACATAGAAAAAGAGACGGAAAAAAGGTTGATCCCTCACATGTCGTGCTAGGTTACCACAGTACTCCCAATTGGAGGGCCAGCATTATTTATGACAAGGGGAGCAGCCCACAATGAGCCCTCTGTCCAGAAAGACAAACACTTAACAAAAGAAGAAGAAAAAGCTGAGATATTCATTTCCATTTTCTCTTTGAAATCTACCAACAAAAGAAACCAGCCTCCAACTCAGCATAGGAGTAAATAGGGGGCCAGATGGGGCTAGGAGTGTTACACTAATGGTAACCCTTCATGTAAAAGGAAACATCTTAGCGGTAAAACGTGTTTCCCTGAACACTTAACAAATCTCTCCCTCTGGATCATTCAGTCCTGATGGACCTAGGATTTTTGGTTGCTTTTGTTTATTTTCTTGCTTAATTTTAGTTTTGAAAGAAATGTGGTGTAAAACAAGTTTATTAATTTTAATGTAAGAAAAATATGGACTCAAGTCTTGGCTCAACAACTTTTTGTTAAATGATTTACAATAGCTTGCTTTGAATGGATCTTTTAAACTTGGAGAACATTTTAGCTTTATTTCCTCTAATAAAGTAAGTTTGTATATGTTAGACCTTCCTTAGAATTATTCAGCTAATTTAAACATGATAATATTTAACATGCCATCTTAAGTGACAATAATCAATAGCATACTCTGGAAAAATTATACACTGTTCTGAGGTGGTTGTTATGAACATTATGTCCATTATTTTAATCATAATTTCTCTTACCCACATATGCCCTTTATATTAGATAAAAGACACTTAAATGTGTTATTTTTGGTAAAAGTTTCAGTTCATCTCAAATATTACAGGCATATAGGTGAAAATACTTCCCTGTTTACTATTTGAAGCTAGATGTGACTTGTTTTAGCCAGTAACAAAAAGGCAGAGGTAACACAAATGATTTATCTATAGAAAAATCCAAGATCCGGTTCAAGACTCCCTATGCAACACACAAACACAGCTAAGAGACCCACACATTGCAGTGAAGTACCTGCAGGTGGGTAAAGAGGAGCAAACATAAGAAAAGGGAAAGAGTAGTGAAGAGACAGGGGCTGGGTAACCTTCCTTGAAACTGCAGTCGCAGGAGGGAGGAAGGAAAAGGCATGTAAAAACAAGAGTGTAAAACAAGGTGAGCATTTCAGACCTCACTCGGTCTGTAAGACAGAAAGAGGCATAGATGCTAAGCAGGGGCCTTGAGACTCAACAGCCAGACCTCGCTTTTGCCCCAGGAGTTGCAGAGGCAGGTGCTGGGAGACCCCACAGCCCAACTTCACTCAAGTTAGTAAGAGAAGGAGGGGAAGAGAGGAGGGCAGTGGGAAGCCAAAGCCCGACCTCACTATGGTTCTGAGGGAAGAGTTATATCACAACAACAAATAATGCATACACTCAGTGGCTAAACCAACAAATTTATTTATGTCCTTTGTTAAATTATAGCTTCTACAGTTATTACATGAACTTATTTCTTTTTATATACAGAGGGTGCCAAAATATGTATACACATTTTAAAGTAAGGAAAAATACTATATTAAAATTGTAATATTTAATACATACCAATAACAAAAGATGAATACAAGTTATGTTTGACTTCTGCAATTACAAGAGGTGCTCAAGGAGGTTACCATCAGCATCCAGACACTTCTGATTATGGCGAACTACTGCTTGGGCAACACTGACCAAAGTGTTCACTTGTGTCACTGTGCATGCTGTTTCAATTTCTCCCCAAAGTACTGCCAGTGTAGCCAGTTTTGAACAGTACATCAGAGACTTTAAGGTCCGCCATAGGTAGAAGTCAGGGGGTGTTGCCAGGAGAAGGTGAAAGAAACTGAAACAACATTCTTCAATTTCAAAAACCACTTCAAAATGGTCTTGTACTCTTCAAACAACAACCATGCTTCTGCCGTTTTCTTTTACTGTATTGCCTGCCACGTGATGATGCTAACATTCATTTGATTAGCACGATCTTTTGAGTGAACATCATACTACATGAAAAGTAATATAGATAACATTGTTTAATATGTGTATATATTTTTTGGCAACCCAGTATTAACTTTCAATAAATTAAAAAATACTCTTGACATTAGCATTATACAGTCCATTAATTTTATGTAGGCAGAAGATTAATATAATTCATATAATTAATTAATAAACAGATTACACTCTGAGAACTTATCACCCAATTTGATTTGCTGAAGCACACATTACAATTTTCTGTGGTGCAACTTTCCATTATTTACTATTACTTAGCATTTCTTCATCAACATTTGTGCTAAAAAAATCATATTCTTCAAGAAACTAAATTAACTTCAAAGGATAGTCATGACAAATTAAATCAAATTGAGGGTGTGTGCAAGCATGGACATGGTATTAGTTGATTCTCATTAACTTAATACTCCAAAAGAAGAGTTAGGTTTGATTTGCTTGTTAATTCACAAAACAAAATTTATGGTTTCTTTTCTATCCCCCTCATTTTGTTTGTCATAAAAATTATCCACTTTAATTAGATATTTTTTTCATTTTCAAAATTAGAAAATTGTCTTGGCACTTAACAGTGTTGATGTAAGAAATGTCCAAACCTGTAGAAAATTTGTATAGGAGTTTGATTCAAACTGATGACATATATTAAAGAGAAAGATCTCAAATGCTCCCCAATTTAGTTTATTCTTATGACCATATGATTACTGTAAATGCCTCAATATTTAAGTTGATAAAGTCTTCCTGAAACTATGATAACACATATTTAAAAGACAACTGTCTAAACTATAAAGTTTATTAATGTCAATTTCATATCTTTAAAAATAATCCATTTGGTACTATATTCTGGTAATACTTGCTCTATTATAAATATGAGAAGCTTATAAAACACATTAAAGGGATAAAATGTCTAAAAAAGGGTTAAAGTTTAACATGCATAAAACAATTTTGTAGCTGCTTCCCTTTCTTGGGTCAGCCCATCCCCATCTCGGAATGTACTTTCTTTGATAAATTCTTAACTATCTTATATTTTCACAAATTCTGTGTCTTGACTAAATTCTTTTCTTCAGGAGACAAGAACCAATGTGAAAATCACCATTTCATGGTAACATCTTTCTGGTGTGTGTGACTCAGATTATTTCCAGAGGGTAACAAGAACTCTGTCCCTTCAGAGTTCCCACTTGGCTGTATTCTACTAAATTGGAACGAGTTTGACCCTCAAACACTAAAGAAAAAGAGACTCATCTTTCTTTGCAACACCGTTTCGCCTCAATATAAATTAGAGGATGGAAAAAGCTGGCTAAGGAATGGGAGTTTAAATTATAAGACTATTTTACATTTAAATTATAAGACTATTTTACAATTAGATCACTTCTGTTGCAGATTGGAAAAATGGACAGAAGTACCATTTGTCAAGGTCTTTATGGCTCTCAGAGATAATTCTGATACCTGCCACTCCTGGAAGTTAGATCCCTCCATTCAGAAGCTCATTCTTACCCTTGACTCCCCCGGGAAAGATGTTAATGTTATCATAGGGCAGACTCTAAAACAGATAAAAACAATTACAGAGGTTGCCATTAGCTTTACAGACTGTCTCCATATTACCAACTCTAATTATTTTATAGGGACCACAGCTAAGCCCAATAATAATCCCAAGTGGGACTGTAACTCCAGAGAAGGCACCTGGCTACAAAATCACTTAGCCCTTTGTTCAACAGAAGGCCTAAGACAAAATAAGAATAAACCAACCAGTCACCCCATGCTAGCCACCATAAATCAGGGCCCCTTTGAAAGCCCCATGATTTTTCTTGAATGACTCAGGGGAGCTCTTACTAAATATATAAACATAGACCTTGACACCCTTGAAAGAAAATTAATGCTCAAAAACCAGTTCATTACCCAGTTTGCCCTAGACATTAGGAGAAAGTTACAAAAACTAGGACCCAGAACTGTGTTAGGGGAACTTCTTAAGATTACCTCTTCGGTCTATTACAAATCGGGAAGGAAAAGAGAGGAAAGGTGGAGAGAGCAAAAAGGGAGGAGGAAAGCAAAAAAATAGCAGACAAACTCATTTGCTGGTGGCTTTCGTTTGTTTGTTTGTTTTTTTTGTTTTTTTTTGCTTTTTGGTATGTGGGTAGCTCCCTGACTGGGAATCGAACCCAGGCCGCAGCGCTGACAGCGCCAACGCCGAAGCCTTAAGCCACTACACCATCAGGGAACTCCCTTGCTGGTGGCTTTCAACAGCCCCCTCCAACTACCCCAAGGAATAAAACCCTAGGAAAATCCTGTGAGAAGCCTGGACACCAGAAACACAAATATCCAGAAAAGTAGCAACCCCAGACACCGTGCCCCAAATGCAATAAGTTCGACCACTAAGGAAAACACCGCCCAGAGGGCCGAAGGGGCTGCCCCGCACCTTCATCAAACCCCCACTCATCATGGCCTTGAACCGAAGAGGCCCAATACTCAGTCCAGCTCCCAAAATCAACATTTCCATCAAGCAGACAAAGCGTATGGTGGCTTTGGACGTGACTGGTAGGATTGTAAGCTTTTATTACTTGCATAGGAGTTGCCTATTCTGTACTAAACTCCTTTTCAGGTTCTTTCTCTTCTCTTTTCTTCTCTTTTTTCTCTTCTCTCTCTCTCTCTCTCTCTCTCTCTCTCTCGCTCTCGCTCTCGCTCTCTCTCTCGCTCCCTCGCTCTCTCACTCTCTTGCTCTCTTTCTCTCAAATCTTGCCAAATAGTTGGGGTAGAAGGGCACCCCACATCTCAACTGAAACTCACCTGAAAGGGCTCTTTTACTGCACTGCTTTCCACCCCTACAGTTGTTAAGGCGCCAAAAGTTCCTAGCTGGATACATTGCTTTCAGATAAAACCCTGGAAGCATGAAGAATGAAAAGGAGAAAACAAATCCCAGCACTCCTATGAGCACTAGAAAATTTATACTATTATTGTATTTAAAAAGTTATTAGATAAGTAATTTCTTACTTAATCATCAACATGATATAATAATTCTCTTAGTTCTATCACTTTTCCAGCCTCTTTTGGGAATGGAAAACTAACACCCTTGTAGATCAGACAAAATGGCTTTATAGCTTTGCAAAGCAAAGTCCAATGGCCGAATCAACCTAGCAGGCAATAAGAGATGTTCAGCCTCACATAACTTGGCTTCTACTCTTATTAGAGCCTATAGTTTGTATATTACTCCTACTAATATTTGGCCCATGTCTTTTAACTTGTCAAGTGTGTCTCCTTTAGGTTACGGTGGTTCCACTTTAAAATGATGACTCTCCCAGGATTTCAACCTGTCTCTCCTTTCAGCACTGCTGGTTGTAACTTTTGTATCCCACCTGCGTAGGAACTAGGGACAATACCTCCTTCTTGACAGAAGGCAAGAGAGAGGCCTTGACTATGACTGCCCACTCACAGCAGGGAGTAGCTATAGAAGAAACACAATGTCCATTTTCATAAAAGATTTCAGGGTCCCCAATGCTTGAGGAGGAAATGACAGAGAAGGCAGGAAAGTAGGTATGAACAGGAGAGGAGAAGCTGTCCAGGTTTATTATTAGGTGCTGTTAAATTAAAAGGATAAAGGGAAGGAATGTGGGAGGAGGGATTTGACTGTTAGGAGGCCCATTAACAGATGTCCTAAAGCAAGGAATAAAGCCTGGCCCATGATCAGCTATCCTCAAATTGAAAAGATAAGGAAAGAGAAAATTACCCCACTTATTCAGCCAAGTCCCACTTCCCAAAATCATATTGTGCAGCTTTGGCCCTTTTCAGAAGGATCACACAGAAAAGGAAGCGGGAGGAGCTTACACCCAGGGATACAAAAACTCACAAACAATGGAAGGAGCTGCTACCCTCTCTTGGGTCAGCCTGCTGCACCTCTTGGAGTGTACTTTCTTTAATAAACTCTTAACTATCCTAAAAAACAAGCAAACAAACAAACAAAACAAAAAAACCTTGTAGTAAAATAGAATCCTTAATAAAAACACAAAGCTTCTAAAACTTAAAATTTGCACAGTGTCAGTCAACCATTTTTTAGTGCTTGTGGTATCTCAAGACACAGGCAAAAAAGAAAAAAAGAAAGAAAAAAGTTGTGAAGATTCTGAGAGGAAATACTTAGTTCACTCGAGGAGCTGCCCTTAAGCAGCTTGACTTTCTCTTTGATAGAATGAATTCTCTTTTTATTTCTCCTTCCAACTGCAAGTGCTTTGTCAAGCCCAAAAGAGTGTTTCAGAATAAAACCTAAAAAAGAATAAGAAGAAGCTAGTACAGGCTAGGTAAAGCAACAGTAATTACCTTTTGAATTGTTTTGATTGTTTACATGAAAATAACCGATTTACCACTTGGAGTAATCAGTCATCAAGGAATCTCTCCACTCTGGACAAGTCAGTTAAGACAAAGCTCTGACTTGTACCGTGTGGTTTGTGGATTTCAGACTCTGGGTGGGAGGCACTGCAATTCACGTACACTCTCACACATCTGAACTCAGCCAAAACCAAGGAGCCAACTTCCATAACTCAACACAGTCTGTGTGAATTCCTCATAAAATTGTAAATTTGAACCACATAATGTTGCCATTTTGCAGGTCAAAAACAGCCAAAAATCATCAACTTTTAAAATCGATCAATAATGTCTTTCCTTTTAATGTAAAAAAAGTAATTGACACATCTTTAAGGTGTCATTCAGTTCAATAGAGTCATTATAATTTTAACTCCGCAGTTCAAGGCCTGTGCCACTAGAATTATTTTTGTATATTAATTATTTTGCATAATGTAAAGCTGTAAATAATAAAAAACAACTTTATGATATTATAAAGGGAGTTTAAAGAAAATTGTTCTGTTTATATACATTTATTTATTATTTGAAATCTAGATACTCTTAAGCAACCAGTGAATGCTAAAAATAATTTTCACAATACTTTTATTGAACTATATCAGGAAATCATTACTAGATTAAATTGAAATCAAAATCAGTTATGGGACAGAGATAATTATAATGTGGCATCTTTTTTTTTTTTTTTTTTTTTTTTTTTAAGTGGTGAAACAAAGAGATAGTTTATTGATGGGAAAGTACACTCCAAAGAGGTAGGAGCCGGCCCGAGCAAAGAAAGTGGCTCAGAAGCCCGGATGAATGAGGCTTTGGGGCTTTTATTCTAAGCCTTCGGTGAAGACATCTCTGGGCGTGGAGTCTCTTGATTGACAAGGGGCCTGTTTCATGTAATGTGGCATCTTATTTGGAAATCTCAGTATCTTTTGGCATGTTAAAAAAGAGACTTCTGAAATGCTATCAAAGTAACTTTAAATGTACAGAATAATAATGAAGTGTGAGGCTTGGAAACAGGAAGATATATATTGGAAATAAAATGTCTGTACTGGTAGTAATAAAAATATTAAAAGTCACAACAAATAATTTATTGCTATTGTAAACCTTTCAAAAGTGTTTCTGATAGGCCATACTTTTAGTGATGATTGCAATACATAGAAGATATTGACATTTTTCAAATGCTTATGTGTATATAACATTGGTCATTCATTTTAATCACATAAAAATGACATTAAATGAGTTATAAATGAAAAAAAAATTCCTCTGGCTATTTAAAGGCAAGAAAAAGTCAGTATCAAAACAATTTTTCAAATTCCACTTTTCATTCACCTTTACTGACTTTTTATTTCAAATTGTCCTTGTCAATAAATGATTCATTTTAAAACTCAGTTTACAATATAACCAACCCTCTTAATACATTTCTTCTCAATGGCATTTTGGTTTTCATACTTCTTGGTGGCATTTTTTTTTTTAAACTTTTTTGGGAAAGTAAGGTTTTCTCTTTGGCTACTTCCCTGTGTTTGTGACCTGTACTAGTTAACCAAACCCTCAGGCACAAATGTAGTAAGCATTATGTAGAGTCTACTGACAGGGAAGACAGTGAAAAGCACATGAAACACAAAGGCTTAGGCCCTTCTTGTAGGAAGGTGACTTCAGATGAAATGTTAGATGAAAAGTAAGAAATAATATGGAAAGTATAGAAGATTTATTCCCAAAGGTATATGTGAGGGCCAGCAGGCTATGTTGAAGACAATAGATAAAAATGAAAGTTTACAGCAGGAAAGGTCTCATTACAGAAAAACAAGTTTTAGCTTGTCAGTTCAGGGTTAGTTGGACACAGTACAGCTCTGTGTCTTATAAAACATTATGAAACTATTGAAGTCACAATGTAATAAAGATCCAATAGTTCTTGTAGTTGCATGAATTCTTATAAACCTAGGGTTCAAATTAGTCATATATTTCAAATACATAAATTTCTATTTGTAGTATTAATCAACAGTATATTAATGTGACAGGATATTAAAATGAGAATCTTTCTCTCTCAGACTTTACTGAATTTTTAAATTTGGAACACTACAGTTGTTGCCAGTTACCTCTATATCCCCAAAATGTTAACTCACCAGTATAAGAAAATCTAACAGACTATAAAATCTGTTCAGCAAACATTAACCATCAGTTAGCTCACTGGCACAAGAGGTGAAGTAGAAAGATTTGGACAGGACAGCTAAGTTGGCATGTTAGGAAAGTTCAGAATGTTAATAGATTTTTTACATCTTAAGTAAAATGAATGAGAATTCAAGGGAATAACATAAACATCATGGCATGTATGCCTACCAACTGTCAGATGCAGGCTGACCAGGTGCTGTGCAGTGGACAGGTAGAGGGGCAGACTGCACCTTAACATAGATAAAGCAGGACTAAGGCTAATTGGATTTTTTGGTGACATAGTCAACCCCAAGGTATTTCTAAAAAAAAAAAAAAAAGGCTTGAAAAGCAAGAAGCGTAGAACAAAACAGTGTCTAAAAGGCAACGAGAAAAAAAAATGTCTCAGTAATATTTTTATGTTAATGACCTTTATCATAAACTTACAAAAAAATCCTGTGAAGTAAGTATGAGTAATTTATATGAGAATTATATATGTAATTAAAGGAAAATGGAGGGTTTTTGATTTATGAAAAGAAACTTAATGACTTTCTTTTTTATGAAACAGAAATACACATGATCAAAGACACATAAATGACAATCACAGCCATACCCAGTACAAATGCACAAGACAACCAAAGAAAAGTCATTTAAAATCATACAGCGTGGGAGAAGACAAGATGGCGACTGGAGAGGAGGTTCCTAAAGCCTCTACCAGAAAACAAAATTGAACGGCCGTCCAGGAGCCAAGAAAGAGGACCCTGAGTGACAAACCGGCTGCTGAGAAATCCACAAATCGCAAGTAAACACCTGAAGGCTGGCGAGAAAGGGGCGAGTCAGGGAGAGGGAAGGAAGCAGAGACAGACCACGCGGGACGTGGTCCCTGCTGACTATTCAGAGCTGCGCAGTTTGGGGAGTGGGGAGAGAGACTGGCTAGCTGGGGATGGAAGGAGTTTGGGAGCCAGCCTCTGGAACTTTTGAGTGGTAGAAGGGCTGAGCGAGGACTCTGAACTGCAAAGATAACACCCCAGCTCTAAGCCCCCTGGAGACCCACACAGGGCTGCAGTTCCTGTTCCCAGCCTGCTGCAAAGGTGACCCTGCTGTCTCAGGCCAGGCCCAAAGCTTTGGACTTATGGAGTGGGCACTTCCTCGTGCACCCCAGAGTTCCGAAAGCAGTGTGAGCCTTTAGACAGCCAGGTACTGAATCAGGGCTGGGAAGACTGATTTTCCCCAGCAAAGGGCTGAAAGCCTTTTGTTGGCCTCTCCCCAGGATATATGCGCATAGCCTCCAAACGCAGTAGGAGATCAGAAACAAGAAACAAACAACCCCCTCTCCCCCAAAACTTGACCCCCAGCGCCACCTAGTGTCTGCCCTACAGCAAGACACCACAAAAGCAATAATCTGGGCAGTGAACATAAAGCCCTCATGTCAAAGAGGAAGAA